>OX422218.1:170369855-170969855 GCA_949130495.1 Sambucus nigra | reverse complement strand
CAGGTGTGCATAATAGAAGAGAGGTGAGAATCTCATGTGAGTGTCGAACTAACATGCACTTGATACTTGCTTTACTGCAATTT
The DNA here is from genome assembly GCA_949130495.1 of Sambucus nigra. Classification (NCBI taxonomy): domain Eukaryota; kingdom Viridiplantae; phylum Streptophyta; class Magnoliopsida; order Dipsacales; family Adoxaceae; genus Sambucus; species Sambucus nigra. Next base: position 170,969,772 of record OX422218.1, on the reverse strand, counting down.
TTAAATACTTGCTTAAACAAATATTTTTACACATCGGGCTCTGACCCGTTTCTTGCATCTCTTCTCTCTCTTGCTATATGTATGTATTATATCAGGTGCTCAGTCACAGGGACACCAGGCTTAGAAACTCGGATTGCTTGGCGTGCTGCAGCTGTTGTGGAAGATGTAGGTCTTTGTACTAGGCGCCTCGATCATTTTCATCTTCATTCTCTATAGACATTCTCTTTCGGGCATGTGTCGCCCATTTCCTTAGACAGCTTTCAGAGATTATGTTCACTTTATTTCTCGTTCATTTTCATTTGGATTGATGGTTAATATTGTTTTGGTTTAGAGTTTTAAACTGGAATGTTTTACCGAGCCATGTCTATTTCAGTATGTGATTCTGATTAAGTATTTATATTAATTAATTATGCGTGGATGGTTTATATTAAATTTCTTGGTTTGGTAATTAAATGGTTTTAATTAATAAGAAAAATGTTTTGACACTTATCTTAATTATATTAGGTGATTAAATAAGTTATTATGCTTTCGACAGTGATGCTAAGAATGAACCAACCGAACATTCTGTTTTAAATTTAATAAATGACTGATCATCCGATATTTAATTGGGCGGGGTGTCACACCTAAGAGTTAAATTTGTATTTCTCTTTTCCAACTTAAATGACTCATTGTAAAGTTTGGAGTATGCGTATTGAAGGCCACATTATCCCTCACTCAAATCATCACCCTCAAACTCTCCAGAATAGTTCGACTCATTATTTAGGTTATCACGTTTATAAATGTCATCATCGATGTGAGACGTACTTGAAGTGCTAACATGACTAGCCATGAAAGAGGTAAAGTTATGTCCATGCGGTGATTCATCCTCGAAATCCACTGACTCAACATCACTATCATTTATAGTGAAGCTTTTCCTTTACCCGTTCTCTTAAGCCTAGTGATACACTAATAGGCTTTGTTACCTTTTCCCTCGCACTCATAACATCTCTCTGATTCATCTTTCTTAGGATATTCACCTCTATATTTCTTTTGGTTATTCTCATAAAAATTATTATCCACTTTGAAATTTTTGTTTTTCTCAAAGTTTTTATTTTCCATTTTGAATGAATTTTGATTTTGAATTTTAAAAAATTCTTGATTTTTTTGCAAACAGGGCAAGATCATATTGATCAAAATCAGAATCGGAGTCAGAAAACTTTTTTTCCTTTTATTTAGCTTTTAAAGCTATTCATTTTTCTTTTTTCTTTTGGTGATTTGGTAAACATGTCTTATTTGTAAGTCTGAAAATTACATAGGAGCTCTTCTAGCCTAATTATGTCTAGAATCCCCAAAGAGTTAAGGATAGTGACTTTCAATCTAAAACAGGACGGGAGAGACCTCATAATTTTCTTAACAACTCTCATTTTTGCCATTTTTTCACCCAAATTAAAACTATAATTCATAATTCTCAAATTGTGTGGTGAGGTTTTTCATCTTAAAAGCTTTGACATCATTGGTACCCTCGTGTGTGAGATAAATGATATCCCAAGCTTCTTTAGACATGGTACATGTCATGATATGATGAAATTTGCCAAATGTGACAGCACAAAAAATAGCATTTAAACCACGAGAGTTAAAATTACTCAGTCTTAAATCATCTTCAGTCCAAATTGCGACTATCTTGAGACAAATGACATTTTCATTAGTTACAGTAGGAGGAGTCCACCCCCTTTCAATAGAAAGCCACATGCACTCATCGATCGATTTTAGAGACGATCTCATTCGAGCTTTCCAATAGGCATAATTTATCCAATCAAACAAAGGTGGCCTATTGTACGAATTCTCCACATAACCACCATGATTCATCTAAATAATTTATAGAAACAAGCTCTGATACCAATTTGAAAATGTGTTATAAAGTGGTTCGCTTATATGGTCAAATGTAAAGTTTATAGATTAGTCACACGCAAGCCAAATTCTTATTTAATCCAATTTTATCTTGATTAATTAGGTGAAATTGAACAGGCAAGATATAGGATGTAAATCGAATTAAAACAAACAAACCAAAACATGGGATATGAGGAAAAACCCTTTTGAAAAAGCCATTTTTCAACCCTGTCACAACTAGGTATTACAGAATGACAGGGACAAACTTACATACTTAGACTGCATTAAGTACTGCAATTATGTCTTCCTTCCCCGTTATTGACAGAAAGCGATGCAAATCCAGTAACTCCCCACAACAAGCTCCACTTACCTCGGTATCCACTGATAGGCCTCAGAAAAATATTTTTCTATTTTTAGTAGTGAAAAAATAAACTCCAAGGGATATAAGCATAGTATGTGTTATTTTAGGTTTGATAAAGTGATTCACAAAACATCTAAGGGGTTTTGGATTTAAAAAACCAAAGTGTTTGGGTAAAAACTAGGGCATGGAGATCTTTTGGAATTGTATGGGAAAGTGTTTTTTGCCAAAAGTTCTACCAAAAACTGATGTCATGACGCCTTTATATAGAAAACACATTTTTCGAGGCGAAATATTTTTTTAGGCAACTCATTTGAACGAAAACAGGAGTTCATTTGAACGAAACTGTATAACTCGTTCGAATAAATAATAAACTCGTTTTAATGAATAACTCATCTCGTTCGAACCAACATCTAACGAGCTTAAGATGAAATTTGTTCTGCTAACAGAAAAACTTCGTTCGATGTTCGTTAGAATGAACAACACAATCACGTTCGAACAAAGACTATAAAGTCGTTCGAATAACTTAAAAATATAAAAAAATCTTTGATTTTTTTTAAAACAACCCTAAAAAAATTTTATAATAAGAGACACTTTTAAAATACCCCTGAATTATCCTCATATACCTTTTTCGATAAGCATAGTGATGATCTCAACTCTTCGATTATCGCTTTCAATAACTAACTTTCCTTCATTTAAAGTCATGAGAGTGTACATGTTGGTGAAGTGGGGTGTAACAAAAAATGCCAAACTAAAATATACTGAGCAATCATAAAACTTTCTCTTACAACTAAAAACTTTAAGGAGGGACCATAGCCCTAGGTTGCCAATTAATGATTAGACCTCATACCACTGATTAAGGGCATATTTTGTCATTATGGCAGTCGATGAAAGGTCATAAACATACATGGGTTTGGTACCCCGGTTAAACAAGTGAAAAGATAAATTTGAGCACGATGCTCATTAATGTAAAGACAAGTTAATGTGAATACTTGGAAAATGTAAAAGTACATTGATGGTTCAATTAATGGGATACAAGTAGTATTAAAATAAAGATTAAGTGTGAGTGGGCTCATCGCTTGGGTAGCATGGTTATAACACACATTGCATGGTCAAAATACATCTTGTATAAGAACACTTAATCAAATGAAGGAGGATATTATAATTGTAAAATGCACTTTATATGTATAGATATCTCTTTCTATGATATATACTCTGCTAGTATTTCTCTAACTTAGCGCACACTCATACCCCCTCATTTTACAAAACCCCCCAAGGTACTTCATGTAGAGGAAATAATAAGGATAACGGGAAAGGGAATGAGAGTTGTCCACGCAATAACAACTTTGTCAGTATTTGTTTTAAATTGTGTAATTCCTTTTAAGTTATTCTTTTTACCATTTGAACTTTAATTCAAATGCTTTAAATTTTGATTATAATAATACAGCATGGTATGGATTTTACCATAGTTCCACGAAACTCTTTTATTTAAAGTGTTCCTCTGAATTTCATAAGCTCGACATTATTTCATTAATAAAATTAAATAAATTTTACGAAACAAGTATAAAAGTAAGGTTTTATTTCTAAAGATGAAGTATAAAAAAGGTTTCCGGATTGACACCCGAAATCAGGATATCACAATTGGATGATGTGTAATTATGGTTATAGATCTAGCATTTATCAGGTGGTGGGATCACGAGAGAGTAATTTTCCACAAATTGTATCGGGAATAGATCGACGACAATATAAATTGTCCATAATAACCTTAAATGCACAAAATTAAATAACAAATACACAAGAATTTATGTGGTTCGATAAATAGTCATTGCCTATGTCCACGGGGTAAGAGAGGGGGAATGATCTTATTAATAATAAGACTATAGTTCTAGAATTCTAGTCGAGAGCCAATGCATTAGGTTTACAATTGTGTATTCACTGCGCTCCACATAATTGAGTCACTTTATATACATATACACAATCCTCAACAACTACGAGTCTGGCTAAGGCTATCATTTCAATTCTTTATGATGTTCCACCATTATAATGCTTAGTTTTTGTTGAGGATGCCTTCTTTAGAACCTGAACTCTTTGTTAAATGCTTATCCTCAGATATTTTCCAATAATCCAGGGATGGTCCTTAACCTGGTCAAGGTCGATTAATCCTTCACGGCATGTTGTAGTAGCTTAGTCAGTGGGCAACTTAATTATGGTTAGACTAGCAATTTAGGGACACGTGATTGGATGGTTTATTAATCCTACGACATTATGTAGGTTGACATGTATTGAAAAGACATAAATAGTAAGAAATATATATATGTATGTGTCACTTTTAATCCTACTATAGTATGTATGTTGACATGTGTTAAAAAATATATATGTATGTGTCATTTTTAAGGTTGATAAATTTGTTTGCCACATGTCACCATATAAGTGGGTGTCTTGAGAAGAGTTTTTCAAATGGATTTAAGTTAAAGGTTAAAATTAAATATGAATTGAAATAATGAGGTTTGATTTTAAAATTTGCATTTAAGAATTTTATTGTTTTGGCATAATATCCACATATTATTGACCGTTAAGAAATGGTTATTTATTTATGAGTAAATTACGATTTTAGTCCCTAAACTATCTCTCTAGTTTTTAAATGGTCCCCGATCTTTTGTTTGGGTCAATTTCGTACCTAAACTATATCACTTATTTCAAATAGGAGACTCCGCACATCTGCCCCATTCAACTTGACAGAATTATATCAAATACCTATTTTCCCCTCATTTAACACATGCATTACCTTTGCTCTCTCTATTACTTCACACACACACAGAGAGCATGTGTGTTTGCATATATATATATATATATATATATATATATATATATATATATATATATATATATATATATATATATATAGAGAGAGAGAGAGAGAGAGAGAGAGAGAAACACACACAACAACTAAATAAAACCCAACCCAAGCCACCTAAACACTCCACAACCTTCATCCATCACCTTCTCCAATACACCCTTTCATAAACCCATATATGCATATACACCTAAATATATATACATACATATATGTTGTGTGTGTGTGTGGTTCTACTATATATATATATATATATACAGGGAGAGAGAGGCATGCTCTCATGCGGACTAGCTACTGCCCAAAAATATTTAGGGACCATTGTGTCTTTTATATTCTTTTGTCTTCTTCTAAAGTTTTCAAAATAGAATTTTCTACCCCAATAGATTCTAAAATCTTTTTTAATTCTAATTAATCTAGGAGCTTAAGCGCATAATGGTTCGGGGCTACCTCTTAATCTTTCTCTGTCATTATTATACTGTATTTAAGAATAGTGAGGATTATCCATTAATATATTTTACTTAGGATGTCTAGATATTTCAAGTGATATTGAAGGAAAATAATATAGCTTTAAACACCTTATGCGATATTAAGGGTTATTTTGTCTAATCTCTTTACATATTTGCTTAATGATATAGATTAGGTTGTTTTTAATAAATTCGTTTAATTCACTGTCACCATAGGATGACAAAAATCATAGCTAAGTTCTAGTAGAGGCAATTTCCACTATTTTAAGGATTGGACAAACTCATCCTGATCTAATCAAGATAGTTATTATTTCGATTAGTCTTTTTCTTCCAATATATTTCAATACGTCTGTAGTAGCTCTAAGTATTCTAGTATATTCTGGATATTTTTATGCTTCTGAAAGTTCATCTGCAAATTCTGCAGTTCTTAAGTCTTGTTTGAAGAGATCATGGATCTCTGTTCTAATTATTTATATTCTAGGTACTTCGCGTATTAGCCACTCAATAATCTGGTCTACGTATTTATAGGTATCTCCTCTGTATATTAAAGAAGTTTCTATGAGTAGTTTTTTTTAGGGGTCTGTGAGAGTCCACTCTTGGATTTCTCTTGATAAGTCTAAATTTATTTGATTAACAAACGCTAAAAAGTCTGTAGTGATTTATAGGCTCATGCAATTATTTTTGAATTTTAACAATAATATTTAAAATAGCTAGGGGTTTGGTTCGAGTTTATACCTTCCTTACGATTTGCAATTCCTTTATCTTCTTCCCTTCTTCTCTTTATTTGTTACTATTCTTTTTCGATCTGTACCTCCCGCAACTCTCTTTTTATGTGTCGCACCTCAATCCTCTGTTGGCGTTGGACCCGTTCCCTGCCTGTACGCCATCATGCCTAATGCCCACCTGGCTAATAAATCACGGTGAATCGACACCGGACGGTGGTTTAACAAAATAACACTTACGTACTACACCATAGGTTCCACACAATTGTTCTCTACGACCAGAACTCTTTTACTATCTCCTGAGCTCTCTCTCCCTTTTTTTTCTTATATCTCCCCCAACATACAAACTGCCTTTTTATAGAGAAGGAAATATACAAATGATTGGCTACCGACTGCTAAAATCGTAGAACACCATTATTAAAGTCTTTAATTATTTACTTTACATAAAGTAGGTGCATCGTCTATCAATAATTATGGCCAAAGTCTTTGTCCTCATCTATTGAATCTTTAACGTCGTGCGAATAATTATGTTTAATGGCCAATGCGAAAAGCACATTTGTCTCCGGTCTAAATAACTACATCCTCTGTCTTTAGTAACTCATTTAATAAGGTGAGACCCTTCTCTGTCCCGTCTATTTCTTCCGTGATCTTTTTTGTGGTGTCTTTGTCGGGTAGAGCATTATTATTGGTGTGGTATTCATCAATGAGACCCACTATTCTAATGTTAGCCGATAAAGCTACCTTTACCCATTCTTTGGATTCCTTTTTTAGCCTTCCATTGAATGGCTCATCTGCTTAGATGATCAGGTCTTCCTTATGGTACACAGTATACCATCTTTTTTGACATGTCAATAACTCTAAAATTTCTACTGTCTCAATGACTTGGGCAATTTGGAGTTTAGTCTTGTCAACAGTAAGGTCTTTAATCTTACCTTCAGATAGAATTTCAATGTCTTTAAATGAAAAAAAGAGAATCTAATGAGTTTAAAACCTTCAACTCTTTTTACTCTATGGGAACTTGAAGCAATCTGGTAAATTCTGGCAAAAAAGGAAAAAAATTATTGTATCTTCTTGGTATACTCATGGATTTTTTTCTAGAATTTGTATCTGGATGAGTTCAATGAACCCATAGTTTGTAAGAGTTATGTGTGCCATTTTTGCCTCTCCTAAAAGATAAATTTTTGGAATATCTTTGAACAAGGCCTTAATCACTAAGGCATATCCATTAATCTCAGATAATAACATATTAAAACGTTTAATAATGCTATCACCCTCTTTCTGGCAGTCTTCTGAAAATAGAAGATTATTATTACCGAATGGTATAACAATCTTAGTCTTAAACGTTGTTTGATGATAATAAAAATTATAAACTGGTCTAATTTTGGAGGATTCTCTAAGAGTTTGAGCATATGTTTGCGTTTGCAGTCTAAGAATAGCAGTACTATTGAGTTGAGTAACCGCAAGTCTTTGATTTCTTATAAATCTGGCTATAGCAACTGAATTATGTTTGAATTTTACCTAAAGTTTGTTCTTTACGTTCCACCATATGGTGTCTATAAGAGTATTTTCATCATCAAGAAATTCTCGTCCATATTTTATCAAGTCTGGGTATATCTATTCTAGTCTATATTGAGGAAAAAACTTCCTGATAAGTCTATTCTAGGCAATAATTTTATTTCTAGATTTTCCAGCGGAACTAGAATGTTATGGAAGTTTTCCAGTATTAGTCTTTCTTGGGAGTCTTAAATATGGATTTGAGTCTGTCTTTGCATTTTATCAGCATTTGATCTTACGCATCTAAGATAGTCTGCAATATCTTCTTTGTTCTGGTGGAACTCACGATGTCTAAGTCTTCTGTTTGCAACATAAAACAAGAAATCATTTTAGTGTTAACAAACATTGGTTCTCCAGATATGATGTCTGGAATGATATTTTTACTTCCCTTTATATTTATAATAGAGAAGTCATATCCATTAAGAAATTTTTGTCGTCTAGTTAATCTATCAGTTCTTGATTTTGATAGGAGTAAGTCTTTGAATTTTACTGAATAAGAAGAATCAGTATAAACAGCAAAATTCTTAGGCCTAATAAAAAGCCTATATTTTTCTATAGCCCGCACTATAACTAGCACTTCTGTTTCATGGGTAGTATATCTTGTTTCTGGATTAGTAAAAGTTCCAAAACTATATCTACAAAGTTTTTTTTAGTCTGATGAACAATAGTAAATTACATTGCTCCCCATTATTGATCAGAGGCATCAGTTTCCATTATAAACTAGTCTTCAGCATTAAGGAATTCAAGTAAAGGAATATTTTTGGACTACTTCTTTGATTTGTCTTATTACTTCAAAATTATATTTAGTCCATTTAAAAGGATTAGTCTTATCCTTTCCTTTTAATTTGGATGTTAGGCTTTGTCTTTTTGAAGCAAGATTCTTAATAAAGTTTTTAGCACAATTAAGCAATCCTAAAAATGATTGAAATTATTTTCTATCTTTAAACTGGTATGGGAATTCAAGAATCTTTTTTGGCTATGTGTTAATCTAAGGATATTTTTCCTTTATTGATATGCATTCTCACAAAGTCTATTTCAGTCTGAAATAATTGTATTTTCTTCTCAGAAATAACAATTTTATGTTTATTTCTATATGTTCTAATTCAACCTTGCTGGCTATAAGAATATCATCTATGTAAACAAGACAAAATTCTAAATACAGTCTAAAAATATTATATATATATACGTCTTTGGAATACTTGATGGGCATTCAAGTATCCAAATGGCATTACTAGCCATTCATATTTTTCTTGGGGCACACTAAAGGTTGTCCAAGTTATACTGTCTGGGTGCATCTTAATTTGGTAGAAGCCTGACTTACAATCAAACTTACTGAATATAATTCTTTCTTTAATCAAATTAATTAGATTATTTTTGTCTGGTATCTTATAAGAATTAAATTCACAATTCTTATTAAGGTGTCTATAGTCTATGACCATACGTATTTTTTCTTTCTTTCGTTCAGACTCATTTTGAACGTAGAAGGCAAGGCTATTATACCCACTTTTACTTTCTCTAATAATTCCTAGATTAAGCATCTCATCTATATATTTTCTGAATCCTTCTCTATCTTCTTGTGAATACCCTTTCTTATATGCTCCACCATTAATAGTTGCAACTGGGTTGATAGGAATAATTTCATAATAACTTTGGTCTTTTCCCACTTAGCAATGGGATTTTCTCCCAAAAGTAGGCTCAGCTAATTGCCTAATCTTTTCTTTTTCTGCTTCTATATCCATTTTATTTCATTTGGATATAGCTTGGGCTTTTAATAAGGCTAGTTAGGCTTGTTCTAAAATTTCTTGTTGTATAAACTTTATTTTCTTATAACACTTATAGTTTGGACACTTACATTCTTTTTGTAAGGGTTTATCTATTTTTTGGGTAACTAGTTAGTTTATAGGTCTAGGTCCACCATGCTCAGCTGAAGAATTCAGATGGGTTATTGGTCTATACTTGGTTTTGACATGCATAATGTCAAAAATAGTATTGTGATCAATTAGAGGAACATTAATGTTAAATTCCTCTTTATCACTAAGTAATATCTTATCATTATACTGAGTATAAGGATGGTATTTACTAATAAAGTCTTATCCTAAAATAATGTTTCCTGTAAAACTAGGACGAGGATCCATAATCCAAAACTCATTATTAACAATTTTGTTTGTCTGATTTTCTAATTTAAGATAAATAGGAATAGTCTGAAAATATAAGGTAAATGGTTCTCCATTAGCTACCGTACCATGAATTTCTTGATTACTGTCTAGAAAATAATCTTCAGGGAAGGCATTAGCCTTACAAATACTTTGTGAACATCCCGTATCTATAAAAGCTAAAGGTCTTTTAAGATAATCTTTGTGTTGTATAAATATTCTACAAAACAAGCATTAGGTTTAGTAAAAATTCCTAAATTATTCTTTTCTAGAATAGATATTCCTTTTTGAGGTTTATCTATGAAATCTAATGGTGTTAAGTCTTGTGTGCCACTTTCTGAGTACTTTTCTTCTAGGTTATAGGAAATTCTCTTTCCTTTTAAGTCTTCGTTTTCTTGTAATCTTTTAGCTATATTTTTATCAATGTCATGAAAATAGAGTTTAATATCTTAGTCTATTTGAGCATCATATTAGCTTGTATAGAGTGCCCTAAATCTAGTTCTACAATATGCTTCATGGTAATTTAATTGACAAATAACATAAATCATAAATAGTTTTGTTTTTATAGTCTCAAAACAATCTATACATCTAAAGTCTGTCTTTCTACATTTCATTTCAAATGTACAATATCGTTCTTCATCTTAGAGGTATATATGTTAGTAACTCAGGATTACTAAATGCCCTCTTTTTATTTAAAAAGGGGCTTAATATGAATTTATACCAAGCTTATTCAAAATCTATATAATCCTCTTTATGATAAATTTGTATCATATATAGGTCTAAGAGTATCTTGAGAGTCTTCATACTCATCAGTATCACTATTATATTCTTCTGAATCACTATCTATTTATGCACTATATATACTGACATTATCATCATTTTCTATGTTTGATATTTCTATAGCATATAATATATCTAATTCTTCTTGATCTACAAAGTCTAATATTGTATTAATAATCTTAATTTTCTTTATCTTTCTTGTTAGGACAGTCTTTAACAAAGTGTCCTTGTTTGTCAGATGTCCAATATTCTTTGGTAGCATTCTTAGATTGAGCTACTTCTTTATCCTTCCTACAATTAGGAACCTTCTTATGTTTATTGGTATTCTTCTTAAAATATCTTCTTTGGTTAAATATATTTTTCTTAGCTCTAAAGTTCCTTTCTCTAAAGGTAGTAGATGGACTGAATCTATATTTCTTTGGAAAACCTAAAGTCCTAGCCTTAAACTTATTTTGTTTCCAATTTAGTTTATTCCTTTTAAATTTTCTTTCATTGCCACATCCCTGTTGGATTGGAGCAATGTCGCTTTCGTCTTTAATTGGAGGAATTTGTTTGAAAGTTTCTTCAATTAACTTTCCTTGAGTTATATCTCATCTTTTAGATATGATAGTCTTTGGCAAAATTAATTCTTTCACCAAAAGAGTTATTCTTAACTCCAGCAACTCCTGGCCAGTTCCTATATTCATTAATCAGGATTTGTCCTATAGCTGGTATTTTTCCGAAATATTCATCTTTTAGGGTCGCACCAAATTCTTTATTTTGTTAATATAGTTGTTCATTATTGTTGCTATATAAATTTGATCTTATCTAGTTTGCAAATACTAATAACAGCTAACTTAGTTTTTGTTAAGTCTTATTCATTGATTTGAGCTAAATGTCCAGCTCCAATGAATTATGATGCAAATAATTGGATATATTCTTCAATTGATCTTTCTTCTAGGTTTTCTTTCATTTTCTCAACCTTAATTAGGAATTTTGCATCTGTAGTTTGTCTTAGGTTGTTTAAATAATCTTTTGTAATTCCTCTAATGGATTTCTCAGCGTATTGTTTACATGAACTTTCATCCCATTGTTCATTAGATGCAAAACACATATTCATTTGATTACGCCATTCCTCTAATGCTTTCTTTCTATCTTGAACATTATCTAAATTAAGGTATATCCTAGTTGGATTTATTGCCTGACTTGTCATGGTCTTAACAGGAGTAAAACTCTTGTCACTAGTTTAAAAGTCTTTTATATAATCTAGTTTGGTCTTTACTAGTGTGTTTGAATATATGGGAATATTTATTCCTATTAGTTTACTAAAAAGTCTAGGAGCATCATTTAGCCTACTACTAGTTCCAATCTCTTGCTTAGTTGGACCTACCTGCGTAGCTGGCATTAATCTTTCTTCTCCTTCTTCTATTAATCTAAGGTTTCTAAGAAGTGATTTGGTATTCTTAGATTCTTTTAATTTTAATCTATGGTTTTGGGTTGTTATATTAAATCTATCTCTATCTTGGAACCTAACAAAATGACTTCTATTAAGATTTTCTTTAAATGTCTTCATGTCCAATTCTGAGGGTTCACGTCCACCTAAATCTTTTTGTTCAAATGATCTTCTAGGTCTAATTACTGGAGCTTGTCATCATAATCTAGAGTTAGCTTTACATTCTCCTTCTGAAGGATCATTGATTATGGCTTCTCCTATATTTCTAAATCTAATTTCTTCAGTATAAAGACTTTTACTAATAGTCTTAGGAGGACCAAACTAGATAGTAACATTTTTAGTGACATCGTCTTGATTAATAAACAAATGTTTTAACTGTATAGTCTTAGTTTCTTGAAATTCTAGCAATTGCCAAAGGGTCCTAGTTTTTTCTTTCATAAATCCATTATTTTTAATAATGTAAGTGTGATTGTAGTCTAAAGTATTGGTTTTAACTAATATTTCTTCATTAAGTCTACCGCTAGGAATTCTGAATTACATTCCTTCATAGGAGAATTGGGAAAATTTTACATAGATTTGAAATTCTATATTGATATTATCATCTCGGATAATATAGTTTTCATAACCATTAGCATATAAAATTAACTTAAAATGTTTGGCTATGTCTACGGTTACTACAAATGCCGGAATGACATTAAGGTATCCTATATTGTGTGACATTTCTAATTGGGCTATCCCAATAATTCTTTTCTAAAAATCCTTCGATCTTTTATCTATTAATCAACATAATATGTTGATATTATTTTGAGGTCTATGTAATCCTTGGATTCTTGCTTGAAAGAGTCCAAAGGTTAGGAAGTGCAATTTTCTATCAGTTCCTCTTTAACTTAGCCATTATGAGTAAAAAACTTGAATCCTAGTGTAGGATTTGTCTACAATTATAAGTCATGTTATAACTAGGAGTTTTAAGAGTGACTCCTTCTTTAAACAAGTATATGTATCTAACTACTGGAAGTTGTCCATTATGTATGGAGTCTTCTACAATTTTCTAGTCAACTTCACCCCATTCTTTCCATTGAAAAGGGTTGGTGAAGTTTCTCTCTTTCCACCATGTTTTAACATTGGAGGATGAATCTTTACGTTTTGGAGCATAAAATTATTATGTTCAATATTTGGGATAGGGCTAGCTATTTTACTAGTCTTATCTAATCCATCATTTATGGTTTTTCTAGTTATGGTCTTTCCTTCCATAGTTCTTATAGGATGATATTCTTTAAATTTATAGGTGGTTGTCTATTTTTGTTCGATTTTTTTTTCAATTCTTTTTAAAGAGTCTGAATAATTCTTTTGTCCTTTAATCTGACTAAGGATTTCTTTTTTAAAGAGCTTATTTTCTCTTATTGTATTTTCATCAATATCTTCATTGTGCTTAGCAAGAGAATTAGCAACTTTTGCAATATAGTCTTTTACCTCATCATCTTTTTCTTGTAGTTGTATAGATTCTTGTGTCATTCTAAATTATATATATCCTATAGATTTTTCTATTTTAGCTAGGCGTGTTAGAATAAATGGAGAGTCTAATTCTGCTTGGGAAGGTTTATTATATATAAACGTAATTCCCTTTATAATTTTTTCATATTTTTCGTCTGCTTGGGCTATATTCAGTCTTAGTTCATTAATAATACTATCCATTCTGGATAGGTTATGGCTTTCCATATTATTAAGATAATTGGCTAAATTCTGTTGGAATTTAACAAAGTTTATATAGATGGTGGTTAATCCTTCTATCTTAGCTTTTAAATCTAATTGTAAGTCTTTAACAAAGCTACTATTGTAGTTTTATGCGGTTGCTTTTGAGGTTGAGGTTAAATTTAATCTTTCAAGTTAAGTCTTGATGCTTTAGCGGCATTCGCAATCTCATTTTCATTTATCTGATAATAAAATCTTTCATCATTTATCTTTTCTATAATTCTTTAGTAAAATCTGCTATGGTCTGAATTGAGAGGTTTTCAGATACCTTATTCCAGTCAGACCTAACTATTTCCATTAGGAAGCTAATTGTCTAATCTAGGAATAAGTTTAGCTTGTTCCTTGGTGATCTTAATTAACTCACTTTCTTGATTTTTTGTGAGAGTTTTAACTTCTATAATTTCTTTATTAAAGACTTCTATGTGATTAGTCCTAGTATTTATATCTTGTAGTAGTTTTACAAGGTCTATTGGGATTTGACTATCTATTTCTTGTATTTGTTTAGAGATATTTTTTATCCTTGGTTCTAGGGTTTTGATGTCTTTAAATAATTGTATTAAGATAAGTAAGATACACTTATTTGAGTCTATTATGCTATTGATAGCACTGGCAGTAACTTATCTATTGTTTGCGTGTTTGGCTAGGATGTGTTCATTGTGTGAACAACTGTCTATATGTGAGGTTAAACTACCTTCTGGGTCTAAATTATTTATGGATACGGGTTGGTAATCTAAATGGATTTTGAAAAATATCTTTGTAAATGCGTGAGATAAATCCCAAGTGTATTAAAGTCTTTTACTAGTGTAGGTCTGAAACGAGCGTCTTGGCTCTGATAATAGATTTGGGTTTTTGGGTCGGAATTCGGTGGGTTTTTCTACTTTCATAATTTTTCGTGGTCTAAAATAAAAATCTATGATATTTTGTCTTAAAATAGAATTTTACTAAAAAATATTAGCTTTTGTCTTATCATGGTCCTCATTTAAGGACCTTATAGGAGCCTCTCTATCTCTCTCTCTTTATATATATATATATATATATATATATATATATATATAAGATAGGTTGGTTTTTGAATTGTCTACACATTTTAACGGTCAAGATGTGTGCCACCTCCTTACATATTTTAATGGTTGAGATCATATGTACTTTCTTTTTACAATCCTACCCCTCAATTATTTGGTTCCCCCCCCCCCCCCCCCCCCTTTTCTACTTAACAACCTTACCCTTCAATTCAAAAATTGTGCCTTTTGGGTAAAATCACGTCGTGTGTTGGGTTTCCCCTACTTTTCTACCCAAACATTCTCTCACCTCATTCTCTCTTCCGTTTCTCTCTTCGGTTTCTCCCTTCCCAAAGAAAACCCTCCCGCCTCCTGCCTCCCGCCGCCAGGTAAGATCCCTTCCCCTCCTCCCTTACCCACTCACACACATGCACACACGAACACACAAACGCAGTCACACACGCACACACAAACGCAATCACGCATGCACACATACACACCTCTGCTATTTTTTTGTGTCGATTTTACCTCTGCTACGATTCTGGGTTCTATGTTTTTTTGGGAGTGCCGATTTCGATTACTAAATCACATTTGATTTCGTTTTGAGTGCCAATTTCGATTACTAAATCACATTTGATTTCGGTTAAATGATTCCATTTATACCTACAACTATTTAATCTTTTGTGTTTCTACTTTTAGGGTTTATTTGTGCTTAAATCGTTTTGTGTTTTTGTTATGCAAGTATTAATTTGGTAATTATAAATGTATTTATTTGGTTTATAAACGAGGTATACTATCATCTCTCTCTATGTTTTTGAATGGTATATTTATTTTGCAGATTGGGGGTTCTTTGATGTCTTATTAGTTTTTGTATTCATGCCGATAATATGTAATTTATTTTGCAGATTGAGGCTTAGAGGTAAACTCCTCAATTAGTTTTTTTCTAATTCCTACTTCGAATTTTATGGGCTTTTATCTATTATTTTCCATTGTAAGACTTGTTATTTACCATTCTATGGTTTGTAAATATTTTACAGGATGATAATCCAAGCGAAGCATTAATCCTCTTGGTTTAGGTTTAACACAGTCATGCAAGTCCAGTTTGGCTTTCCCAAGGCAAGTATCAATCATTTTTTAGATTTATATGTTCATAGTCACACTTTGCAATTTGGTTCCATTTTTACTTTTTCAACTTGTTTAAGGGGATATTTTCATAGTCTCTAATTATTTTACAACTTTTAGGATTTTTGAGTATATGGGTTTTCCAAATCATATTTATTTCCAAGTAAATATAAGGATATATGTCTCAATTAATTTTTGAAACCATTTGTTTTTTAAGTAAGCTTTTCGGACAAAAACTGATTATTTTGGTATTTTAGTTTAGATTTTTTAGGTTCATGGAGGTGGGTATGGAGAGAGGGTAGCTGGTAAGGGGAGGGGAAAGGCAGGTGTTGGTGAGTGGGGTATCATCGGGGTTAAGGGGTAATGGGTTTGGGATTACATGTCGCGCGTATGGAGTTGGGTAATGGGGTTGTAACAGTAGGGTGCGTAGTTTATGGTTGTAGCAGATTTGGGACGGTTTAGGTGGGAGACATCGGTTAGGGGAGAGAGATGGGGTGTGGTGCGCATGTGTAGATGGTTGGGGTTGCATACGGTTAGGGTACTGTACCAAGGTTTCTTGACTGTTTTTAATTGAAATTCAAATTGCTTTCTTTATATGTATCCTCCACCTCCATAAGTAGGTATAATCACACCATGATGAAAAGGAAACACGTGCAATAACTGATATGTTTTAGGGGGGTGCGTTTGGTCATAGAGGACCAAAATAAAGTTGAAATTGAAACTATCATGTCTATCATGTAAATCTTCTCCTTAATCGATTCGTAATAAGCTATATATTCTGATTTTAGTACTAGATCACTTAATTCATGGGAATTTCACTAAGCTTTATATTCTTTTTTTTTTTTTGCATTTTCATATATATTCTGCATTATCTCACAAGCATGCAATGTTTCAACGTTGACAGACAAACTGTAAAACGTAAAATAATAGGAAACCCATCCATAGCAGCGTCCTACATTAGAACCATCTCCTATAAAATGTTCTGTTAGATACATTGTGGTTTTAGGACATTACGGATATAAGATGAGTGCATGAGTTTGCAAATGGCCCATATTTCAACTAAGCACACTAGGCTTTAGAGACAATTTGGGGTATGTGTGTGAAAATCAAAGTTGAAGAAGAGGCAAGGCCATTACAATCCCAAAAATGGAAACTAGCAACACCACCACCCAAGTTGGAAATGTTTTTTTCCTCCGGTTTTTCAAATCCTTTGGGCATTCTACTTTATTTTGTTCTTCAATCGAGTTACCACTTTTGTCCAACATAGGCCTACTTTCTTCTTTGGCCGGGGCTAGCGATGCCTACTCTAGAACGGGCCTTTTAAGGGCCCTCTGTTGCTGTTCGTACTTCTCCACGTACTCGGGGAACAGTTTCTTAAATATAGGGTTCTTATAATTAAAAGCAAGAGAGGATTTAGTGAGTTGTTGCTTCTCTTCAACAATAGTTGTTACACTACCAGTAGTAGGACTGCTATCCATCATGAATGAGATCTTAAATGTATGGGTTGTTTTGCAGATCTCACTCTTGGTTAAAAAAATTACTATCTCCCTCTTTAGGTTTCAAACTTACAGCTATGGCACTCAATATTATGTTATGGCTATGACACTCATTGATCTCACTTTGGAGATCGAAAGGCAACTGACTGTTCCCAAAAGCAGAGAGGGGTACAACTTTTCTTGTTTGAGAGGCTGATTTGGACTGCATAAATGGTTATTTTGTACAAGTTTGTTACAAATTTTCCTAATGTTAATAATTTCTATTCAACTTTGAATGGTGTGATTGAGACAGTTTGAATGGAAAGGAAGATCAGTCAATAATCTCGGTATTAATAAGCATATATGTACATATAGCTAGAAGTAGTATATGTACCATACATATACACTAGCAGTACATATTATTTTGTTAGAAATCCTCAACACCAAATTCTTAACTTTGTTAGTATTAATGCATAAGAGGTCAGTGAGCAGTATATAAGTCATGTTCTTGCTTATTATTTAGTAATAATCTCAGCACAAAAAAAAAAGGAAATGGTTTATTTTTGTTAAATAACCTGTGTATGCATATAAGTGCGAACATATTAGATTTTCAACTAAAAGTTCATAACTATTATAACTTCTTACTTTTTGACATTAAGTTGGTATGATTGTTCAGCATATTTATGGATTTTCATATGCAAGTCCTAATATATGTGTATATAGGTGCTAGAATGGTTCAGCGCTATATGTTGGCATTACTAAGAGATTTGGTTGAAATGTTAGTATAGTTTTTTTATACATGGGGATGTTAGAAATATACTTAGCTGTTGAGAAACAGTTGGAGCAGTTGGATGCTGACCGGGACCAAGCCTTAGCTTGGATGGATTTGAGCTTGGGAACTACCGAAGAGTCACTTCATAGGTATGTGGCCTCACACAATTCTCTTATCACTCTCAGCTTCCGTCTATTCATAACTAATTCTACCTATAGTGTTATATCTTCTAGCTTTCTCTGTTTTAGCTAATTGGACCCCGGAATTTTTTTCATCCAGTGATGCTTTGTACCATGACATGTGCATGAAGGTGGAGGTGAATCTTTGTAAATTCAGACTGCTGCTCGGATGTCTAGACCGATGTCCTCATCTATTATTCTTCTAACATGTATGTATAAGTCGACGATGACCGAACTGATCTACATTTCTTGGTGCAATCTACATATATGCTATATGCATACATGCAGATGCATATATGCATATATGCATATATGCGATGGTAAAATCCCTCCCCCTCCCCCCTCCCTCCGTCCCCACTCACACACGCACGCACGTACACACAAACACACATGCACACACAACTCTCCCTCATCTTCTCCCCCTCCACCGCCCCTGCCCCTGCCCCGTCCCCTCCCCCCTTCCCCACTCCACACGCAACACACACACACACATAGCTCTCCCTCATCTTCTCCCCCCCCCCCCCCCCCCGCCACTCCCTCCTCGCCCCCTCCCCCCTTCCCCACTCACACACGCACAGTTTGGACTTTTTATTGAATAACATGGCTAGGAAATTACTATTAATTTTTATTGTTACCCACTTTTCAGCTTCACTACAATAATCAAATAACATGGCTAGGAAATTACTATCAATCTTCTTTTCCTTGGATGCAAATAAGATTAGGATGAAAAAAGCTCATGTATGTTACTAATTGTATATTTACTTATGTGATTGTATCTTTGTTCGAGAACTTGATTAATTATGTTTATTGTTTGTCAAATCGTACAGAAAACTGAGAGGGAGAGTGATAATGGCGAGAGGTGGGAAGACAGCAGTAGTAGCACCTAATCCAGAAGTAGAGGAGTGAAAAAGACTTAAAAAGAATTGCAATTTCCAAAAACATGCTCTTCGATGCTCCCGCAAAGGCCTGCTCAGTTTCTCTCACCCCATCCAAGATGGTGGTCAAACACCACGGCATAGACATTTTGAGGAAGTCCCACAGAAAGAATAAATTCATATTCTCCTTTCCCGGCCTTCTAGATCCCATCTCCGAATTTGGGATTTTTTTTTATATTATTGGATTTGTTGTTACCCCTTAAATAGGGTGGATAGTCCAATAAACAAAGGAGGCTATGCCCAAATTTTTTTAAAAATTGACACTTTATTTTTTTATACAGATTGAATTTGATTGATGAATATTGTATATTTCATTTTATATGTGAATTTGTTTGATGAATTTAGACAATTTGGATGTTGGACTATGTGTTATTTGTTAAGCAGGGTGAATAGTTCTATAAACAAAGGAAACTATGCCCAATTTTTTTTTAAATTTGATACTTTGTTTTTTTGAAACACAATGTGAATTCGATGGATGAATATTGTATATTTCGTATTATATCTGAATTTAGACTATTTGAATGTTATTGGACTATTTGTTGTTTGTTAAGCATGGTGAATAGTCCTATAAACAAAGGATATTATGACAATTATTTTAAAATTAGCATGAATTTTTTTTGCGTTTCGCTATTACGTACTTTGAAAAATTATCGTCGTTTCACGATTACGTACTTTGGAAAATTTTCTTCGTGCCTTCAAGCACGGGCATACGCTAGTGTGTGTATATATATATATATATATATATATATATATATATATATATATATGTATGCTTTTTATATATATTTATAAATAAAATACTTTTTTAATAAATAAAAAATGGATTTTTTTGCAAAATAGATTTTTTTCACTTTTATTTTAAAAAAATTATCCTTTATAAATAAAAAATGACTTTTTTTTAAGAGTAATGATACTCTTACCGGGTTCAAGTACCGATTTAGTACCAAATGCGCTTTATTTTATTCTACATTGGTGGGATCTACAACATTTTCTGGCGGGATCCACACCATAGTACAAACAAATAAAGCAGTACCGGTACTAAATCAGTACTAACACTCGGTGTGTCTAACGTTATCCTTTTTTTAAGCACGTTTTTTTGTATATAAATTTTTTTTATATAAAAAAATTCTTTAACTTTTTTTATAAATAAAACATCTTATCAATTATATCACACACACACACACACACACACATATATATATATATATATATATATATATATATATATAGAGAGAGAGAGAGAGAGAGAGAGAGAGAGCAAGAAACATATACATCATACTTCCTACATCATATATACATCATACCTAGTTTTAGGCCTTACATTTTTTTTCAATTATTATTTTTTTATTCATAGAGTTAACCTTGCAATCAACACATGTTCAAAAAATTAGGTCAAAATATAATTTTTAACTATTTTTTAAAAATCCAACAAAAAACTGCTGAAAATACCTTATTTATAAGGGTCTCTGCCAATAGAATTTTGTGAAATTTTAAAATATAGCTAGAAAATGTATTTTAACCTAATTTTTTGAATATATGTTGATTGAAATGTTAGTTTCAATAGAAAAATATAAAAAAATGGAAAAAATGTTACTTAGAGCCTAGAAGTAAGTGTGATGTATGGAGTATGATGTAGGAGAGAGCCTTACTCTCTCTCTCTCTCTCTCTCTCTCTCTCTCTCTATATATATATATATATATATATATATATATATATATATATATATATATATATATATATATATTATAATTGTGTGTGTGTGTGTGTGTATAGTTTTAAATTAATTTTTAACACTTTTATAATTATTCTTTTATTTGAAACAACTTTATGACGTTAAATTTATATTTTTACAAATAAAATACTTTTTAATAGATAAAAAACAGATTTTTTTAAACAACATATTTATTTATCACTTTTATTTTAAACAATATATTTTTTATAATTCTTTTGTTTTAGTAAATATGTGGAATGGATTTTTTTGTGTTAAAGAATATATATATGCAAAACAAAACAACTGACTTTTATTTATTTATAAGAAACTCTTTTTAATAACATATATATTGTCTCTGTGTGTGTGTACATATATATATTTATAATATACGTACATGTATATATGTATATATATGATGATGAATGATGCTCACTGTATATATATTATGTGTGTGTTAAGAGAGAGAGAGAGAGAGAGAGAGGGGAGGAAGTGAGAGCGTATGAGTTTAAATGAGGGTAAAATGAGTATTTACTAATTTTCTGTCAAAATTTAATGGATCTTTGGATGGAATCCTTACTTTAAAATAAATTATATAATCTGAGGATTAAATTGAGACCAACAAAAGATAGAAAATAATTTTAAAAAGGGAAAGATAGTTTAGAAAGTAAAAGTTATTGTAAAATAAAAGGGAGACAAAAATAATTTAAAGGGAGTGAGTCTTTCATTTCATTTATATATTAATACTAAAGGGGTATGACACCTATTTACAGTACAAAATAATGTAATCCAATAGACACTTTAATAATTGTGGAATACCAATAAACTGAAATATAAGTTGACATTCACTTAATAAATATTTTATAACACTCCCCCTTGGATGTATATTATGTCCACCATTCAATGATTGTTGCCTCATTAAAACCTTATTAAGAAAAAATCCAGTCGGAAAAAACTAAAGTAAAGGAAAATAGTACAACTTTGTTGATCATTGAATTAGTGTTGGACGCGCTTAGTGTTGCCTCATTAAAACCTTTAACTAGAAAATTCAATGAAAAAAAAAACTAGTTAAAGGAAAAAGAGTACAATGCCCATTTGTCAAAAACATCATCTTCTTCGATTATCCCTTGATCAAATGTTCCCTCTCATTGGATACTCCCCCTGATTATGGTATTTCTTCGATGACTGAGTCGATGCATATCAATCTCATACACAATCGTTTGAAATGTTGCTTTGACAGGGTTAGTATATTTGATCAATTGTTACTTAAACGTCATTTTTCTTCATAAGCTCAAGTTCCATATAACTTGAGTAAAGGGGGATGGACATGTCAATTTATGAGATATATTTGACTACAATAGTATAACTCTTCTGGATTTTATATGTTTCATAACTCTTCTTGAGTTAATGGATACAGAAGAACTGAAATTTGTTAGTCATTTCTCCCTTAATGTAGCATTTTTAAGTGTGGGACCATTGGCTTCATTAGTAGTGGTAGAAACATATGTTTTTTAAGGCAAGTCATAAGTGCTTTGATTATTCCTTGTGAGGATTCCAGAGATAACTTGCATCTATATAACTAACTGGACATAGATGGTTAGATATAAAAATACCATATGATATGATTAATATTAGCCTCATGCTGTGAAAAGACCACGGGTATAATAAAATTGAATGCTTAATAAATGCTAAATCATTGGAGGACTTTTCAATCCATTTAACTAATGGATATGAGTTTAACATAAATTGTGTGTTGATGTAAAAAATTAGATTATATCTAATTATTTAATCACAGATAAAATAAAATGAGACAAAGAAATTTTAAAGTGGTTCAGCCTTATAAGAATGGCCTACGTCCACTGTTTCTATTATTGCTGACTGTTTGGGAATTCTTGATCACCAGTTTAGTCAAGAAATTCTCGGTCCCCCTACGATGAGGATAATACAATGTATTTATAGCCCTCAGGCTGTACATGTGAAAGGGTAGTACATAGCCGTCCATTAGGCGTATACATCTGTATGATAATAATAAGCATTTAATGCGCAGTTAATCTGTTGGTTATCCTGCTATTAATGCTCTGTTCGAGGTGCAGCTCGGACCGCCTAAGTAGCTCGGTACTCATAAGTTGCTCGGTGTATTAAAGTTCCTTGGAGAACTCTTATTGGTCGGAGCGTCTGAGTTGATCGGGGAAGCAGAGTTCCTCGTTGCAGTATGGTTGCTCGGAGAGCATCTATTGCTCGGAGTATCTGAGTGGGTCAAGGTGTTGTTCGGAAGTGTTTGTTATTGCCACGCAGATTGCCACGTGTCTTAACTCAATTGAGCCATGTCAGTAGACTAAATTTGGTATCAACAGAAGCCCCCAATGTTTCACAGTTCGAAATTTGAGGAGTGTGGAACATTCTTTCTCGAAATATGGCGGTTTTAGTTGGTCATCCTGAAATTTAGGAGTATTTTCCTTTGTATTTATTTCTCCTTCCAAATTCATAGAATCGAACTTTTTGAATTTTTATGACCGCTTCGATTCCCGCGCCCTTTTTGTCTTTTTAGCCGCTGGTAACGTAACCGTCTCTTTTTATAATCATTATCTTTACCCATTCCCAAGACAGGGTATTTAAGCGTTGCAGAAAATCCCCTCGTCTTCTACTTTTTCAAATTTGTCTCTTTGAGTTTTCCATTGTCTCTCTCTCCTGTGCGTTCATCCCTTTCATCATTCGTTATCAACAGACTCATCCTTTTTCCTGTAAGATCTTCTTCTTTCTCTTTGATTTCCTTTACTCATCATGGTTTACCCTGTAAAGTCGCTTGATAAGTTTCGTTCTGATTTCTCTATTCCTTCATGGGTTATTTTGGAGTAACTTTCTGAGCCTTCAGATTATTTTCGTTTGGCTGAGGGACATTGGTTCCCCAGTCTCTTTGTCGCTGAATGTGGCTTTTCTTTTCCCCCAAACCCTTTATGTCTGGAATTTTGTCAATATTTTGACGTGGTTTTCCTGCAAGAATAGCCCCTAATACGTGGAGAATAGTTAACGGAGTTCATAGATTAAATCAAATTCATGGAACTCGTATAGGAATTCCAGAAATCATGTTCTGTTATAGATGGGCTGTTGGTGACAATACTTTTTATTTAAAAACTAGGTTTTTAAATAGGGCTTTAGTGGTCAATCTCCCAAATTCCAATAGGGACTACTTCGAGCACGGGGTTGTTATGAAAAATTGGCAACACCCTCCATTGACTGGAAATGATGTGTACCAGGGTCCTAGATGTCCTCCCTATGGCAATGGGATATGTTGTTTTTATTTTATTTTATTTTTGAAATTATGCTTCCTTTGTGTTTGATAAAATGTGTCACTGATATTTTAATTTTCATTTATTTGCAGTTGACAGCAAAAGAAGGTCTCCAAAAGAGACAGAAGTTAATTTAAAACATCTAAAACTTATATGGGGTTTGCATCAGACTGTTGCTGACGAGCATATCAGGTCAGCTTCATATTTGTTGCAATATAAGAGTTACACCTCATCTTTTACTGCTCGTCCGGTGATAAGTGAGGTAAAATCAGTACCTGCTTCTGCGAGTTCTTCACCTGAGTCTCATATCCCTCTGAGTGAAAGAATGAAGAAAAGAAGAGCTCCTGCCATCTTCGAGAAATCTGCCTCTGTTGCTGGAGAAGCAAAGAGAAGTAAACATGATGTTCCAGAAGAGGGGACAAAGAAGATTGATGCACCCCCTACGGCTACTACTGTGAAGGTTGCCGAGAAGCCCCCAGTGGCTCCGAGCAAGGCCGCTGTTCCAAGCGAGGTGATTGTTATCTCTCCGACTAAGACTACATCGTTAGTCAAGACCATTCCTGTTCCCCCGAGGAAGCTGAAGAAGAGCTCCTCGATCAATTTGGCTGAATCCATCTCTCAGCCCCCGATTACTGGAAGTGGTGTTCCCACTTTTGTTGCCCCGAGCTCTGCCATGAGCTCTGTGAAGTCTTGGATCATTCCCGAGATCCAAGGTATGGAAGAAAATCTTTCTCGGGACATGATTACCTCATTAGCTGCTCGTCATATAGCTTCTGTAAGTATCATTGTCCTCAACTTTTATTTTTCTCTTGTTACATCTGTGTACTGACTTGATATCATTTTCTTTTCCCAGTTGGTGACCTATTTTAATACCATTTTAAAGAAAGATGAAGCTATTAAAGCTTCAAGCTCCTCGTCTGGTGTAGAGGAAGCTTTGGTGGGCCTGACGCAGTCTTTGAAAGATTCTCGTCAGAAGTATGATAATGATAAGGCTGCTTGGGAGGAGAAATTTGATTCCACCGAGCAGGAGAGAAACCAAGCTGTTGAAGTCTCCAAAGGTTTGGAGAAGAAAATAAAAAACTTGGAAGAGAAGAATAAAGAGCTCGATGAGAAGCTCAAAATTGCTAGGGATCTTGAAAGTAAGCTCAAAAATGCTGAAGAAGAGTTGGGCCTACTTCGTGAAGTAGGTCGTCAAAAGGAAGAAATAGAGTTTAAGCTGAAGGCTGCCGAGGATCTTCTTTCCGAGAAGCTTTCCTTGGAGAAAGCGAAAAGGAAGTTGGCTATAAAAAGGTCTTTCAGCACTGGCTGGGATAAGGGATGGAATAAAGGCCTGGCTGCCATGATGTCGCAGGTGGAATATGGTAGCCACAAATACTTTAGGGATGGTTAGGTCGCTGCTCTGCAAGAGATAAAGGTCGATGAAAATTTTGACCTGTTTCAGCGACACATCCCGGGTCCTCCCTCCAACTCCTGAAGAAGAAGGAGAGGACGAAGCCGCCTCTGAGGAATCCTCCATGGTGATGGGAGATCAAATTCCTCATTCCCCAGCTATCCAGTCCACCAGCGAGCAACTTCAACCATCCATTATTTCAAACGAGTAACTTCCAGCACTCCCCGAGCAACCATTTGTACCATCCGAGCAACCTACCTCCTCGTCCCAGCCTCCCGAGAAAGTTTTGGGAGACAAGAAAAAGGTGTAGAGTTGTTCGGATTTTTCTCTCTGTTTATTTTTTTTTATCAAATGTAACTCTGAATTTTGTACTTCTCCTTTATGATGTAATAAAATTTGAAGTTTCGCCTATTCATACTGTTGTTTCTTTTCTTCATGCTCTGTTTAAACTCTTATTGATTCTTGCTTTCTCTTTCTTTACTAGTTTATGGCCAGGATGGAGTTATTGTCTGTTCATGATACAAAATTATTGAGGCAATGAAATGAGTACTTCAAAGCTGGTCATACAGATATGAGTGCAGCACAAATCGTTGACATCCTCGGTCAAGGTGCTTCAGAGCAAGCAATTTTAGCCTACCAGTATTTGAAGTGCTTGCTTGACCGTATAGTGGCTAACAATGTAGCATATTATGAAATGATTGAAGATCTCCAAGGAACTCTTGAAGAGCTTTAACAACGATATAAGGAATCTACAGCCCTTTTGCACGAAGGATACGAGAAGAAGTATCAGCAACTCAGTGTTGATAAGGGATACGGTAAACTGTTTGCTGCTTACGATGTGAGGGAGAGAACTTTGAAGGGTGAGGTCGAAGAGCACAGACAGTAGCTGAGTTGTTAGAGCAGGAAAATAATAACCTACAAAGAGAGGTGTCTCAGTTGAAGTCTGCATCTTCCACCTCCAACGCTTTGGTCCCTGTGACCGACGAGGGATTCTCTTTCTTGGAGGTCAAAAACGCCAACCTGAGGGATGAATTAGAAACCTTGAAGAGAGCTGGCCCTTCTACATCTACTCGGGGACGAGCAAGAGCTGCTCGGATTACTATCGAGGAACAGAGAACTCAATCTGCTCTGGAGAACCAGGCCTTCCAACTGATGGCAAAGAACCAGGCATTGGCTGAGATGTCTAAGAAGATCAGGAATCTGGACGAGCAGCTTTCTGCACAGAAGTCTGCCTTGGAGAATAAAGAACTCTTTATAAAAAGTCTTTACGAGCAGTTGGAAAGGTTGACTTATCAGTTCCACAAGCAGCCCAGAGAATTTTGGATGGCTGGCTACAATGAGGCTCTTTACCATTTGGATGATCGGATCCAAAATACGAATAATGAAGGTTACAAACAAGGGTGGTTGAATGCCCTGGGTGTACTGCAACTGGAACAAGGTCACTACTTGTGGGATTATCATTGTTGATGTAAAAAATTAGATCACTCTAATAATTCAATCACAGATAAATAAATGAGATAAAAGATTTTAAAGTGATTCGGCCTTATAAGAATGGCCTACGTCCACTGTTATTTTATTGCTGAGTGTTTGGGAATTCTCGATTACAAGAAATTTCTAACTAGATTCGGATCCCCTTACAATGAGGATTGTACAATGTATTTATAGCCATGGGGCTGTAATGTGAAAGGGTACTACATTAAATGATATACATATGAAAGGGTAATACATTTAATGCCCTCTTTGCGTGCGCGTCCAAATGATAAGCATTTAATGATCATTTAAACTGTTGGTATCCTGCTTCGAGGTGCAGCTCGGACCGCCATGAGTTGCTTGGATCGCCTAAGCTTCTCGGTATTTCAGAGTTCTTCGGAGAGGTTTGTTCCTCGGAGCATATGAGTTCCTCGGAGTAAGCCGTGTTCCTCGGGGAACTAGTCTTCCTCGTTGTAGTCTTGTTCCTCGGAGCGAGTGATCATCTCGGAAGTGCTTGTTGTTACCATGTAGATATCCATGTGTCTTCATATGATTGGTCCATGTCAGCAGAGTAAATTTGGTATCAACAGAAGCCCCCAATGTTTCATAGTTCGAAATTTGAGGAGTATGGAACATTCTTTCTCGGAATATGGTAGCTTTAAATAGTCTTCCTGATTTTTAGGAGCATTTCCCTTGTATTTATTTTTCCTTCCAAATTCATGGAATCATGTTTTTTTGGACTTTCCTGTGTGCTTCGATTCCCGCGTTATTTTTCATCTTTTTGGCCGTTGTTGCCCGCTTTGATTCCCGCGCCAATATTTAATGCCCTTTTAGCCGTCGGTAACGTAATCATCCTTTTTTATAATCATTACTTCACCATTTTCCAAGGCAAGGTATTTAAACTTCATAGACAATCCCATCGTCTTCTACCTTTTCAAATTTTCGTCTTCAAGTTTTTCATTGTCTTCTACTCTCTTGTGCGTTCGTATCTTCCACCGTTCATTATCAACAGCTTCAGTCTTTTTTCTGTAAGATCCTCTTTCTTCTTCTTCTTCTTCATTTCTTTATTCATCATGGTTTATCCTGTTGAGTCTCTTGAGAAGTTGCGTTCTGATTTCTCCATTCCCTCTTGGGTTGTCTTGGAAGAGCTTTCCGAGCCTTCTAATTATTTCAATTTGGCTGAGGGACATTGGTTCCCCAGTCTTTTTTTTGCTGAATGTGGATTTTCTTTTCCACCAAATCCTCTGTGTCTGGAATTTTGTCAGTACTTTGATGTTGTTCCTGCACGAATAGCCCCCAACACATGGAGAATAGTTAATGGGGTGTATAAGCTAAATCAAGTGCATGGAACTCGTATTGGAATTTCAGAAATCATGTACTGCTATAGATGGGCAGTTAATGATAATATTTATTATTTGAAAACTAGGTTCAACAGGGCAGTTAATCATAATATTTATTATTTTGAAGTGCACCGTGCAGTGGCTAACAATGTACCCTAGAAGACCTTCAGAATCAGTACAAGGAATCGACTGCCCTGTTGAACCTAGTTTTCAAATAATAAATATTATCATTAACTGCCCATCTATAGCAGTACATGATTTCTGGAATTCCTATACGAGTTCCATGCACTTGATTTAACTTATACACCCCATTAACTATTCTCCATGTGTTGAGGGCTATTCGTGCAGGAACAACATCAAAATACTGACAAAATTCCAGACACAGAGGATTTGGTGGAAAAGAAAATCCACATTCAGTAAAAAAGAGACTGGGGAACCAATGTCCCTCAGCCAAATTGAAATAATTAGAAGGCTCAGAAAGCTCTTCCAAGACAACCCAAGAGGGAATGGAGAAATCAGAACGCAACTTCTCAAGAGACTCAACAGGATAAACCATGGTGAATAAAGAAATGAAGAAGAAGAAAGAGGATTTTACAGAAAAAAGACTGAAGCTGTTGACAATGAACGGTGGAAGATACGAACGCACAAGAGAGTAGAAGACAATGAAAAACTTGAAGACGAAAAATTGAAAAGGTAGAAGACGATGGGATTGTCTATGAAGTTTAAATACCTTGCCTTGGAAAATGGTGAAGTAATGATTATAAAAAAGGATGATTACGTTACCGGCAGCTAAAAGGGCATTAAATATTGGCGCGGGAATCAAAGCGGGCAACAGCGGCCAAAAAGATGAAAAATAACGCGGGAATCGAAGCACGCAGAAAAGTCCAAAAAAGCATGATTCCATGAATTTGGAAGGAAAAATAAATACAAGGGAAATGCTCCTAAAAATCAGGAAGACTATTTAAAGCTACCATATTCCGAGAAAGAATGTTCCATACTGCTAAAATTTCGAACTATGAAACATTGGGGGCTTCTGTTGATACCAAATTTACTCTGCTGACATGGACCAATCATATGAAGACACATGGATATCTACATGGCAACAACAAGCACTTCCGAGATGATCACTCGCTCTGAGGAATAAGACTACAACGAGGAAGACTAGTTCCCTGAGGAACACGGCTTACTCCGAGGAACTCATATGCTCCGAGGAACAAACCTCTCCGAAGAACTCTTAAATACCGAGAAGCTTAGGCGATCCGAGCAACTCATGGCGGTCCGAGCTGCACCTCGAAGCAGGATACCAACAGTTTAAATGATCATTAAATGCTTATCATTTGGACGCGCACGCAAAGAGGGCATTAAATGTATTACCCTTTCATATGTATATCATTTAATGTAGTACCCTTTCACATTACAGCCCCATGGCTATAAATACATTCTACAATCCTCATTGTAAGGGGATCCGAATCCAGAACGGAATTTCTTGTAATCGTGAATTCCCAAACACTCAGCAATAAAATAACAGTGGACGTAGGCCATTCTTATAAGGCTGAACCACTTTAAAATCTTTTGTCTCATTTATTTATCTGTGATTGAATTATTAGAGTGATCTAATTTTTTACATCAACTCCAATCAAGCACATAAGAGACAAAGATTTTTAAAGTGGTTCGGCTATGAATAAAGCCTACGTCCACTGTTATTTTATTCCCAGGGGTTTACAATGGCACAATGTGGTAGAGAGAGGGAGAAAAAGGGTGTATCTTGTGTATAGTCTCTCATTGTTGTCGGATTTCTCCCGGATCTCTTTTTTCTCTTTTGGCTAAGGGAATACATGTATTTATAGTGATGGGAGATAAAGAGATTCATTGTATGTAGACATTTATACATTATGTCTACATTCAACGAATCTAATTGTTGAATTGCTTGGTATGCTATGTGTTGTCATCTACAGTATAAATGTACATTAATGCTCATTAAATGCGTAGTTATCCTTTGATCTTCCCGGTTGGTATGCCGACCAACTCTCCTCGATTGCCGACTAACTCTCCTCGGGTGTCGACTAACTCTCCTCGGGTGCCGACCAACTCTCCTCGGGTGTCGACTAACACTCCTCGGGTGCCGACCAACTCTCCTCGGGGGTCGAATATTGCCACGTAGGATGACATGTGTCCTTTTCTGATTGGTCCTCGTAGATGGAGAATTTTTGCGTTAACAGAAGCCCCCAATGCTCCATGCTTGATGGTTTACTTGAAAGGATGGAGTATTTATTCTGTAGTGTTGCTCGGTGCTCGTGAAATTCTTGATCTACCTTCTTGATTTGTTCAACATAAAGTGCATTATCTCCTGGATGACATATGACGCAGGCTGATCGATGGTTGCTAATCTTTCTTTTGAGTAACTCCGTGTGCTATGTATCACCCCTGGGAATTTGGATGCAGCCATGCCATAGTATGCAGCTTGTAGCTTATCATAATCTTCAAGTATGTTGACTGGTTTGCTAGCCGACCAACTGCCTCCTGTGCCGAGAAACTGAGTGCTAACTTCACGTGCTTGATTCTTCTAATTTATGACCCTCTGAATACTTTGTTGAGTAACATACTAGCTTTTGAACCCAACTCTTCAATCTGATTAGTACCAAGCTAGTGGTGGACTTCGAAACATTTTCATACAACTTCTTCTTCAATGTTAGTCGGGACAGTAGTAGTAAAGATCTCAGTGCTGTAGATGCTAAATTTGACTTCTGAACTTCAATAGTATGTGCATAATAACTCCTGAATATGCCTCATGAACTTCTGAATGCGCCTCCGTGTGAGTTTGTGAAGTTGAATTTGGTGCTCGACTGCATGATGTTATAAGAATGTGCCACCAAATGAACAAATATATCTGTAATAGAAGCCCCCAAATGAACAAATACTTTATCGAGCAGCTCCTAGATCGACCATCCGTGATGAATATCAGGATGCTCAAAGATCTTAACTTCATAAATTCTCCTCTTGCTTTAAATGATCCACCTGCTGGCGAGGAACCTGTATCAAAAGCAGAGGGGAAGAGACCAATAGAATGGGAAGATTGATGTAATAAATTTGTATTTCATTCCTGATGTATTTTGTTTTTTATTTTAATGAAAGACTTTCATTTTTGTTCGCAATCTTAATTGCTATTGTCTTGTAAAATACTTTACATTTGTGCATATGTATCTGTTAAAAAGATAACAATATTGTGTTGTTTGTCGATCAACTTATTGTCGACTAGTTTGAATTTGTGGTAACCATTTGATAAAAAATGATGTTTTGTTTGTCGACCAACTTAGTAAAAAAGTTACAAGTATAAAAAATGTTGCTCGATCACTTAATAATAAAGTCATGAGTGTAAAAATGTTTAAAATATTTCCAACCAACCAAGGTTGTTAAATTGTGCTCGTCGACCAATTATAGTTAGGGAGAGTTCCTATCCTCGACTAACCATACTTGGTAAATTTTTGTCTTTTTCATAAAATGTGTCCGACCAACCAAGGTCGATAAATTCTCCTCGTCGACCAACTACAGTTAGTGGGTTTTTATCCCCGACCAACCATACTTGGTACAGTTTGGAATATTTTTTCCTCGTCGACCAACTACGTTGATACAGTTTGGAATATTTTTTCCTCGTCGACCAACTAAGTTGGTACAGTTTGGAATATTTCTTCCTCGTCGACCAACTACGTTGATACAGTTTGGAATATTTTTTTCTCGTCGACCAACTACGTTGATACAGTTTGGAATATTTTTTCCTCGTCGACCAACTACAGTTAGTGGGTTTTTCAGGTGAGAGAAAATTATTTTTTATATTGATCCCTTCCTATTCCCTATTTGGAGAGATAAAAATATGGTGAATGATTAAAGTTATTACCAAATTTATATAAAAAGTCAATCAATTTGACTTTATTGACATAAATGGAAGTTGAACCAAATTAAGTATATAGTTCATAAAAATGAATGCAAAGAGACTCAAACTTGAAGAGAGAAAATAGATCTGGGTCATGATTTCCATGAGAAAACTTTTTATTGTCTTTAACCTTTTCCCATTCTTTTATTAAAAATATGATGGGAATTTGAATAGACATCAAAGATCTTACAAAATTTATTTTAAAATCAACAATGAAAATGATCAAATCTTATCATCGTTGTATATATTGGTATATGTAATCATTTAAAATATTTATTCCATGATATAAAATAGAAACTTGAGAATCAAGCAAAAAGTTATGATTTATGAAATCCACTATTTTTCAGATTTCTAAATAAGAATTAATTTAACAGTTATGATTTTAAAATCATGATATGCAATATTTTGCAAATAAAAATTGGACAATTAATTTATGTATATAAACATAAAAATTATGATTGAATCATATATAAAATAAAAACTTAGCTTTTGATGGAGAACAATGCTTGTAACACGTTCCCACAGACGGCGCCAATCTGTTGATGCAAAAAACTGGACCGAATCCCATTTTTATGATCACAGATAAATAGATGAAAGCAATCCAGTCAAGCACATAAGAGACAAAGATTTTTAAAGTGGTTCGGCTATGAATAAAGCCTACGTCCACTGTTATTTTATTCCCAGGGGTTTACAATGGCACAATGTGGTAGAGAGAGGGAGAAAAAGGGTGTATCTTGTGTATAGTCTCTCATTGTTGTCGGATCTCTCCCGGATCTCTTTTTTCTCTTTTGGCTAAGGGAATACATGTATTTATAGTGATGGGAGATAAAGAGATTCATTGTATGTAGACATTTATACATTATGTCTACATTCAACGAATCTAATTGTTGAATTGCTTGGTATGCTATGTGTTGTCATCTACAGTATAAATGTACATTAATGCTCATTAAATGCGTAGTTATCCTTTGATCTTCCCGGTTGGTATGCCGACCAACTCTCCTCGGTTGCCGACTAACTCTCCTCGGGTGTCGACTAACTCTCCTCGGGTGCCGACCAACTCTCCTCGGGTGTCGACTAACACTCCTCGGGTGCCGACCAACTCTCCTCGGGGGTCGAATATTGCCACGTAGGATGACATGTGTCCTTTTCTGATTGGTCCTCGTAGATGGAGAATTTTTGCGTTAACAATCATAATCCTGGGTTGCTCGACTTGCCAGTTCCACCCTTCAAACTCGACATGAGTTGGATCCCTGCCCGGGCAATCCCTCAGTGTTTGATTTCCAAATACCTTGGTGATTACAGTCTCCATTCCAATGCTGAAATATCTCGCCCCTAGCACCTACTCGATCGACCATCTGTGATGAACATCAGGATGCTTAAAGATCTTAATTTCATAAACTCCCCTTATGCTTTAGACGATCCTCCTGCTACGAGGAACCTTATTCAAAAGCAGAGGGGAAGAAACCAATAGAATAGGCATCTTGATGTAATAATTAATTTGTATTTCATTCTCAATGTATTCTGTTTTTGGATTTAATGAAAGACTTTTATTTTTGTTCGCAATCTTTATTGCCATTGCCTTGTGGTTGTAAAACACTTTATATATGTATATCTGTTAAAAAGATAACAACATTGTGTTATTTTTCGATCAACTTAGAGTTGATTAAAACTTATTGTCGACTAGTTTGAATTTGTGGTAATCATTTGACAACTAACCAAACTTAATGATGTTTTGTTTCTCGACCAACTTGGTAGTAAGTTACGAGTATCAAAAATTTTGCTCGATCACTTTCTCGTACTCATAAAATGTTTCCGACCAACCAAGGTCGGTAAATTTTCCTTCTCGACCAACTACAGTTAGTGGGTTTTTATTCCCGATCAACCATAGTTAGTGGATTTTTTCTTACCGACCAACTTTGGCACTTTAGTTTTTCTTCCTAAGAGTTTTAAGTAGTCTGAGTTTTGCTGAGTAGAGTAGTCTGAGTTTTGCTGAGTAGTGTGTAGCACTAGTATTCCGCAAAAAAATTCCAACAAAAGGAGAGAACTGGGCAGAACATTATCACTTTATTCATACTAACGAAAATGTATTACATGAGAGTTTACATCACTGATAATACTTGCGCAAGTGTTCTGTATTCCATGCATTCTTAAACTCCTGCCCTTCTAAAGTTGCTATTCTGTAGGTTCCTGGTCGAACAACTTCTGTAACTCGATAAGGTCCATGCCAGTTTGCTTCCAATTTGTTGTGCTTTTGAATCACTTTCTTTAGCACATAGTCTCCTTCTTTCAGGTCGCACTTCTTTACTCTCTTGTTGTAGAATAAAGTTGTTCGTTGTTGGTAAGCAGCATTCCTGATGGCTGCTTCTTCTCTAACTTCCTCGAGCATGGGAGTAGATTAGATATAGAGGAACTTAGGGAGACTCGAGAAAATATATTTTTCGCAGAATTAGGACAACAGAGGTCATGATTGCTCTAAAAAAGATGAAAATAGGGAAGGCTTTAGGACCAGATGGTATCCCTATTGAGGTTTGGAAGTGCTTAGGGGAGGATGGAGTACCATGGCTTACAAAATTATTCAATAGAATTTTAATGACTAATAGGATGCCCGATGAATGGAGAAAAAGTGTTTTAGTACCTATTTATAAAAATAAAGGGGACATACAAAGTTGTTCAAATTATCGTGGTATTAAGTTAATGAGTCATACAATGAAACTTTGGGAGAGAGTGATTGAATATAGATTGAGATTAAAGACAACAGTATCTGAGAATCAATTTGGGTTTATGCCTGGGAGGTCAACAATGGAAGCAATCTATTTAATGAGGAGATTAATGGAGAGGATTAGGGAGAAAAAGAAGGATCTTCATATGATTTTTATAGATTTGGAGAAGGCGTATGATAGGATACCCAGAGATATAATATGGTGGGTTCTACGTAAAAAATGAGTGACTCGCATATATATTGATGTGATCAAGGATATGTATGATGGTGCGATGACTACAGTAAGAACATCAGCCGGAGAAAGTAGTGAATTTTCAATTACAGTAGGTCTACACCAAGGTTCAACATTAAGTCCTTATCTCTTTGCGCTTGCTATGGATGAGTTGACTGGACAAATACAAGATGAGGTGCCATGGTGTGTGCTATTTGCAGATGATATTGTTTTAGTGGATGAGACTAAGACAGGGATTAATGCTTGGTTGGAATTGTGGAGAGAAACTTTAGAAACAAGAGGATTTAAAATAAGCAGAACTAAAACAGAATACGTGGAGTGCAATTTTAGTAGTAATAGGAGGACAAATGGAGATGTGGTGAAATTGGAGGGTCAAGAGATACCTAGAAACGATCATTTTCGTTATTTAGGATCGATTATCCAAAAAGATGGAGATATTAGTGATGATGTTAAAGGCTCAGAAACTACAGCCTCGGCCAAGACATTGTCGAGGTTGGGAATGCCTTGGTCCCGTGAGAAAAGACCTCGGCCATAGCAAGGTCGTCCCTAGCCGACACTACCACCAAACTCATTAAGGGGACACTGCGTGTATCATAAGGGTCAGCAGCTCTTCGGTTCACCTGGGAATGACAACCTCGGCCAGGGGTAGGCCGAGGTCGCGAGGAGTCATACTTCCACAAAAGGTCGACCTCGTCAGTAAATCAGCCGATGTTCCACGCACGCGCCAACTTAACCTCGACCCAGGCCGACCCTAACTCCTTACCTCGGCTCCACTCAAGCCGAGACCTTAGTGACTCATCTCGGATTATATGGATAATTGGACCTTACCAGCCTCGGCCTCTTCCAGGCCGAGGTCAGGATTAAGCATCGAGGCCGAGCTCTTATTGGCATGTGTGTGGATAAGGACACGTGGACACAATTCGGTTATAAAAAATCATTCCCCTCACGTGGGGGGAATATTTCATCATCATTCTCTACCTGTGACAGTGACAGATGTCTTCATCAGATTGGCTAGATCAACACACACATGCTCATTGCATGCATAGGGGGTACATTACACCCCCCAGGCACTATATATAGAGGTCACCCTCTACCTTGCAAAGGATCCCAAATTAGCAACCCTAACTAAACTCTGTTCAAATACACAGTAGA
Organism: Sambucus nigra; assembly: GCA_949130495.1. Classification (NCBI taxonomy): domain Eukaryota; kingdom Viridiplantae; phylum Streptophyta; class Magnoliopsida; order Dipsacales; family Adoxaceae; genus Sambucus; species Sambucus nigra. The sequence goes on along the minus strand of OX422218.1, from coordinate 170,933,133 downwards.
GAGAGAAAGCTTGAGAGATTGTATCCATGGCCATTGGAGCCCTCATACAGTGATATACATCATACACTTTCACAGTGGACGTATGCCAGATTGGCTGAACCACTTATATTCCGGTGTAAATCCTCTTCTCCTCACCTCCTTCTACTATATGTGTATGCACTCTTATCCTGCCATTGTTAACATTGAATTGAGCTCATAAACGCCTCGAAGGGTGGTGCTGTTTCCAACATCATCATTACTCATAGGATTAGAGCAGGCTAGGTTAAGTGGAGAAGTGCTACCGGCGTTTTGTGTGATAGGCGTATACCTTTGAAGTTAAAAGGTAAATATTATAGGACGGCCATTAGACCCGCCATGTTATATGGGACAGAGTGTTGGGCAATCAAGAAACAAAATGTGCAGAAAATGAGTGTGGTGGAGATGCGAATGCTAAGATGGATTTGTGGTAAAACTCGAAAGGATAAAATTAAAAATGAATAAATTCGTGAAACGGTAAAAGTCGCTCCTATAGAAGATAAATTGAGAGAAAATCGACTTAGATGGTTTGGACACATCAAGCGTAGACCAATGGATGCTCCTGTAAGGAAGAGTGATTTAGTTAGTATTGATAATAACACAAGGGGTAGAGGTAGACCTAAATTGACTTGGTGAGATATTATGAAAAATGACATGATGTTATGTGATTTTACCGAAGATATTGTATTGAACAGAATAAAATGAAAAAATAGAATTCATATAGCCGACCCTAAATAATTGAGAAAACGCTTTGTTAAGTTAAGTTGAGTTGAGAAGAGTAGACATCCTTCTAAAAAAAAAAAAAATATTTTATAAGAAAACGTTTATAATTGATCCCCGTCATCCAAGATAAGAATAGAATCAAAGCAAGAAAGGAAGGGAGGGGATGGCAACATCTCTAAGCAGCAGCAGCCCAAAGCTGAGCGCCACCTTCACTTCTCCAAGCCTTCAAATTCTGTGCAGAAAATTTCCTGTCTTTGTCTCATTTAATCCATCCTCCTCTTTCTCTCAACCTAAACCCGCAAACTCTGTCTCTCACCACCACAACCACCACAACCACAACCACAACCACAACCACAACCACCGTCGTTTCATTACTCGAGCCGAGTCCAGTAACGACGCCGAGCCCCGCCACTATGATTTCGACCTATTCACCATTGGTGCCGGCAGCGGCGGCGTTAGGGCTTCTCGTTTTGCAGCCAATCTAGGCGCCTCTGTCGCTGTTTGCGAGCTTCCTTTTGGAACTATATCTTCTGACACTACCGGAGGTTTTGGTGGAACGTATTTTTTCTTCTTAACTTTACTATAACCATATTTATGTCAATTGTAATTGTGAGAGATTCCTTTGAATGACTTATCAACATGCCAATTACATATACATGTTAATAGTGGGTGTCTCAACTCTCAAATTAATAGATCGAACGAAGAAGACTTGATTTTGGTGAAGCCTTCAAAATCTCTCATTTTTTAATAGCTACTGTTAATTTGGGGCCAAAGTAGTATATAAAAATCGATAGTTACCCATAAGAGAGCATTGATCTAAGTTAATGCCTTGCATGCATCCAAAGCTATTCATAAATTTGGAAAGTAAAAACTATTCTCAAATGTTTGATTTTCGGAGGATTACGACTATTAAATTAATTTGGGATGGAAGGAGTATAATTTTTCTCTAATGGTCCCTTCTAGAGCTCACATGTAAAAATTAGAGAGCAATGAACAAACAAACATAATAATAACACTCCATAATGACGAATTTGATAGTAGTGGTGTAGTTTGGAAAATAGGAGATTGAATGAGTGGGAGTCAAAAAGGATGATGTGTAAAGTAATCGTATTTGTGGATACTTGTCTTCCTGCCCCATTCAAAATTCAAGTGAAATAGATAATGAGGCTACTATAGAAGTAATTAGTAAATTGTTCATCATATGGTTAAGTGCATATATATAGGGCCCGTTTGGTTGCGTAAATTATTTAATTTTATAAATTGATCAATTTGAAATGAATAGATTGTCGATGTATTAATTTTAAATGGGTTTAAATCTAATTTGTGGTGTGTTTGGAAAAGAAAAATGGATTTATTTACTTTTTATGTGTGTGTGTGTGTGTGTGTGTAGAGAGAGAGAGAGAGAGAGTAGTAGGGTGAGAGTACTCTATGAGAGTGGTGCATTTAAGATTCATGTTGGAATTATAAATTCTGCAATTTCAAGCTTTTGGTTAAATGAACTAATTTAAGTTTTTGTGAATCAATATAAATTGGTTCATTTTTGAATTTGTTCATTTTTATAACAAAACACTAATATTAAGGCAATTCATGAATGAGTTAATTTTAAATAGACTAATTTACAATTTTGGGGACAACCAAACAGGCCCATAGTGAATGGCATTTTTTGTTATTTGAAATAACATGGGATGAACTAATGGAAGAGAGAGTAATTAATATTTAAAGAGTACCATGTTTTTATTATATAAAGGAAAGTTATATGTATCTTGGTTTTCATAGTTGTCAGTACATAACCCAAATATAGTGAATTGAGATAAAGCCATAGAACTCATTAAGTCATTAAGAGGAGAAAATAGAGGGGGAAAAATGGTTTCTTGTAAGTTACAAAGGCAGTTTTTTGATTGAGATGTCCGACTATGGCATCTATAATTGAAAATATTTTATAAAATCAAAGCCTTTCTTTTCCTTATGAATTTTCTAACATGTAGCTCTGCTGAAATTTTCATATGTTATTCCATAAGAGTGCGTATTGGGAAACTGTCCTGTCTAGTAGTTTGTTATGATATTAATATTCAATTTATGGAGCTAATGACACTCTGATGGGATTCTGATGATGCCTAGTGAATTTCAAATGAAGGTGTGTCCTTCGTGGATGTGTGCCAAAGAAACTATTGGTGTACGCGTCAAAGTATTCTCATGAATTTGAAGAGAGCCGTGGTTTTGGATGGAATTACGAAACTGAACCCAAGCATGATTGGAGCACCTTAATGGCTAATAAGAATGCTGAGTTGCAGCGTCTTACCGGCATTTATAAGAATATTCTAAAAAATGCTGGTGTTACAATGGTTGAAGGACGTGGAAAGGTGGGATATTGTTATGCGGCTAGATTAATGATGATTATTATATTTTTAAATGAAACATCATTGATGTTATTTATGTTTCTACAAGTTTATAATTATTATGTTCAATTTTTGATACACACACAGATTGTGGATCCTCACACGGTGGATGTTGATGGAAAACTCTACACTGCAAAGAACATACTAATTTCAGTTGGGGGGCGACCCTTTATTCCCGAAATTCCTGGAAGTGAATATGTGATAGATTCAGATGCTGCCCTTGATTTGCCTTCAAAACCTAAGAAAATTGCGATTGTGGGGGGTGGGTACATTGCGCTCGAGTTTGCTGGCATCTTCAATGGTTTGAAAGGTGAGGTCCATGTATTCATACGACAAAAGAAGGTTTTAAGAGGCTTTGATGAGGAGGTGAGGAACTGAAAACAATGATTGTGGAATTTTGGTAAGGGACCTTTTGGCATTTTCGCCCTCAAAGTTTAGAACAAAACTGATTGAAGTCCCCAAATCTTCACTATTTAAACCTTTCCCCCATTGCTTACATTCTGTTGGTTGGCCTTAACAGATTATAACAAATAGTTGGAATGTTCCTGAATAATGTCTACTTATATAAAAAACAGTGGGGGATATATTCTAATTATATACAAGACAATGGTGGATAAATTGAGAATATATTAGCCATATGCTGTGATATGTAAGGATCAACTGATGAAACCGATACAGTATGGGGGCCAAATTTAAATAGATGAAAACTTTGGGGGCTAATTTTAGTTTTGACTTAACTTTGGTGGCCAAAAGCCAATTAACCCTTTTGGTAATACCAACGTGGGTCAAACTTTTTCTTCATGCTGCAGAGCTTCGGTTCTTCAATTTGTGCAGGTCCGAGATTTTGTTACAGAACAGATGTCTTTAAAAGGAATTGAGTTCCACACAGAAGAGTCACCTCAGGCTATTGTCAAATCGACGGACGGTACACTGACCTTAAAGACTAACAAAGGAACATCTGAAGGTTTCTCGCATATCATGTTTGCGACAGGACGGAAGCCTAATACAAAGGTTTGATCTTTTCCTTTCGATCTTAAACATTGGGCATGTAAGAATTGCGAATATACTTGTCCGACGAGTCCGGATTTTTTTTGATAGTGCAACGAAAAATAATATGCACAAAGGATTAAATAATACTTGATTGATTCATACATGAACTTGTAATGGTTTGCAGAATTTGGGATTGGAGTCATTAGGGGTGAAAATGCAAAAGAATGGAGCAATAGAGGTACTCTCTCTCTCTCTCTCTCTCTCTCTCTCTCTTATATATGTGTGTGTGCACGCGCGTTTGTATACATCTTCTCCATAAATTATTTTCTATATTGTGGGCTTAGGTTGATGAATACTCACGTACATCAGTTCCATCAATTTGGGCGGTTGGAGATGTTACGGATAGAATTAATTTGACTCCAGTTGCTTTGATGGAAGGAGGAGCGTTGGCAAAAACTCTGTTTGGCAACGAACCAACGAAACCAGATTATAGGTATTCTAAGAATTTTGTAATGAATGGTTTGATAGTCTTGAAAATAGTATAAATCACACATGATTCGTATGGAGATACAACATAATCATCACTTCGTGACAAACATTGAACTTTTTATTTATAAATTCCAGTTTTAAATCGTTGTCTACACCGAGGACATATAATGTATGGGTTTAGGATTTAACAGCGGCGAGTAAGATAATTTATTTTTCCTGACCAGATTTTTATCTGTTTTGAATAGGGCTGTTCCATCTGCTGTGTTTTCCCAACCACCTATTGGACAAGTTGGTCTTACTGAAGAACAGGTGATGCCAATTCTGAGTGATGTATGCGACGGCCGTACTTTTTTGTGGACTTGGGTTCCTTGATAATTAAAATAACTCGACCAAGGCACCTTCTTAATCCTTTTTCGACTTAAAATTCTTTTTTCTTCATTGAATGGTTACAATTTAGCAACTGAATGTAACTTCAGTGACAAAAGAGGTAACTCAACTCAACAACTCAACAAAGCCCTTTCCCAATTATTTGGGGTCGGCTACAAAAGAGTTAACTACGTGTTATAAAAATTAAAAGTAAAAAATTACCTCTTTTGTAGCCGACCCCAAATAATTGTTGAGTTGAGTTACCTCTTTAAACCGAAGGGGTAGCCTTATGGCATGGGTTCTTACATCACAACCTGGCAGTGTTCTAAAAAGTGGTCGCGATGCAGCTCCTCGCCTAGGAGCCAGGCGACCCAAAAAGTGGACCAAGTGGAAATGTCACCCATTTTTTTTTTTGAAAAAATACGCCCGATAGTACACAATACTACTGTAGCATTGAAATATACAAAAAACATACATTAGAATATGTATTTAATTTAAATATATCATATTAGTTTATTTATTTATTCATTTATATATCTATTTCTGTTTAAATGTACACAATGATTATTGTAACATTTTTTTTCAATATATTTTCAAATGTTACTCTATTTTAGTAGTAGCATTTTTTTTCTTGTTCTTTGTTTTAGGAATCAAATATCAACTGCACAAACTATTTTGACTATTTTTTTTAGTGTGTAATATTTTTTAATTCTTTGTCTTAGTTTAGCAATCTTTTATTATGTATGAGATTTTAAACAAATGTTAGTAATGTTAAAAGTATGATACTTTAAAGTATTGTGAGCAATGTTAATGTGTTACAATGTGTTAGATTGTTTGCAACCTAAGCTTCAATGTATACTTGGTGTTGTGTGTAAAGAAAAAAAGAGAAAAAAAAGAAAGAAAATTGCCCAAGACACCTAGGCAGATCCTAGGTGCTAGGCGCCCATCATCCGCCTGCCTACCGCTTTTTAGAACATTGCAACCTGGAGGTCAAAGGGTTTGAATACCCTTGGGGTCACCTCCCATAGTTGTGCAGATTGGAGGGTCTAAACGTACCATTGGGATTAGTCAGATGCTCATATTCGCAGATATTAAAAAAATACCCTTTTTTATTTGTTGTTCTCAACGTTTCAAGGATTTTTACAGGCTACAAAAGAACATGGTGATGTTGATATTTATATATCAAATTTCAAGCCCTTAAAGGCTACTCTTTCTGGCCTCCCAGACCGAGTTTTAATGAAACTTATAGTTTGTGCAAAGACTAACGAAGTTCTGGGGTTGCACATGTGCGGTGAAGATTCCCCAGAAATTGTTCAGGTTGCTGTCTCTTTACATTTTGACGGTCTTACAATTTCTTTGTAGATATCTGCAATTCATCTGGTTTCATTTTTGTTATAAATATTAGGGCTTTGCGGTTGCCGTTAAAGCTGGCTTGACCAAGGCAGACTTTGATGCCACAGTGGGTATTCACCCTACAGCAGCGGAGGAGCTTGTCACAATGAGGACGCCTACACGCAAGATTCGAAGCAGCTCTCCTCCCCAGGCATGTCTTTGACTTGGCACCTTCTCTGAACTCTTATTTGCTATCATGATCTTATGTTATATAAAACTGAATTACGACTCTTTAGTCTACTTTTGGTTTTACGGTGAAAAATAAAAATGGCAAATCTATTTTCACATATTCAGACTTTTTTGTTGGTATATAATAAAAATTTAAGTGTATACTATAAACTAGTTTAGTCGAGTTGAGTTGAGATGAATATACTATAAACTAGTGAACATAATTTTACGCCATGCAGTAGTGGATTCATGATTATCATCTAGTGGGGGCGAAGCTTATGGCAAAGAATACCATTTTGAACTACTTACACTATGTAGTACTATATATATAAATCCGAAAATCAAATGGGGTACTCTGCCTCCGCCCAGGACAAGGTCCTACTCCTCAGGTTCTGGATGAAAATATTTCACCCCAAACCAAATGGGGCCTTAACTAGCCATAATTTTAGGAAATGTTGCAATATTCATATATATTCTCTGTAAGTTATCCCATAATTGTTTCCTATTTTCTTATTGCGTGTGGTTACCCAATTTCCATGTGGCATTAATTGTTTCTAGACTTATGAAAATTTTATGTTGATGATTTGATAGATTGATGAGGGGCCTAGACCCTAGATGCCCAAAGTCACGAGTATAATGATTTATTGATAACTATGTTTGCATGCAGTGCGCAAATTATTTGACCTGCAAACACCTTTTTAATAAACTCTTTCTAGGTCAAGATGCTGATAGATAGATAACCTTTCTTGTTCAAATTGATCAGGGAAAGACAGGTCCCGAGATTAAAGCTGCAGCAGGAGTCTAACATGAGTTGCAACAGTTAAGCTGCTTCACAGTATTGCTGTTAACAGGTGAGGACAGTTTCTGATATAGTTGAAGGTCTATCATCTTGTAAATGATTCAATTTTTTTTTTCAGTATTTTTTTTGTTCTTGGCAACTGGAGCTCTGATGAATGATATTTTTCTTATGAGCTAATTTGACAAAGATTGTGGAGAGGGTTATGTAATTATAATTAGATTATTGTGGTGACATGCATTTGAAAACATGCTAAAGCATTCATATTCTCCTTTCTACCCGTGTCTGTGTTAATTGTCTGGGCATGAAATAATACTGATTACTAAATGATTTCTGGAGACTGAAAGAGAAAAAAAGGTATATAAAAAATCTTAGCTTCATTTCCTTGAATATTAGTGGCCTGTTTTCCATCTTAATAATATTGCCTTAATAACATATTATTAAAGATTTTCTGTTTCTACTGACGTAGTTATCGTTTATAATGCGTTTGCATTTTTATTTTTGAAGTTTTATATTGGTACATGCCTTAAGCTGATGAAAGATTTTGTAATCTGAAAATTCATTTGTAATAAGAGTCTTTCACTATCCAAATTTCTTTCATTTTTACAATTAGATTTTGTGGGGGACCCTAATAGGGTTAGGGTCTTTCATTGGAAAAAGGCCAGAATGGGGAAATGGGACGGTAATAATAGTATTTCTACGGAAAATACCATTAATGGGTATTTGGAATGCCATCGGTGGTTGCAGGGATAGTGGACAGTTGCGCCCTACATCTAGATTAAGAGTACCTCATACTCGGTCCTGTAATATAAGGCCTCCACGTGGCACTCTGACCCTTAAACGACTTTCCTCGTACTGGGCACGTGTGCTGATGCAGAACCAGTACCCATGGCCCAAACGCTCCAAAAAGAGCGTTCACATTCCCAATAGTTAAACTCTCCCACAATTTTTCATAGAACCTCTTGATAACATGCCTCGAACCGCCTATTTTATTTTTTTATTTGGTCAAGATAGCCCAAACCACTAAATTGGAAGGCCAAATAAGCTAGAGATGAGGGAGGGGTAGTTTCGGGAATTTTAGAAAGTTGGGGTATTGAAACATAATTTTGGAAAGTGAGTGAGTTGGTTGGTGATTTTAAGACAATAGGGTTGATATTTTGTAATTTAGAGAAAAGTTTTGGGGTGTCGTACAGCTATGATTTTTGCGATAGGGTTGAGAGTCGAGATTCTAGGGTGGGTTAGTGTAGTTATGTGAAGCTCAAGGGCGGGGGTTAGAGTAGTTCTCCCCAAAGGAGGGGAGAAGGCTGAAATTACTTTAAATAGTGATGGAATAACCCTTAGCTTGGGTGATGTGAAGCGCAGCGGAAGAACACAAATAACAAATCACTTCACTCTAGTTCTCAGAAAACTCCGTATATCATTAATTGCAAAAGTAAATGCAAGGGGAGTCCTGGAATTTTATTTATAGACTTCGTATGACTTGTTGGAAACAATGTTTAAAAAGGCGGAAGAGGCGCCTCAAGGCGCGCCTTGAGGCGAGGTGCTGAAAAAAAGCCTCGAGGCTTAAGCCTCAGGGCTGAATTTGAGGCTTACGCCTCGATGCGCCTCACGCCCTTTTGCTGAGGCGCGGGGAAAAAAAAAAAAAATCTTTCATCACAAAGTCTGTTTTTTTAAAGGTTAAAATTCTTCATTTTTCTAAAATTGCACCTAACTTAAAAAAATGTTGTTTTAATCTACTAACTCTTATTCTTTTTTTATTTTATTTTATTTTATTTATAAAGTTGCACTTAATTTTGTTTTTCTTTACTAATTTGTTTGAAATAAGTGTATAAATTTGTTTGAAACTATATTTTGTTACAAATATATAGTTTGTTTGAAATAAATGTACAAAATTAACTTCAATATGACTTTTTTTTAAAAGGTTTCTATTTTTTGGTTTTCAACTTAGATTAATATGTTTTCTTTAACTTATACTAATATATTTTAAAGGTTGCTGTTTTTTTTAATAAACTTAGGTTAATATGTTTTATTATTTTTTTAGTAAAGTTGCTATTTTTTTAATCTTAGCTTGAAAATCAATGTTTTTTTTTTAATAAATTTGCTTGTTAAGTTGCATTGATTAATTTATTGTCATATTATAAAAGAACCAATATGTGAGTGAAGCTAAAAAAATGATTTTGCCAATACGATTTTGCATTGATTAATTTATTGTCATATTTAAAATAACCAATATGTTCAAATTGATTTTCTTTTTCTAAAAAGTTATATTGGGGGGAACAAAAAAATGTCAAACTATGTGAGAAAGCCCTCAAAGGATGTTTTTTTGTAGTTTTATTTTATATTTCTTTGTTATTTTATTTTTATGGTTTTATTAGTATTTTTTTAATATTATTTTGCTCTTTTTTTTTTCTTTTCGGTGAGGCTTACGCCTCAAACGCCTCGAGGCTTACGCCTCGCCTCACCGCGACTAAAACGCCTCGCCTCGCCTTTCGCCTTTTTAAACATTGGTTGGAAAAAGTATCCCAATTAAGTTAGGAGGCTACCTATTACCTAGATAAGCATGGAAATAATTAACTAATAGATATTTACTAAAATACTAAACTAATAAAAATAGAATGTGTGCTAAAAAATTAAAAAGGGATTCCCATGAGGGGACTCCCCGAGCCGCAATACGCCCCTCTCCCTTCTAAGAAAAGCTCTTCTCATGCGCTAAAGCGGTATGCTGTCCGTCTCCGGCTGCACATGGATGCGTGTTGGAAGAACCTCCGCATGCTCCGGTAGCTGCTCTATCTCAAAATCTTCTTCATACTCTGAAACCAACAATGACCTCTTATTCTTCTTAGGACAATTTGATGCTCTATGCCCAAACACTCCACACATTCAAGCACTCGAAGTGTAGTAACTGAAGTGGTGGCAGGCGCTGTAGTCGCTATAACAGGTGCTTTGGTAGCTGCCTTTGCGTTGAAGTAGTTCTCCACCTTCCTTGCATACTCAATAGCTTGGCTTAACGAATTAATTTCGCGCAGTTCAAGCTCTGCTTGATATTTAAGCTGGAGTCTCTGAATGTAACGCCCAATATGGTGCTTCTTGCTCCCTTAACCCCCCCGATGTACAGTAGCTGAAACTGCTTCGAATACTCTTCGAAGGTATTAAGGTTGTCCTCCGCCAATCTCCCACCCCGTAATATATCGTCGGGGTCCTTATTATGAATCGTCGTGGCTCCCCGTGGCTGTTGTAGGGCTATCCAATGTGGTTGTTTAGGGGGATGATTTTTCGGGCTCGTGTGATGCTGCCTTTCTCTTGCGGTCTTGAATGAACAATTATTATTATTATTCATATGCCCTTTATTTCCGTACTCATAACATGGACATTCGTTGGGTGGAACGCAAAGGGGTTTGCCACCGTGGTGTAAACCGTCATCATAAGTATCCATCCATCTGATCGGTCTCTCATCGGCGTATGATGGGTGACGGGTTAGTGGAATGGCATTCTCTTCATTGGTCTGCTCCCCATCCATCTCCAACTTTAATGGTCCGGGCTGAATTCTTTGAACCCATCGTGACACGTCTTTCTTGGACTCCTTATATCCCCACAACACTGATTGTGGGGATGAATGAATTGAACTAGCTTTTTCCCAGAAATCGTTAAATTTGTTTGGGGTCAAGCCCTTAACAAGGATCACCTTTTTCTCCGGGTGCGGCGGTTGTTTACTGAAGGCCTTCTCCATCGGGGCTCGTTTCAAAATCTCCATCTCGGCATCAAACAAATCAACGAACTTCTTTACGGCATCTCGAAAACCCTTATGGGCTCGGACATCCCTTAGCGGCTGCTATTGCGCCCCGCCCTTCGCTGCCCTGCTACCACTCTCACGAGGGCCACAGGAGGTGCGTGGAAGCCGTCGCTGCTTCGCCTCCTGTTGACCCTCCCTTGCTGGTTGCGGCTTCGCCGTGATGGTGGGGGTTGGCCATGATGCTGCCGGCGTTGGCTACATACCCACCGACTTCCATCCTATCAATTTTTTCGGTGATGTGACTCTGCTGCTGTTGGTTACTTTAGATTTGAACGGCCACGTTAGATAACATTTGTTGAATGCTTTCTAGGCAGATTACTGGGCCTTGGATTGTTTAGCTGCTTTGGGAGGCATCCTTGCGTTTTGGTTTATGCACACACGGGGGTCGATTCTCAAGAGTGAACCTGGGTCTGATACCAATTTAATGTGAAATGTAGGGGAAGAGCACAAATAACAAATCACTCCAATTCTCATAAGACTCCAAATATCATTAATTGCAAAAGTTAATACAAGGGGGAGCCATAGGGCTTTATTTATAGACTTCCTATGACTTGTTGGGCAAGAACTAGTTAAGTTAAGAGACTACCCAGGAGACTACCCACTGCCTAGATAAACATGGAAATAACCAACTAATTGGTATTTACTAAAATACTAAACTAATAAAATAAAACGTGCGCTAAAAAAATTAAAAAGGGATCCCCACGAGGGGGACTCACTGGGCAGTAACACACAATAGGGTTTGCGAAGGGTCACCTGTAATACCGATGCTTCAATCTTCAGATCCCTCGAGGAGGACAAATATGAGATAATTGCTGAGGTTCCTTGTTCTATATGGGTAACCTTAGAAGGGCTGGAGCCCGGATCAGAGTATTGATAAAGTGAGTTTCTGCCCTATGCCACAGTTGTGTTCAGGTACATAATTTACCTTTCCATAAAAGATCCAAATACAATGCATTGCTGCCATTATTGCAGGGATGGTGGAGTTTAATAAAGAACAAACGCTGCTGCCATGGAAGTATAATAATATCGGATTCAAGGTGGAAATAGACCTAAGAACTCCACTAAGAGGGGCCTCAGTCTGGCTCATTACCAGGGAACCCCCAGCCCAACTGCACCCAAATCTTTGTCTACTTTGTTACAGAAGCCCCGGAAAACCTAACTGTTAAATTATTTCCCCTTCTTTTATCCTCCCCAGCCCATTTTAATCAGTTCGTCGTCTACCAACTCTAACACAGTCACTCAATACAACTCGTCGTCCCCACCTGACTGTAATTTATATCCCATTTACCCAACTCAGTTCCTTACTCCAAATTAAATCCCTTGGCATCGAATTTATACTCTCGGCTTGTCAACCAAATCTTCTTTTGAACTCCAGAAACCACAAGCTCATGAACAAATCCAAATTTATGATGGAGTGGCATAGGGTAATTAAATTCCTACGCAAAGATAACTAAAATATACACACACACGCGCACGCATGCACGCACATATGTATGTATAATGACCGTGCCTTTCCTCCTGAAGTTGTTCCACAAAAAATTCTGAATTTTATTACCCCCATTGAAGAGGAGGAGATGCAGCTGAATCTTAAATCATCACCCAACTTAAAGGTGAAAATAAATATTAATATGAAAACCCTCCCAGTATCTCTCTTTCAACCTTGATCCAGTGGCTTTGGCCTTGCCCTATCTGGTTGAGGTGCCTGTTCTTGATCCCCCAAATGCTGGGGCTAAACCTTTTCCCCATCAATGCTGAACCCATATCTAACGGTTCCCCGTATCAGATAAAAACTTTCTCCCCTACTGAAGTGAGGGCTGTGGTGGCTTGGTCCCAAACAGCCACAAGCCAGGTGCTACTCATTGTGATGACCTGATGAGGGATCATAGGCCACCACTGGGAGATGGAAGGAGACTAAAGTTTCATACTAACAACGTGAAGAGTTCAACAACTTGATATCCACTTAAATGTACTTGGTCAAATGTTTGACCCGGGATGTTGATGTTAGAGAACGGATTGACGGGGTCCTTGCCAATGTTGAGTGGAGGAAGCACTACCCTCGGGTTGTCCGAGAAGCTTTTCATCATTTAAAAGTAAAATAAAGGCGCAATTGGTGTTGTTGGCTTTGAAATTGGATCATAGCAAGGTATACAGTACAGTAGAATGAGTTTTTCCACCATGGAAAATATGTAGTTCAACAGCCACTGGAACTCTTTTTTCTCAATTTTGAAGCTTCCTTTATTTTATCCACCCCTATATTTCATTATAAACTTCCGTTCAATCAGGCTACTAGTGTGTGGTTCTAAATATGTTGGAGGTCCCTCCATGTAGTCGAGCATCTTCTTCTTCCTCTACCCCGCCCACCCACCCACCCACCACTGCAGCATAGACATTTATGGTGGAGATGTAAATATTCCCATGTCACTAGAGAAAATATTTCTCCAAGAGATTGGTCTGTATCCCTCACATGCCAATTATACAGTGGGAAGTCGAGACTGTCAGATATTGCTTGTTTAAATGCCTAGTGGTGTGCATAAGTTGGTTTGGTTCGGTTCCATAGCTAAACCAGGGTTAGAAACAATGTAGGTCGGTTTCCATGACTTTGGAACTAGAAAACCAAAACCGAACTTATGTATAACCAACCCAACCCATCGTTTTATGAGTTCGTTTAGTTCTCAGTTCCACCCGTTTTTCAATTACTCAATTTATTTCAAATAATTGAAGTGTCATAAAAAAGTACCACGTTGTTTAAAATTGGTTAACAAAGATAAAAATGACCTAGAACTTGTTAGAAGAACAATATAAATTGCAAAGAAGAAACATGTAACTGATGAGAAAGTATGATACAAACTTTACTATCGAATATAAGTTCAAAAAATAAAAACAAAGATAGTAGAAATACCGTACGATACCAACTAATAAATATGTAATGAAACTTTAACATGTGAAAACATAATGGAAAAGAGTGGTAAAAATGTATAAATGTAACAAATGAGATATATTTGCATTCCAAGGTCAAATATATGTTTCAAGTTGGTTCCATTATCAGTTTGATTCGGATTGAGCCTCACTTTGGTTCTCGGTCCATCAGCGGATTAAACCAACCCAATGAAACCAAATGAGATTTTTGGTCTGGTTCTTCTTGCTAACAATGAACATCCTTACCGTGGATTGTTCCCATTTGGAAGAGATCTGATTTATCCAACCTAACTCATTTCCCTTTTTCAACTTCTAGTGCTAAATGGTTTTAGACACTTGCCATGTAATCACAGATTAGATGAAGCTTCTGGCCATTTAGTTTTACTGTGTCGGCAAAATGCCCCTTCTGCTATCTAGGCAAGTTGTGCTGTGATGGTGTTCTTAAGAATGATATTTTCGTTTTGTTCTTGCTGTGTGCATAATGCATCAATCAATGTAAGTTTCACTTTCTGAATCACATACGGCCTGACAAATTGGATAAAAAATAGAACTACGAGCAGACTCAATTATCCCACCCTACTCGTAATACTTATATTGAAAAACATGATTTTTTGGGGATCCGCACCCAGAATAGAAGGCTTCTTACATTTCTATAGACTCCTAATCTCATCTAAGTTGTACATATTAAATTGTTATATTTGCCAAGGCAACTATGGTTCCTAAGTTTTCTGAAATTATCATTCATATGTATAAATTTGGAGGGCAAGTGCCCTCGCTCAAGCTACGGTTGGTCTCGGGTTCAAAACATGGGAGCAACGTCTCCATATATGGGGTAAGGCCAGTCGACATTCGCCTCTCCTAGACCCTGCAGTTAAGCAGGAGCCTTGTGCACTGGGTACGATATTTTTTATGTATAAATTTGGCACTCAACTTAGTCAAGGCCCATTCCACCTCCAGGGTCTAAATAGAAGGGAATTTGTAACAAGCCTGATTTGCCTCATGGAGCCAAGGCCACCATATACAACCCCACGTGAATATGTTTGAGCCTTACATGAGCCAAAAACGTGGGACCCCCAATATATGTATATATCCATGGTACAAATAAGCATCCGTGGCCCCCTTTCCTTGTGAAAGAATATCACGCAAACTGGAGACATGATTTTGCAAAGGGTGTGGGACCCCTGCTAGATACAACCGACTCAAACAAGAAGAAAAGACAGTAAATGTCCTGCACATGACCTACCCATGTCCTGCGCGTTATCATGTTTTGCGCATGGCCTACCCTTGAACATGACTATGCCCCGGGCATGGTCTACCACTGTACGTTACCATGTTTTGCGCGTGACCATGCCCTGAGCATAACCTACCCCTGTACGTTACCATGTCATGCGCATAACATATCTGTACGTGGTCAAGTCCTGCAAATGACCAAGTCATGCGCATGACCATGTCTTGTGCGCATGACTAACCCAACTCAGCAAAGGGATCCAAGACCTCGCAAACCAAGTCCATAACACTTGAGTGACATAATTAATGCATGACAGGTCCTCGAAGAAGGTGAACATTAGATGCCTCGGACACATTCTCCGAGAAGGTGAGCATTAATTGTCTAAGACACGTCCTCGGTGAACATTAATGACTCTGACATGTCCTCAGCAGAAGGGGTGCATCAATGGCTCCCAACCACCACAATTAGAGCATCCTTCCCGTCTAAAGCTCCAAGGTTTTAAAATACGCAACACTTAACGAAGGAAAAGCAAGTTGATAATTGAATTTCACTTTACTATACACTTGTATTCTCTCTCTCTCTCTCTCTCTCTCTCTCTCTCTCTCTCTCTATATATATATATATATATATATATATATATATATATATATATATTTACTTTTTAGTTTCCCAACCTCTGGAATATGTTTAGTCTTAGAAAATATTGTAACTTGGGCACTTGCAATTTGGCATTCGGGTTCCATAGTAATACAAAAAGAGAAAAAAGAGCATTGCAATCGTGGACGTAGGCCCAATCCCTCAAGCTGAAGAACGTTAAACATTTGTGTGAAAATCTATTTATTGTCTTTTATTTCATAAATTCAACTCACATATTTCATAAGAGGTGAAGTCAAAGTCATTCAAATGTTCACATCATCAATCATCATTGCGCACTTTTATATTAAAGGCGTTTTGTGTTCATGACTTTTAACTTGCACAATGTTTGACAGGTTTTGATTTGGGATAAATCTTTGGGAGTTGAGTCACGGCAGAGTGGATCTTTCACACGAAACAAAGAGGGAATTGTATCTTGATGAGGTCATACTGACGAACTTTGAAGAAGAAAAACGTCTACAAACAGTTGTTTTGATTGTGCCTTTTTTTTTGCATTGTTTTTTATCGGATGAGGCACTATTGCTATTGTTTTTTCATCCCCCCACCCCCACCCCCACCCCCACCCCATTTTACTCTAGACGTTGTAAATACCAATCACAGATAAATTATACCAATACTTAATGTTTGGAGTACATGTAATTGGCTATTTTCTCCCATTTTACTCTGCTCATTTAAATCATATTTAAGATTTATGCAAGCGATGTTGAAATGAGATTAATGCAAAGAGAGGAAGAGAACCTCTAAATTTCATTTAGAAGTGCAGACTTGTGAAGCTGATTGTGTGATTAGATTAGTTGCTATATCCACTATTTTTGCTCATAGACAATTCTCTCTTACTTATTTGGGAATTGTAAACTTGGACACGCACATACATATTATACATATATGAACTTTTTTGATGATAAAAATATTATATGAACCTCACACGCACACACGCATATATATATATAGTTTGAATTTGGAATTTGGGTTCTTCTATTTCATTTTTCTTTACTTATTTTTTTATTCAATAGGAATATTTTTCCCTCTCCTTTTTTATATCATTCCTCAAGTCCCATAGGTTTGATATTTAGAATTTGAACACGTTCCTCATTGAGCGAAGGGTACAAAATAAATAAAATTGATTTTCGATTAAAAGTATTTTGTGAAATCTTCATTTTTTTCCTCTTCCTCAATCTCATATGTATAGTGTTTGAATCAATAGAGAATCTTTTCTTCTGTTTGATTTTACTAAGAAATTGAAAGAAACTTCAAAAATGGAAGAAAGGGGGGAAAGTGAGGAAGAAACAAATGTAGAAATAAAAACAGCTTTCGAAACGAAGGGGACTAAACAGGAACAAGAGGGATCCACCGAAGAAGATCTTTCTCCTTGCCCTTTTTCGGAAGAAAAGGAGGATCAGAACAAAATCGATGAAACAGAAGAGATCGGAGTGAATGAAAAGAAAATAAACAATTCTAAAATTCTATTTAAGTTAGTGCATCCCTTCGTTTTTTTATTGACTCCTTTTGATTTTGAAAGAGGTAAGACCCGTTAAATCGGAAACAATTAAGAATAAAAAACTTTTATGTTTTTTATAGAACAAACATACAAATATGCGTGGATAATACCTTTCCTTCCATTTCCAGTTCCTATGTTAATAGGAGTGGGACTTACAAAAAAATCTGATCACCCGTTCGTTTCCATTTGTCACAAACCCCCCAATAAACAATAGAAGCGAAGTGGAAAAGGAAAGGAGTAACGTTCTAAACTTCGTTTTTTTAATAATCTAGTTTTCTCGGAAGACAAAGAAGTGTGATAAAAATGAATCCCGGGATAAAAGATGTAATATTGCATCAAATTCACTATTTTCGTTTAGGGTTTGTTCTTTCTTCGATGGCTCCCTTAAAAAAAATAGAAAAAAGGAAAGAAAAAATTTGTATTCCCTTGCTAATGCTAAAAGGGGTGGTTTTTGATGTTGAAATGATTTTTCTTTATCCATGGACAATGAGTTTCGATGTATTGGGTGTATCTCTATTTATAGAAGCTTTAATTTTTGTGCTTATCTTAATTGTTGGTTCAGTTTATGCATGGCGAAAAGGGGCATTGGAATGGTCTTAGCTCCTAAATATTCAGACAATAGAAAGAAAAAAGGGAAAAAAATAAGATTGAGACAGTTATGAATTCCATTGAATGGATAATTTACCTTTTTTAAAGAAGAAAGTGCAAAAAAAATTTATTTTCGAAAAACCCTCGTTAAGAATATAATATACCGTCTCCCGACTGTCTCGGTGAAACAGTCGGGAGACGGTAAAGATTCGATCAAATGGGAAATAAAGATATGTAATAGATAGTAATCTATCTTTTTATGTTTTTTTTCACTTACGAAGTTCAACAACAAAAAAAGACTAGGCCTTAGTATTTCTACATGTTTCATTAGTAACATTCCATTGAGATGTTACTGCGTCCATACTTGTTCTGTCTTTCTTTATGAATTTTTCTAATCTATGAAAAAAATATAAAATAAAAGAATAAAATAAGATAACGGACAATATTCTAAAGACAATTAACCAATTGTTACATTTCCACATCAAAGTAAAATCTAGTACTTAGTTCTTTTTTCTTTCATTTAATGCCTATTGGTTTCAATGAGATAGTGCTTTTTCAACTCTCTCAAAATGGAATATGTTCCAAACATATGGTTCCTTACTTCGACAGGGTACAAATATCTAAATTTGATATTTTTAGATACTTTTTCATACCTATTGTCGATACTAAGAAGCAGTCGAAAATTGATATCCATTTTTCATGATATTATGTATGGATCATTTTTTTCGGAGTTGTAACTATCCAATTCAAAGAATTCAGTTCTTATAAGTAAATACTCAATATCCAAGTAGGCTTACAAAGTTGATCGTAATATGATCAAGTGCTTTCTGGGTCGTCTCAGACCTTACGATTGGTGTTTATCCCCAGAATATTTGGAGACCTTTTACAGACACACACACAAAGGGTTTACTTGTTACTAATACAGCCTAACCTATATTCTTCTTTAGATTCCTTGTTTCACTCCGATAGTATTATAGATCATGTCAATGCATAGGAAATGAATGCATTTCCATACTATTAAATCTTACTATTTTGAAGAATTTTCTAGTGAATGGGCAATATTATCGATTGACAAGTAATAAGTACAGGAAGAAAGAAAATTTTAAGCATTTCGATACTGATTGAAAGTGTGTTGCTGTGTTAGAAGAAGGATAGCTATATTGATTTGGCATACTCTAAAGACGCCTTCGGTACAATATTAACAATCTCATAAAGATTAAATTTAAGTGAATTTCCATTTCCTAATCTCATCTTTTATGGAATCGATCCCCCTTTGACTGTACAAGAATATATGGAGCTTCGCATGCCTAGATATTTATAATCCTAATGGAATGCAACGAAGTAGGGATCCATATGTAAACATGTTATCTATTTAGATACGCTCAAATGACCCCTTCTCATAATGAGAACGTGTATAAGGTTCTGTATGGAATGAACTTATAATCATGGAATCGACTCGATCATCAGATTGTACATTATAAGTTCATAACTCTAGTCTATTCCCATGTTGGGCTGAACAGATCTACTAATTCTAAACATTTTTCATTTTGATGACTTCATCCATAAACCTTTTTTTTATTTCAGCGACACGCTCTAAACAAAGTCAAAGGATAAGCTAGCATTCTGGCGGTAGCTTCCCGCCTCCTTCATGCCTACTGCCTCCTTCATTGACAAGTTCCCTTCCCTTTTCTAAAATGCCTGATTGGTCTGCTCAGCAAATGTACAAAGTGGCCCGCAGTTTGGCTAACCCTCTTATTCCCATTCGGGCTGGGTTGACCCAGAAGTACATGACAATCACTACACCAAAAATAGAAATCTGACACGGTTTAAAACTGTGCCAGATCAAATTTGGCACGGTTTTGAACTGTGCCAGAATCAGGTGTTCAAAAATGGCCATTTTTTCTGGCACGATTTAAAAGTGTGTCAGATTTGACCAAACAGGAACACTTTTGGCACACTTTTAAACTGTGCCAGAATTTGATATTTCTGGCACACTTTTGGCACAGTTTTGAACTGAGCCAGATTGAGCACATTTTCATAAAAATTTGGCACAGTTCAAAACCGTGCCAAAATTTGATACACTTTTGGCACGATTTTGAACTGTGCCAAATTTTTGGATAAAAGAAAAAAAATTAATTATTTGAAAACAAAAAAATTCACAAATTGCAAATCTTGCACGTTGTTGATAAACTAATGTACATACAAAATTCAAAATATTACAAGTCTTTCGTAGTTCACAGACCAAAAAAAATTGGGCAGAGTTTCCTCTATTTTCTGGACATTCTAAAACCTGCGTAACATAAAGCCCGCACGGACACAAAATATAACAATAAACTTACAAAAGCCCGCACTACTATAAAAGTTAACAATAAAACTACAAAAGTCCGCACGACCATAACACAAAAGAATAGAATCATGAATAAATACTTTGTTGTAAACCATTGATTTATCCGTATGTTCCACGTGAATAAATGCTAATGATAAAATGTTGTCCTGCGAAAAAAATAGGATAAAAAAAAAAGATATTAGTAACCAAGTAATTTATAAAAAAAGCTTACTCAAGCTAAAAAAATTACATATAGGAATTTCAATTATTATTATATTCTGAAATTGAAAATCTTACGTACGTTATGACTACCTGATCAGTTCCTACGAGTTACATTGGTCTCGTGTGAGGTGTTAGTGCTTCTTACGGGATCGTTTGGAGGCTGGTTTGGGTTTTCACCCTTCAACGGCTTGTTTCTAAGCCTAATCCATATATTATCAAATTATCGTCATATTATCAAACCGAGAGGCCCGTGACTACACTGTCAGTTCGTACAAGTTACATTCGTCCCGTGTGAGGTGTTCGTGCCTCTTACGGGGCCGTTTGAGGGCTGGTTTGGGTTTTTACCCTTAAACGGCTTGTTTTCAAGCCTAATCTACATATTTTGAAATTATCGTCATATTCTCAAACCGGGAGACCCGCGACTACGCTGTCAGTTCGTACAAGTTACATTGGTCCCGTGCGAGGTGTTCGTGCCTCTTACGGAGCCGTTTGGGGGCTGGTTTGGGTTTTCACCCTTTAAGGGATTTTTTTAAGCTTAATCATTATATTTTCAAATTATCGTCATATTCTCAAATCGGGAGACGCGTAGACCCGTGACTACGCGGTCAGTTCGTACAAGTTACATTGGTCTCGTGCGAGGTGTTCGTGCCTCTTACGGGGCCGTTTGGAGGCTGGTTTGGGTTTTCACCTTCAAACGGCTTGTTTTCAAGCTTAATCTACATATTTTGAAATTATCGTCATATTCTCAAATCGGGAAACCCGCGACTACGCGGTTAGTTCGTACAAGTTACATTGGTCCTGTGCGAGGTGTTCGTGCCTCTTACGGGGCCGTTTGGGGGTTGATTTGGGTTTTCACCCTCAAACGATTTGTTTTTAAGCTTAATCGATATATTTTGAAATTATCGTCATATTCTCAAACCGGGAGACCCGCGACTATGCGGTTAGTTCGTACAAATTACATTGGTCCCGTGCGAGGTGTTTGTGCCTCTTACGGGGCCGTTTGGGTCCTGGTTTGGGTTTTCACCCTTTAAGGGCTTTTTAAGCTTAATCGATATATTTTCAAATTATCGTCATATTCTCAAACCGGGAGACCCGTGACTACGCGGTCAGTTCGTACAAGTTACATTGGTCCCGTGTGAGGTGTTCGTGCCTCTTACAGGGCCGTTTGGGGGATGGTTTGGATTTTCACCCTCAAACGACTTGTTTTCAAGCCTAATCTACGTATTTTGAAATTATCGTCATATTCTCAAACCGGAAGACTCGCGACTACGCGGTCAGTTCATACAAGTTACATTGGTCCCGTGCGAGGTGTTCGTGCCTCTTACGGGGCCATTTGGGGGATGGTTTGGGTTTTCACCCTCAAACAGCTTGTTTTTAAGTCTAATCTACGTATTTTGAAATTATCGTCATATTCTCAAACGGGGAGACTCGTGACTACGCGATCAGTTCGTACAAGTTACATTAGTCCCGTGCGAGGTGTTCGTGCCTCTTACGGGACCGTTTGGGGGCTCGTTTGAGTTTTCACCCTCAAACGGCTTATTTTCAAGCCTAATCGATATATTTTTGAAATTATCGTCATATTCTCAAACCGAGAGGCCCGTGACTACGCTGTCAGTTCGTACAAGTTACATTGGTCTCTGTGAGGTGGTCTTGCCTCTTACGGGGCCGTTTGGGGGCTGGATGTATACAAAGATAGCAGTTATATTGTCAGAAGTGATAGTTACTTTTACACTTGCGACTAAAAAAGTGGATGTAATACCTAATTAGCACCAAGACAACTATTTTAACGATGTAAGAGCTCCATGTTCATCAAACACAATACCACAAAAGCTACAAAAGTTGACTCAATTACATCATTCGTTGGTGTCACCAATGGGAGGACAAAGGTCATCGAGCTAATACATAATTCCATTTTTACCAACATCTTCCAAGTTCTCGCAATGAGCTTGTTTTCCACCTCAAACTGGATACTCGGGCACTTTGATGTCATCGAGTAAAACTCGCACTTCATTCTTTCTCAACGTATGGAAGTGAACGGTCGAGACGGATCCTGGTTGTGTTTTTCGCCCATAACCAACAAGTTCACGTGTATGGGATAGTATTTTGCATTCAATTAGAGAGGTGAAATTTGGAACCTCGAATGCAGGGGAGGAAAGAGAACACAAAGGAGCCGCAGTGCCTAAAGTAGGTAACTCCTGAACGTTGTGTCCAACACATGAAAATTTCCCGATTTTGAAGTCAGTAATGAATTCTGATAATGAGGACTTTATCCCCTCTATGTCACTCCTAAGGTGATCAACATGATCCTTCCAATTTTCGGTGTACTCTTTCACCTCTTCAAGCATTTCTCTAGCAAATGCCTACCCTAATATAACGGTTCTCAAAATTGTGGACCCAACACAATGAACACGTCCTCGCGTATCTTTTTTAAAAACCTCAAAAATAGACCCGGCATTCAAGGTCTCCTCCTGACCACTCGCTTTGTATACATCCAGAAGCAATTGAATTTGGTCCTGTACAAAAATATATTAACATTAGGTTTGATGATACGATACTTTTTTTTAGACAAAACGAACATTAAAAAATTTAAATTACCGCAAATATTTTATCATGAGGGGCATAACCACCTCCTTTGACTATATGAGTTGCCAACCACAATTCAGCACGAGTGGGTGCACGCCCATGATTCTTTCTCCAATTATCTGAAGCTCGGGCATAACCATGACGACCTGTGTTATGAGTTGTCTTTCTCACACAATTTTGTTTAGTCTCTTTGTTCTTTCTTCACAAAGTTTTTTGAACCTCTAAAGCTTCATTATTGCAAAACACCTCCCAGTCCTCAGATTTGACATTTCGTGGCACTCTCTCCTTCCACTTTCCAATATCACCATCCTTCAAATTAACCCTTAGCTTTGACTTGAACTTTTTTGAAGCATCGTTCACTTTTTTTATAAAAATTTTCTTATGACTTTCGCACACATCTGGGAACTCTTTCTACAATATATGAAGAAATAAAATTAAAACATCACATAATTGAATTTACTAACTATTACATTCTTTGGAATAGAAAGGAATAGTATACCATTAATGATGACCAAACTGAGTTCTTATATCTCACATCCACTTATTTCCAACTCGTATAAGAAATGAGAACATGTGTCCTTATTAAGTCTCCCAACCTGGTTGAGAGTGTTTATGAATCTTCACCAACTGTAAGGCCGTTCTCATTAAATTTTAATTTCTTAGCGGAAGAGTCATCACTTACTCTTGAAGCACCCGAAGCAACCTTAGAACGGGAGGTTGATATAGGTGTCGCCTCATTTATTGATGGTTGCGAAGTATCACCAATATGAGACATTTATCTGGAAAAAGTGACTATTGGACACCAAAATAACCATAATAAATATTTACAAGAATATTACATGTTCAAATAGCAATATAAAGAAGATTACATGTTCAAATAGACACTAGTATATTACATATTCAAACATCAGTAAACATAGAATTACAAGTTCAAACAGCCATACCTGTATTAAATGTTCAAACAACAATAAACTATTAAATGTTTACAACAACAACAACAAACGGAATAAATAGAATATTACCCGTTCAAAATAATAAAAAATATAATATTACATATTCAAAAATAAGTTCAGAACTAAATCATTGCACTAGAAATCCGTGTCCAAAAGCTCCAGCAATTTATCATTTTCCTCGAGAATGGAGTCATACATCGTACGATCAATATCAATCGCATCTATTTCTTTTGTCAGTCTCTTGGGAGAGTGTAAAACAACTGACCACCTCTTCAGCTTTACATCTTGATAATAAAATACTTGGCTGGCTTGAGATGCAAGGATGAACGGATCATCATGAATGGTATTTTTACTCACGAGCTTACTAAGATTCACCATCACCAATTTTGAGGTGGGTTCAACTTTGCAAGCATTCTTATCATCAACATCCACCCAATCACAATAAAAGACAGTATGTGTGAACTCAATGTAATTGAGGTCGAGTATTTATCTAATAACTCCATAAAAGGTTATCATAATCCCCTTCTTATTAAAGGCCTTAGTGTATACACCACTACTTTGAAAGTTATGATTCTCTTCATGTCCAGAAGTACAGAAGGTGTACCCATTTCATTGAAATTTCTCATAACTGGTAACCCTATGGAGTGAACCATCGTCATATGGTAAAATTCTCGCATCATTAAATCTTGAGGCCTGTAACGAATTGATAATATTTTAGAGTTTCATTAAAAATAATTACGGTTGATAAAAAAGTACATGTATAAATAAAGACTTGCCTCGTTCCTTAGCCAAGGGATGAAATCATCAATTCTATGCCTCGATTGAGTCTCAGTTACCACAAATTTTCTAAAAGAAATTAGTTTCAAAATTAAAAAATATCACATTACAATCAATTAATATGAATTAACATAGAACTAAGTATGTACCTTCTCCATTCATCAACACCGTCGCATTGAGATAAAACCCATCTTCGCACTTGATCATATTGTACATTATTTAAGATCAATTCTTTACTTTTACCCAATGCTCATTGGCATTCCGAGTCATCAAACTCATCATCAAGAAAATCCTCAAGATTCCTCTTTTGAGTTCCTTCACCTCTTTTCGATATGTACTCCATGGCATACAAAGAAGCTTCATGTAACAAATATGCATTAGAAATGCTACCTTCAATGTACCTCTTGTTTTGTGACCACTTTTTATATCTTCCCATTTCTCTCTTAAACAACCACATCGCCTAATATCTTGGTGGCCTAGCTGTCAAAGCATCATTGGCTAAATGGTGCATGAGGTGGATCATCACCACAAAAAAGGCAGGTGGAAAATAAATTTTAAGACACAAAGTGACTCTACCAATGCGTTTTTAACCTTCAAAATATGTTCCCTAAATATCACTTTGGCACACAACACATTTAAGAATATGGTTATCCGTTGTATAGCTTTAAACAAAGGCTTATGATCCGAAAATGAATGCATAAGCAACGCAGGAAGCAACCGTTGCATAATGACGTGATAATCGTGGGACTTGAGATTGGTAAATCCAGGTGGATCGAGTTTAACATTGTTGCTGAAATTTGATAAAAATCTAATCGGTACCTTTAATATTTTTAGTGTACAGAAAAAGGATTCTTTCTCTTCCTTTCCTAATGTGAAAGGTGCCTTTGGCATCAGCCTTTTGTTACTTCCTTCAACATCCTTCATTCATAATTTCCTTTTAAGATTCAAATGAACTTTCAAGTCTTCACGAGCTTTGACCGTATCTTTATTTGATGAACCTTTCACCGAGAGTATTGTACCTAAAAGAGTCTATGTGACATTCTTTTCAACATGCATAATATCTAAATTATGTCTAATATCATGATCCTTCCAGTACTCTAAGTCAAAGAAAATTGAGCTCCTTAAAAAACCCTCGGTACCTGCTAGATTCGTATCATCACCCTCACTTGGATAATCATCGTCTTCCATTACGACATCCTCCTTCTCCTTCCTCTTCCCCTTCCCCTTCCCCTTCCCCTTTTCCTTTCCCTTTTTGTCTCCCTCTCCCTCTCCCTCTCTTTAAACACCTTCTCGAGCGATAAGTGACACTATCTGCTCAACTTCTACACTTGTTAACTTTCTTGGAGCCATAGCATCCTCTATTTTACCATTAAATGTTTGCTTTGATGTGTCAAACTTGTAAGGATGGTCTTTAGGAAGGAACATACGAGATCATTGGTAACAACATTTCGTTGACGTATGAAGATATTGAGAAGGTGTATTTGTAGAACAAACAGGACACCCATTGTAACCTTGAGTTGAACAACTTGCTAATATCCCATAAGCTGGAAAATAATGTATACCCCACATCAACATGGTTTTTAACTAAAATTTCTCATTTTTGTACGCATACCAAGCCTCAACTCCAGACCATAAGATCTTTAACTCATCGACCAACGGTTGGAGGAAGACATCAATATTACTTGATGGTGACTTTGGTCCGGGAATCAATACAGACAACATTGAAAACTCACTTTTCATACACATTGATGGAGGAGGGTTGAGATGTTGAATTATCACTGGCCAACAACTATACTTACGGCCAAACATGTTATTTGGGCTGAAACCATCAGTTTCTATTGCAAGTCGAATATTCCGCGGATCTTTTGCAAAATCTCTCCACATAATGTTTGAATTGACCCATTCTGCTGAATCTCGGGGATGACGCAAGAATTCCATACAAGAGCTTGCACGAGCGTGCCAAGTCATTTTATCTGCTATCCATTTTATGGTATACAACCGTTTTAGTCTAGGGATTAGAGGGTCATGTCGCATTACCTTCTTAGGAACCCTAGAGTACTTTTTTTCCCATTAGTATTCTGAATTTCTACCCCGTCCTCGTCTAGACAAGTAAACTTGTAGCGTAAAGAACCACATTATATACATCTAGTATATTTTTCATGCTCTTTCCAAAATAGCATACAGATGTTAATGCATACGTCATACTTAACATAATCCGTACCGAGATCTCTAACGGTGTTTTTCATTTCTGTATAACTAGTTGTCAAGTTGTTCTCTTCGGGAAGTAGTTCATTTAACAATCTAAGAATTCCACCTATAGCACCATCCGATAAATTGAATTGTGTTTTCAAATCATTGAACTTTATAAGAGCATACATTGTGGTATGATGCGAAGATCCAATAGCTGGGTGCAATGGCTCCTGTGTGAGTTGATGTAAATGATCATACTTCTTGCCTTTATATTTATGTGTGTGCGAATCATTGAGAACCTCAAAAGTTGGGGGGGGGGGGATTCATCACTGCCTACACAATTAGGTTCACTAGGTACTGCTTCACCCATAAACATCTCACAAGCATCATTCACAAGATAATTCAAAATTGGAATATTGTGCACATCAACGTGTTCTGTCGGTGTCACAGATTGCGGTGGTGGTTGGACTTGATCAACAACTAATGTCTCACCATGAAAATGCCATAAGGTATAGTTCATGTCCATACCATATGTCATTAAATGAATGAATATATCATCTATAACAACATGTCCTTTTCCATTTCGACAACGTCTACAGGGACATGAACGTTTAGCATTCGAACTATTACTACGCACATAATTTAGAAACTGTAACACCCAATCTCTATATGTATCGGTCTCGATATTTTTCTCATTTATCCACTCTTTGTTGATTCCCGACGACATCCTAATAAGTTTAAAGAACACTCATTATAATATAAACGCTTACTGTAAATATATTTAAGTTTATTCAAGTGTAAATATGTATATATTTGAGCTCCTATATATCCTCCATCTCCTGTACAGGGTAAGGGTCCTATCCCATTCGAAAATGCATATTTGGTATTGTTTATAATGTCTCATGCCATGTCCTAATCTAAAAATTTTTGCTAGCATCTCCCTACAGTTCTTCAAGTACACAACTTAAATTGGGAGCGTTCATGTGTTACTTAAGTTTTTTAACCAAGAAAACACAAAACACTACTACATCAATCTAGTATGCACCCAAAGAACATTAAGAGATACCACCGAATTTTTCAAAATAGGACATGCATAAACATTATGAACAATACAAACTTTTGCATTTCCAAACTGTCCAAAAATGGGACAATTCAAGAGTTCTCACCACAGTTATAGTGAGACCTCTTGAACGGGTCTAAGGTTTTTCTACATGTGTAACATCATTATTGAATGTTTAGTATTAATGTCTACTTACTATTTAAATAGTTTTTTTTGCTTTTTCTTAAATTTTCAGCACATAATCTCATTTATCCATTTAATTAGTGGGGTGTCTAATTTTCAATTTGTTATTTTTACATTATTATTGAATATTTAACACTTAAATTTTCTTAAAACTTCGTAACCTATACGAATCAGATCAAATATGCATTTTAAATAGAAGGGTAAGAACATAAAAACATAGATTACCACTAAAATATTCCAAGGTCCATCCAAAAACTAATGATTTTTTTTTCATTATCAACATTCAATTTACACCAAAACTCACACATTAAAAATAATAATAAATATTTAAAAATGTATATATAAAACCCTAAAAAGCAAACCAGAATCAAATCACGCATATCATAAACTCTAGGATAAAATCTTATACCTAACTTAGGTTAAAAAAAATAATACCTGATTGGGATGAGTGGAGTGAGAGAACAATGCAGTGACCGGAGAAAGAGATAGTGGGTCGGAGAGAGAGCGCCGACCGTAGAGAGAGAGTGCACCAACCTCCGATCTAGAGAGAGAGATTGACCGCCGACCTAGAGATAGAGATTGAATGCCGACCGTAGAGAGAGATAGTTAGCGCCGACCGCCGACCTAGAGAGAGACAGAGTGAGCTCCGACCACCGTGAGAGTGAGATGAAACAAGGAGAGAGTGATCGGGAACAAGGAGAGAGTGGGCGGGCACCGTGAGAGCGGGAATGAAAAGTGTGTAATGTTTTTTTTGAATATTATATATTTTAGTAAGTGTACTCAATTTTATCACACTTTAAAACAATGCCAAAATTTAGCATTGTTTTAAAGTGTGCCAAATTGCTATTAAACCGTGCCAAAATCTGGCACAGTTTTAAATTGTGCTAGATTTTTAATATCAGGGTGTGCCAAATTGCTGTTTTTGGTGTAGTGAGTTCATAAAAAAACATTTTCAACAGAAATTTATCATTTCTTAACTTTACTCAGTAAATTTACTCCAGAATTAAGATCGAGTTTAAAAACCTTTCCTAGATAAATTCGTGAACTCAATTTGATTATTCTTTCTTATTCTTAATAAGCATTCTTATTCGTACTAAGCATCTAAACCATTAATTGGCTTCTTATGACTCATCAATTAGATAGATAGATTCATTTTTTGAAATAACTATTTAAGGAAAAAACAAGCCCCTCTCTCGCTACAAATTGATCCTCACATCTATCGCAGACATTTTTGGAACACTTCTAACAGAGGGACAAATACTCAATTTTGAAAACACTTATTGTAAACCGATTTCAGATATGAATCTATCTGATACAAAAGGGCAGAACTTGCATCAGTATCTCAATTTCAATTCAAACCCATGCGGTGCTAACAATTTAATAACTATCATTGTAGCTCCAAAATGTTTCAGTTTATGCTCTTACCTATTATCTGGATATACCAAGAAAGATGTACGGTCTAATGAGGCTACTATGAAATATTTACTCATGGGTGGGGAAAGCTCTTCTATTCTGGTTCATGGTCCCTCTTGGCTATATGGTTCATCCGGGGGATAGATCGATCTTCAAGAAATAGTGAATGGTTCCAATAAGATTTCATTCTTGAACAAAAATCCATTTTTTGATTTATTTCATCTATTCAAATGCAAAATTAGATTGATTCATTTTAATTGATAAAATACGGAGTCCATAAATAAATTCAGAGTATTGTGTATACTACATTAAAATTACTGGTATTATTACTACTGATCTATAAAATTTATATCTGTAAATAAAATAAATGGAGGGGGAAATTATTTTATAATAAAAAATTCATTCATTTCAATTATTTTGCAAGAGGAAAATAATGAAAATAGTGGATATGTTGAATTTCAAGTACCTAGTTTCACGAATAAAATACGGATACTTACTTCACATTTGGAATTGCACAAAAAGGACTATTTATCTCAGAGAGGTCTGCGAAAAATTCTGCGAAAACGTCAACGACTGTTGGCTTATTTGTAAAAAAAAATAGAGTACGTTATAATGAATTAATTGGTCAATTGAATATTCGAGAGATAAAAACTAGTTAATTTGAAGAGTCAGTTTTTTTCTTTTCGCACTCTTTCATAACATAAATATTGTTAAGAGCCTTTCGGTGTGAAAACAAAAAAGTTCGTGACACTGAACTGGACTCCCGATCGAGAAAATCGAAAATACCCCTTATCTCATACTACTCTCTCGATACATAATCTAATGTTTTGACAAAACAATAAAAAACTTTCTTATATTGAATTCAAAGTGCCATGCTATTATTACTTAATTTTCATATTTCATATGGTGAAGGCATAGTCTTCTTTTTCTCAAAGAAGAACTGACTTTCTTTTGAGTAATAAGACTATTCCAATAACCATACCCGTGGAGAAAGATTTGTAATAAATGCAAAGAAGAAGCATCTTTTACTCAGTATCGAAGAGTCTGAACCAAGATTTCCAGATGGACTGGGTAGGGTATTAGTATATATAATACATAATTTAAATGTGAAAATTTATCCTCTAAAAAAGGAAATATTGAATGAATCGATCGTAAATTATGAGATTTTTTTTGTGAGATGGATAAAACTAAAAAAAAGACTGATTTAAGGAAAGAGTTAGGTCTTTATTCTTTCGAGTCTGATTTTCTCAATCAGATGAACCAATAGGAGGTTTTGGCATCTATCAGATAGACTGAACGATTGTCACTATTATGGATATTCTATGAAAATCCATGCGGAGCAACTGGGCGTATTATATGTGCCAATTTCCATTTAGATAATAAGCCCGTGGATATTGATCTTCCACAAACGGTACTTCCTGATACCGTATTTGAAGAAGTTGTTCGAATTCCTTATGATATGCAACTGAAACAAGTTCTTACTAATGGTAAAAAGGGGGATTTGAAGGGGTTGTTCTTATTTTATCGGAGGGGTTTAAATTATCTCCTCCCGATCGTATTTCTCTTGAGATGAAAGAAAATATAGGCAATCTATATTTTCAGATCTATCGCCCCAATAAAAAAAATATTCTTGTGATAGGCCCTGTTCCTGGTGAGAAATATAGTGAAATAATTGTTCCTATTCTTTTCCCGGACCAGCTACTAAGGATAAATGGTTTGATTGAAAATTTTCTAAGAATCAACTTAGAGAAATCCCCTATTTCGTATAACGATAAAAGGAATGATCCGCCGGGTTCAGGATTGATCTCTGAGAATGGATCAGATCGCACCCATATCAATACGTTTTCTTCCATTTTTTCCTATTCCAAGGCAAGGATTCAAGAACCCCTTAACCAAAATTAAGGAACTATTCAGAATTGGTGAATTCGTAGGTCCAATTCCTACTGGATGCACGCCAATAGGACCCTCTAATAAGTCTATCGGAATTGGCTCTATATCAATGGAACCTCATCATGCATACATAGAGAATTGGTGTGGTATATTCATATTATAATATATGAATAGTAAGAAGTAGCATTATTATTGAGACTAGAACTCATAGGGTAGAAAATATATTTATGGATGGAGTCAAATATGCAGTAATTACAGACAAAAGTATTCGGTTACCGAGAATTTGAACAGAAAATGGAAACAGTTCATAAAAAAACATTTTCAACAGAAATTTATCATTTCTTAACTTTAATCAGTAAATTTGCTCCAGAATCAAGATTGAGTTTAAATTTAAAAACTTTTCTTTATATTCAGAAACAGAATAAGGAATAATTGATTCAGAATTTTTTTTGAAATTATTATTCAATGCAATTATAACTGATTCTAATGGTAAAAAAAATCTATTGATCTCACGAGTGAATCGAAAGTTAGATCTACATTCAATCTTACCTGAATCGCCCCATCTATCCTTTTGAGGAGAAGTTTGGTTTCAAACCCCAGTTCGAACAGGAGGAGTACGCCATGCTAATGTGCTTTAGATGATCCACATCTCAGGGTCAGGCGCCGATGAGCACATTGAACTATCCATGTGGCTGAGAGCCCTCACATCCCAGGCACAACGACACAATTATCACGGGCGCACTCTACCACTGAGAAAATATCCCATCGTGCGAGCCTTGAGGAATACCCAGAAAGGCATTTCTGGAATTGGTCTGATCATATTTCTATTCGTTCCGTTTGAAGAAAGGAAGGATCCCAAAGAATCGATCTTTCTTTTAGGTGTTGAATCTCTCTTTGATTGATTAATGGGTGTTATTCCGAATCCTCATTACTAATGGAATCCAAATGATCTCCGGATTGATCAGAAGATCCTTTTAATTGGCTATAATCCCTTACTTGAATTAAACTAGATCTTATGGAATCATATTGAATATTTGACGATACATTCCGTACCTTTCTAAAAAACCAATCCTTGTTTACTAACCACACATTGTCTAACCAAATCAAATTCTCTCTCGATACATTCGTAAAAAAATCCGACTAGGGCGAATTCTTCCCCCATCTAACGAAGAGATCTTGGTGGAATTGCCATATATGAAATTGAGCATAATACTTAAGTTGACCCAATCCATAAAAATCCTTGTTTATTTTCATTTAACAAACATATGTAAGTCAAATACTACTAAATAAAATAAAAAAGGAGCAATATCGCCCTCTTGATAGAACAAGAAAGAGGTTATTGCTCTTATTTTTTATTTCAAATACTCGTATACACTAAGACCAGGTCTTATCCATTTGTGGATGGAGCTTCAAGAGCAACTATGTCTCTCTTTGAGAGAGAGAGAGAGAGGCCTTCCCCTGTAAGGGTTTAGAAAAGAGTTATCACCATGAAGACGTTTTTTTAATACAATTTTTTTTTTTTGAATTGATTCTTTTGTGAGTTTTAAACATTTAAGGGGATCATAAATAATCAACTCAAGATGAGTTTTTTTTGCTATTTTACCAAAATGGATTAATGCTTGATATTGCTTTGAACCAATTACAAAAACTTTCTAACATTGACCATTTTTTTAAATATATAATATATATATATATATATATATATATATATATATATATATATATATATATATATATAGAGGCTGGATCGTATACGGACCTAGTTTACGGACCTAGTTTACGGACCGCTACCGTCCAAGAATTATCTAGGGACCGTTTTGTCTATTTAGGACCACCTTTTGGGACCGCAATGTCTTTTAACTTATTCTAAGTTTTGGGAAATATCAATTTTTACCCCAATAATTTCTGAAGTCTTTTAAGCTTATTTTAAAGCCTAATTAATCTGGAAGTCTAATTGTAGAAGTTTCAGGGCTGCTGCTACTTCTTAAGCTTCTTCCGTCACTATCGTACTGGAATTCCGAATAGCGAGGATTATCTATATAAATAGTTTCTTCCGGGAGTCTAGAAATTGAAATAGGTTTTGCTGGAAAATATTCTAGTCTTAAATACCTTATACGGTATCGTGGGTTTATCTGTCTAGTTTCTTTATATATTTGATTAACAATATCAATTATATCGTTATCTATAAATTCGTCTAAATTATTATCACCATAAGATGACAAAAATCTACGATATGTTCTAGGGGCAGCTGTCTCTACGTTTTTAAGGAGAGGGCGGATTCCTCCGGCTCTAATTAAAGTAGCCTTTGTTTCAGCTAACCTTTTACGTCTAACAAATTTTAATACGTCTATACTGTCTTCAAGTATCCTAGTGTATTCTTGATACTTTTCAGGTCTTGATAGTTCTTCTGCAAATTCTTCAGTTCTTAGTTTTTGTCTAAAGAGATCTCGGATCCCTGTTCTAATTATTTCTATTCTAGGTACTTCTCTTCCTAACCACTCAATAATCTGGTCTATGTATTTAAACGTACCACCTGCGTATATTAAAGCAGATTCTATAAGTTCTTTGTCTTTAGGGTCTGTAAGAGTCCAGTCTTGAATTTCTCTAGTTAAGTCTAAACTTGTTTGATTAACAAATTCTAAAAAGTCTTTAGTGATCTGTAAGCTCATAAAAGATTTTTCTTAAAACAATAATATGTAAAATAGTTAAGGGTTTGGTTTGAGTTTATACCTTCCTTCTGGTCTGCAATAACTTTATCTTCTTCCCTTTGTCTCTTCAGCTTCGTTACTATTCTTCTCCGGTCTTGGCCTCCTACAACTTTCTCTTTATGTGTTGCACCTCAATCCACTACTTTGGCGGCTGACCCGTTTCCTGCCTGTACGCCTTCACGCCTAACGCCCACCTGGCTAACGACTCACGGCTAATCGGCACCTGACGGCGGTTCACCAGTATAACACCTTGTGTGCTACACCAGAGGTTCAACACAATAGTCCTCTATGAACAGAAAGTTGGAGACAATTTGGAAAATAATAACAACTTGACATAAGAGATTTCTGGAAAAGAAAACACTTTTATTGCATATCATAAGTAATTACAACTCTCCCCTCTCCCCTAACTATGAGAGGTTTACTCACTCATATACATAACATTTATTACAAGCATAGAAGTCTTGTTATCTCTCTCTCTCTAACTACTGATGTCTTAAACACAAATGGACGCTCCCTTTTATAGATCAAGGGCACTACAACATGACTGGTAACCGGCTACCAAAAGCAATCCGGTTGAAAGCAAAAAATTATTAAAGCAGTATAGTCTTCGGAATCTTTATCAACTGGGTCTACAGCTT
This sequence comes from Sambucus nigra, assembly GCA_949130495.1. Lineage (NCBI taxonomy): Eukaryota > Viridiplantae > Streptophyta > Magnoliopsida > Dipsacales > Adoxaceae > Sambucus > Sambucus nigra. The sequence goes on along the minus strand of OX422218.1, from coordinate 170,898,181 downwards.
TGGACATCTTTTGATAATGGGGGGACCCTTCCTTTATGAAAAGCAAGGCCTGCCAGGTCTTTATCATAGGTCTTGTCGTTTTGTAATAATGCAAGAGCATCAAACAAAGTCTTCATCTTTTCCATCAGTCTGGTGGTCCATGTGGGGCATGAGTCTTTTGCTTTATGGAAAGCATGGTCTAGGTGAATGATTCTTCCGTCTTTATTAATTCATCTACCAATGAGGGGCCCTTCTTTGTTGTGTCTGTGTCTTCTTTTGCCTTGTCTTGATTTGGGAGGGTATTATTGAAAAATTCGTCAATAAGGCCCACAGTTCTAAGGCTGGCTGGCAAAGCTATCTCCACCATGTCTTTGGATTCTTTCTTGAGCCTTCCGTTGAATGGCTCATCAGCTTGGATTATCAAGTCTTCTTTGTGGTAGGCAGTGTACCACCTGTCTTCTCCTGTTAATAACTCCATGATCTCAATTGTCTCCATGGCTTGAGAGATCTGGATCTTGGATTTATCAATAATTAAATCTTTGGTCTCGTCTTCTGAGAGGATCTCAACATCTTCAAAAGTATAATTAGAAAATCTAACAAGTCTAAATCCTTCCACTCTCATTCCTCCACAGGAACTTAGAGCAATCTGATAAATTCTAGCAAATAAAGGAAGGAAATCTTCTACTTTTTTAACATACTCGTGGACTATTTTTCCAAGAGCAACAGAGTCTTCTAAAGTCTCAATTCTAATGAGTCCAATGAACCCATAGTCTGCTAGGGTTATCTGGGTAATTTCTGCCTTCCCAGCAAGATAAATCTTTGGAACTTCTTTGAAGAAGCCTTTCATTATTAAGGCATCTCCAATGGTCTCAGATAATAACATATTGAAATGTTCAATAATGCTATTAGATTCTTTCAAAAAGTCTTCAGTTAATGGAAGATTATTATGACCAAATGGTATAACAATCTTAGTCTTAAAAGTCTTTTTCTGATAACAAAAATTATCAGTAGGTCTAGCTTTGGAGGATTCTCCAAGAGTCTGAGCATAAGTCTGATTCTGAGGTCTAGGCACAGTATTACCACTGAGCTGGGTAACTGCAAGTCTTTGAGTCCTCATGAAACTGGCAATGGCTACCAAATTTTGTTTGAACTCAATCCATAGTCTATTCTTCACGTTCCACCATATGGCATCTACAAGGGTATTTTCGTCTTCTGAGAATTCTCGTCTAAATTTGATTAAGTCTGGGTATCTTTGATCAGGTCTATATTGGGGGAAATACATCTTCCCAATGAGTCTATTTTGAGAAATGATCTCTTGTCTAGATTTTCCAGGAGGAACTAAGATATCATCAAAGTTCTCTAGGATTGGTCTTTCTTGAGAGTCTTGAATATGAGTCTGTCTTTGCGTTATACCAGCATTTGGTCTTACGCGTCTAAGATAGTCTGCAACGTCTTCCCTGTTCAGTCTACTTGTTCCGGAGGAACTCATGTCTTCTAGGTCTTCTGTTTGCAACATAAAACAAGAAATTATATTAGTGTTAGCAAACATTGGCTCTCTTGATATAATGTCTGGAATGGTATTTTTACTTCCCTTAATATGAATAACAGAGAAGTCATAACCATTAAGCAGTTGCTGCCATCTAATGAGTCTATTAGTCCTTGATTTGGATAAATCTAAGTCTCTGAATTTTACTGCATAAGAAGAGTCTGTATAAACAGTAAAATGTTTAGGTCTAAGAAACAACATATATTTTTCTATTGCCCTTACTATTGCTAAAACTTCTTTTTCATGGGCAGTGTATCTTGTTTCTGGGTCTGTGAAAGTTCCAGAACTATGTCTACACAGTTTCTTCTTTTTTGTCTGATGATCAATGGCAAAGTATACTGCTCCCCATTGCTTATCAGAGGCATCTGTTTCTACTATAAACTGATCTTCCGCATTAGGCAGTTCAAGTAAAGGAATGTTCTTAACTGCATCTTTAATCTGTCTTATTACTTTAAAATCGTCTTCAGTCCAATAAAAGGGATTAGTTTTGTCTGTTCCTTTTAATTTGGATGTTAAGCTTTGTCTTTTTGAAGCAAGGTCTTTAATAAAGTCTGCAGCACAATTAAGCAATCCTAAAAATGATTGTAATTGTTTTCTATCTTTGAGTTGGTCTGGGAACTCAAGAATCTTTTTGGTTATGTGTTCTGCTAAGGATAATTTTCCTTTATTAATATGCATTCCCACAAAGTCTATTTCAGTCTGGAATAATTGCATTTTCCTTTCGGAAATAACAATACCATGTTTATCTAATTCTAAAATAATCTTTTTAAGATGGTCTACATGCTCTATCTCCGTCTTACTTGCTACAAGAATATCATCTATGTAAACAAGACAGAATTCTGAATAAGGTCTAAATATATTATCCATTCTTCTTTGGAAAACTTGAGGAGCATTCAAGTATCCAAATGGCATGACTAGCCATTCGTATTTTCCTTGGGGCACACTAAAGGCTGTCCAAGTAATACTGTCTGGATGCATCTTAATTTGCCAGAAGCCTGATTTGCAATCAAACTTACTGAATATTATTCTATCTTCGATTAAATTAATCAAATTATTCTTGTCTGGTATCTTATAAGAATCAAATTCACAATTCTTATTTAATTGTCTATAGTCTATAATCATGCGTCTTTTTCCTCTTTTACGTTCAGATTCATTTTGAACATAGAAGGCTAAGCTATTAGGTCTACTTTTACTTTCTCTAATAATGCCTAACTTAAGCATTTCATCTATGTCTTTCTTGAATTCTTCCCTATCTTCTTGTGAGTATCCTTTCTTATAGGTTCCACCATTAATAGTGGCATCTGGGTTAATAGGGATGATCTCGCAATAGCTTTGGTCTTTATCCCACTTAGCGATGGGATTTTCTCCTAAGGTAGGCTCAGCTAGTTGCCTAATCTTTTCTTTTTCTACTTCTATATCCATTTTCTTCTGTTTGGATATGGCTTTAACCTGTAATAAGGTATGTTGGGCATGATCTAAAATGTCTTGTTGTATAAGCGCTATTTGCTTATAACACTTTTGGTCTGGACACTTACACTCTTTTTGTAAAGGTTTGGTAATGTCTATGGCTTCTTGTTGGGTTGTAGGTCTAGGTCCACCATGCTCAGCTGAAGAACTCTGATGTTTGATGGGTCTATAATTGGGCTTGACCTGCATTAGGTCAAAGGCAGTCTTATGATCTATTAGAGGAGCTTTAATATTAAATTCCTCTTGGTCACTAATTAATATCTTATCGTTATACTGAGTATAAGGATGATATTTACTAATAAAGCCTTGTCCTAAAATAATGTTTCCTGTGAAACTAGGACGAGGATCCATGATCCAAAACCGATGATTAACGGTTTTGTTGGTCTGATTTCCTAATTTAAAATAAATAGGAATAGTCTGGAAATATAAGGTAAATGGGTCGCCATTAGCCACTTTACCATAGATTTCTTGAGTACTTTCTAAAAAGTAGTCTTCAGGGAAGGTATTAGCCTTACAAATACTCTGAGAGCACCCTGTATCTATAAAGGCTGAAAGTCTTTTAGGATAGTCTGTATGTTGAACAAACAATTCTACAAAACAAGCATGTGGTTTAGTAGAGATTCCTAAATTGTTCTTTTCTAAGATAGATATTCCTTTCTGAGGTTTACCTACAAAATCTAAAGGTATTTGGTCTTCTGAACTACTGTCAGAATGGTACTCTTCTAAATCATAGGAAATTCCTTTTCCTTTGACATCTTCATTTTCTTGCAGTCTTTTGGCTATATTCCTATCAATATCTTGATAATAGGTTTTAATATCTAAGTCTATTTGAGCGTCATACTGGCTAGTATAAATTGCTCTAAATCTAATTCTCCAACAGTCTTCATGGTAGTGTAGTTGACAAACAATACAAACCATAAATAATTCTGTTTGTATATTTTCAAAACATTCTACGCATCTAAAGTCTTTCTTGCTACACTTCATCTCATATGTGCAAAAATGTCTTTCGTCAAAGTAGCATCTAGGTATATAGGTTAGTAACTCAGGATTACTAACTGTCCATCTTTTCTTTAAGAATGGGCTTAATATACATTTATACCAAGCGTCTTCAAAGTCTATATACTCATCATCTAGATCGCCATGATCAGTCTGCATCATATGTAAGTCTAGGGTATCCTGAGAGTCTTCATACTCATCAGTATCACTATAGTCTTCAGAATCACTGTCTGTGTAAACACTATAGATACTAGTGTTATCATCATCTTCTATGTCTGATATTTCTATAGCATATAAGATATCTAATTCTTCTTGATCTGCATAGTCTAATATTGTATTAATAATCTTAATACTTTCTTTATCTTTCTTATTAGGGCAGTCTTTAGCAAAGTGTCCTTCTTTACCGCAAGTCCAACATTCTTTAGTGGAAGTCTTAGATTGAGCTACATCTTTTTCTTTTCTATAATTAGGAACCTTCTTATACTTACTAGTATTCTTCTTAAAGTATCTTCTTTGATTAAATCTATTTTTCTTAGTCTTAGGATTCTTTTCCCTAAAGGTAGTAGATTGTCTAAATTTGTATTTCTTCGGAAATCCTAAAGGTCTAGTCTTAAACTTCCTATGTTTCCATTCTACCTTCTTTTTAAATTTCTTAGATTCACTTCCACATCCCCATTGGATTGGAGCGATGTCTCTTTCGTCTTTGATTGGAGGGATCTGCTTGAAAGTTTCTTCTATTAACTTTCCTTGGGTTATATCACGTCTCTTAGATATGATATAGTATTTGGCGAAGTTGATTCTTTCGCCAAGGGAGTTATTCTTAACTCCAGATACTCCTGGCCAATTCCTATATTCATTAATTAGGATTTGTCCTATGGCAGGTATCTTTCTAAAGTATTCATCTTTCAAGGTCTCTCCAAACTCTTTAATTTGGTAGTATAGCTGTTCATAATTATTGCTATATTCATTTATCTTATCTAACTTGCAAATGCTAAGGAGAGCTAACTTAGTTTTTGCTAGGTCTTGTTCATTGATCTGAGCTAGATGTCCGGCTCCGATGAATTATGCAGTGAACAATTGAATATATTCTTCAATTGATCGTTCTTCTAGGTTTTCCTTTATCTTCTCAATCTTAGCTAAGGAGTCTTCATCTGTAGCCTTTCTTAAACTATCTAAGTAGTCTTTTGCAATTCCTCTAATGGATTGCTCAGCGTACTGCTTACATGAACTTGCATCCCATTGTTCATTAGATGCAAAACACATGTTCATCTGATTACGCCATTCGTCTAAGGCTTTCTTCCTATCTTGCACATTGTCTAGGTTGAGGTATATACCTACTGGATTTATGGCTTGGCTTGCCATAGTCTTGACGGGAGTGAAACTCTTGTCACTAGTTAGGAAGTCTTTTATATAATCAGGTTTAGTCTTTACTACGGTGCTAGAGTATATAGGAATATTTATTCCTATAGGTTTACTAAAAAGTCTAGGAGCATCTTCTAGCCTACTACTACTTCCTATCTCTTGCTTACTAGGTTCTACTTGTGTAGCTGGCATTAGTCTTTGTTCTCCTTCTTCTATTAGTCTTAAGTTTCTAAGAAGTTCTTTAGTGTTCTTAGATTCTTTTAATTTTAACATGCGCTCTTGAGCTATCATATTAAATCTTTCTCTTTCTTGAAACCTAACAGAATGACTTTTCTTAAGGTTATCTTTAAATGTCTTCATATCCAATTTTGAGGGTTCATGCCCAAAGTTTTGGATCCTAGCTTTTTCTTTAACTAAGTCTTTTTGTTCAAATGATCTTCTAGGTCTAATCGTCGGAGCTTGTCTAAGTAAACTAGCACTAGTCTTACTACTACATTCTCCTTCTGAAGGATCATTGATTATAGCTTCTCCCATATTCCTAAATCTAATTTCTTCAGTCTGGATATTCTTATTGACAATCTTAGGGGGACCAAACTGGATGGTAACATTTCCAGTGACGTCGTCTTGATTAATAAACAAAGGTTTATTTTGTATAGTCTTAGTTTCTTGAAATTCTGGCAATTGCCAGAGGGTCTTAGCTTTCTCTTTCATAGGTCCAGTATTCCTAATACTGTAAGTATGATTATAGTCTGATACATTAGTTCTAACTAAGATTTCTTCATTAAGTCTACCGCTAGGAATTCCCGATTGCATTCCTTCATAAGGAAATTGGGAGAACTTCACATAGCTTTGAAATTCTATATTTATATTAGCGTTTGGGATAATATAGTCTTCATAACCACTAGCATATAAGATTAACTTAAAATGCTTGGCTGTGTCTACGGTTACTGTAAATGCCGGAATGACATTAAAGTATCCAATGTTGTCTGACATTTCTAATTGGGCTATTCCAATAAGACTCTTCTCAAAGTCTTTCCATCTTTTGTCTACTAAACAGAATAATATGTTAATATTATTCTGGGGTCTATGTAATCCTTGGATTCTTGCTTGAAAGAGTCCAAAGGTTAGGAATTGGAACTTCCTATCAGTTCCTCTAGATCTAAGCCATTCTGAGTCAAATACTTGGAGCTCAGTATAGGATTTGTCTAACACATGATTTCTACAATGGTAGGTCATGTTATAATTGGGAGTCTTAGGAGTGGCACCTTCTTTAAACAAGTCTATGTATTTAATGGCTGGAAGTTGTCCATTATGAATGGAGTCTTCAACGATCTTCCAGTCAACTTCACCCCACTCTTTCCATTGGAGAGGATTGGTGAAATTTCTTTCTTTCCACCACGTCCTAACATTGGAGGATGAATCCTTAAGTCTTTGGATCATATGATTACTCTGTCCAATATTTGGGATAGAGCTGGCTATCTTGCTAGTCTTATCTAATCCGTCATTTATGACTCGTCTACCTATGGTATTTCTTTCTTTAATTTCTATGGGAGGAGTTTCTTTAAATTTACAGGTGGCTTCCTGTTTTTGTTCAAGTCTCTTTTCAATTCTTTCTAAAAAGTCTGAATAATCTTTTTGTCTTTTTATCTGATTAAGAATTTCTTCTTTAGAATTCTTATTCTCTTTCCTAGTCTTTTCAGAAGTTTCTTCACTATGTCTAGCTAGAGAATTAACAATGGTTTTACCAATGTTAGTGATATAGTCTTTTACTTCATTATCTTTTTCTAGTTGTTGCATAGTTCTAACTTCTATGGCTTCTACGGTCTTTTCAATTTTATCTAACCTAGTTAGAATAAAAGGCGAGTCTATTTCTGCTTGGGATGGTTTATTATATACGGCCTTAATTCCGTTTATAATTTCACCGTATTTTTCTTCTACTTGGGCCATGTCTAGTCTAAGTTCATTAATAATACTATCCATTTTAGATAGATTATGTCTTTCCATATTATTAAGGTAATTTGCTAAATTTTGTTGGAATTTAACAAAGTCTGTATAGAAGGTGGTTAATCCTTCTGTCTTAGCTTTTAAGTCTAAATGCAAGTCTTTAACAAAGCTACTGTTATAGTCTTGGGTAGCCGCTATGGATGTAGAAATTAAATTCAATCTTTCTAATATGAGTCTAGTTGCTTTAGCCGCATTGGCAATTTCATTTTCATTTATCTTATAATAAAATCTATCGTCATTTATCTTTTCTAAAATTCTTTGATAGAATTCAGATAAGGTCTGAATGGAGAGGTCTTTTGATACCTCATTCCAGTCTGATCTAACTATCTCCATTAGGAAGATAATTATCAAGTCTAGGGATAAGCTTAGCTTGTTCTTTAGTAAGTTTAATTAACTCGCTGTCTTGATTTTTAATTAAAGTCTTAATTTCTAAAATGTCTTTGTTAAGGACTCCTATATGATTAGTCTTAATATTTATTTCTTGTAACATGTGTACTAAGTCTATTGGGATTTGATTATCAATGTCTAATAATCTTTTAGAGATATTTTTGATCTCTGTTTCTAAGGTATGAGTGTCTTTTATTAATTGTCTTAATATAAGCAGTATACACTTATTTTGGTCTATTATGCTATTAATAGCACTAGCAGTGACTTGTCTACTATCTGCGTGTTTGGCTGGGATATGTTCAATATGTGAACAACCGTCTATTTGTGTGGTTAAACAACACTTAGTCGGACGCAGTATGGGATGTGTCGGGACTAATTTGTTAAATTAAAAAGGAAACTTATTTTACATCAACCTTATAGTCGTTTGGACTGCGTCATTGCATCCGGAAGGGTTGAAATAGTCAGAAAAGTCTATTTGGATGTTGGTTTTGGGTCTCGAGTCATTTGGAAATGAAAAGACAACCCAAAAGGGCATTTTGGTTATTTTTACAAGGGGGATGAATAGTAATTTCGGATTTTGTCTTACTATAAGTATTTGCAGATTAAGTGTACGTGGGTTATTCATCTCATCTACACAAATTAGAGAAGTCATATTCCTAGAGAGAGTGAAAGGTTGCTTGGGAAGAGAAGAGTTTACTTGGGAAGAAAAAGAACTAAGAACCAAAGGTCACCACCACCAACCACCAGTGTTATTCAACTCCAAAAGATCAGATCTTCATTAGAGTCAAGTGTTTGATAATTGCAATCTAAGTTTGTATATTTTCCATGTTAGGATAGTTATAAAAAGATGAGATTTTTACGTGTTTGGAAGATGAAAAGATAGAGTTGTTAATGGATTTCTGGAATCTGAAAATATATAGGAATTAAACTCATGTTGTAGGTAGTTAGTAATCCACGAAATATTCATCAATCTGTGGAAGGAATTCTGAAAATCATTGTTGTGTTCTTGAAGATATCATGTTTATAATTTTCTGGAAAAATATGATGAATATATGCATTTAATTCGAACTCTTGATGATTCTAGGATGTTTAGAGCATTAGAAATCGTTCACATATGTTTCTATATCATGTAGTATGGATTATATGGAGTTTGGGTAGTTAATATTAAGGTTTGAATGATCAAAAGTGATGAAATCCGTAGTAGAAGAAATGCAGAAAATTGGGCTGATATCTGGGCGATTGATCGATCGACCCTGCCTTCGATCGATCGACCTCCCCAGAATTTATGAAGTTGTTTCTTTTTAATCCTTGTTCTTATCCCAAACCTTTTGTAGATCTTTGGTGATTATTAATTGGATATAATGGGACTTAGAGAAGATCAGTAAGCCCTAGTTAAGAATTGAATTGATTTGATTGGGATTTAATTGATTAGAATTATGATAATTAAATTAAAAGAAATTTCGGTTGCTAGATTCATGTGTTGGATTCTAATTTGTATGCATGAGGATTAAGGATAGGTCCAGTAGGGGAGATTTAATATAACACCTGGGTAGCCTTAGGGTTACAATTTGAGCATCAAGGACTAAGTTTAAGCTCATTATTGATTGCGCAAGGACTGAGTGTAGTACAAGCGCTTAGTAGTATGGCTCCTGAATAGAGATGGGAGTTCAGACCACATTTGGTTGAAAGAGGGGATGAGGTTATCCTGGTTGCGTATTGAAGTTGACGGACCTCCACGACCGACTACTTTAGGTAGTAGTGTATCGGGGGGGTTCCTTGTTTGGATTTCGCTTTGCGAGACGCTCTGCGCATGAACCTTAACGACGACGGGAGTGGAGAGATGTTATAGGATGCGAGGATGTTGATTTTATTGATAAGTCATATAGTGTAAATGAAAAACTATAGACTATGAGCCATGTGGTGATGGTATTCAATCCTAGTTGATAGAAGATGTGTTTATAAGAGATTAGAAACAATCAGTTTAACCCTAATTAAAGGAGAGTTTAATTTGTTGTAATTCGGGAGATATGATGTTATGGACCAGTAGGATATTAGTGATTTCTTACTGAATAAATATATTGAGGAGAAACCTATTTGAACCTTGAGTAATGAGTGAGGCTCGGGGATGATTAAATTTAAAGAGATATAATGCTACGTATGGGAATTATCTTAGGGTAATGTGAGTACCTTGTTGATATTGTATTATAGGTAGATGATAATGCCTATTTGATTGATTGATATTTTATGTGTATGACAAACGTATCTTACTTGCTATCGACGGGAGGTTTGCGCGTGAGGGCAGTCACATCCTGATGAATCCATGGGATCTTTGATTTGTCGCTCGAGAACATAGGTCTATGAAAGACTTATCGGGGAGTTGATAAGTTCGCTGACTATGGGAACGTAGGTATGTGCGTGTCCCATGGGTATGGTAACTATGTTCGCCTCCAATTTATGTGTTGTTGTTTGTGGTTCGAGGAATTCTCACCGAACCTTTAGTCCCTTATTCGGCGACCAGCGACATTGGGACATGATAGCAGAGTAATGCATTGCATCGCAGCTGTGACTCAGGGTGCCGTATTATATATGTATATATATAATGAATTAAATGAATGCATGTATATAGTGGTTAAATCATCTACTGTGTGATAATTGTAGATAACGGTGAATTGAGAAAAAGAATTGAACTAAGTTAATGAATAGTTATTCTTATAGATTTGAAGAGCTGAATTCATGTTAATGAGAAACGATTCATGTTAATGAGAAATGTATAAGAATAATTATATAACGTATGGTATGAGACATACGGGGTTATGATATGACAATGGAATCATATTATGGAATTGGTGAAGAGGAACCATTAACTAGGAGGTTAATAGGAAACGTTAAGTGTGCACTCTAGTTGAGAGGTGAGGATAGCAAGTGAGAGTTGGATACTAACATGTACATAATAAATGCTTTATTGCACTTGTTAAATACTTGCTGTTTTCAAAATCATTTTCACATCGGGCTCTGACCCGTTTCCTTGCATATTTTCTTTCCTATTATACCTTCTATATCAGGTGTCCAGTAGCAGGGACGCCAACCTTAGCGGATTATGACAAGATATGGAGCCATGGATTATTGCTTAGACGCCTATCTTCATTTGATTCATAGTATTCTCTTAGTTAGGGCATGTCGCCCAAAGGAATTCAATCATCTCTTTTCTATCTGAGTCATATACTCTTGTATTCGTGTCATTTTAATACATTTGTTATTGTTGGGATTACTGTATTGGTTTATTATGTGGGAATGTTTATTCCAATGGCATTTATATTCTTTTGTGTTATCTCTTCGGTTATTGGTGTTGTAGAATAATATGTGTTGTGTTATTCGTAAACTAAAAATGGATTTTGTTGAAATTAAAATTTGGAAAGTTTTTAACACTAGCTTAATTGGGTATTGGGTGAGTTGTAAATGTTTTCGACAGTGATGCTAAGAATGAGCCAACTGTATATTCTATTTTAATTTGGTATAGGACTGGCCACCCGGTATTTAATTAGGCAGGGTGTTACAGGTGGTATCAGACCTTTAGGTTCTGTACGGCTTATTGTGCTTTCAGCTTAGTGTTCTTTGATGTAGAACCCTATGTTTAGGATTATTGATTTCTTTGGTAAGATTCAGTTCTTCTGCTATAACGTATATATTAGTGAATCTTATTCGCATTCGGACGGGTCCGTACAAGAAGTATGGCAGATGAGGGCCATTGGACGGATAACGGAGATCGTACTTAGGAGGTTATGAAGCATGTTCGAGTATGATGACCGTAGTCGAGGTCACACCCATGATGGAAAGTTAAGGAGAGTCATCAGTAGAAGTTCTAGAAATACGGGAATTGGGTGTGGTACCCAATGAAGGCAATATATTCAAAGACTTGGACATATAGTGGAGTGTAGTTAACTAGAACTGAAAATTTAGGATAAAATTTTTCTTGACTTATCGGAACAAGGTTATAATAGTGGGAGTTAACAACCACCGCCCGCGAATGAGGGTATATTTTCTATCTAAGGAATTATGAGGCGTATATTGATTTTTGTAGTGATTAATATCGTATGGGCAATAGGGTTGCTAAAATTAGCCTATAGCACTGTTATTTACGTAGATTCACCGAGGAGTGTGGGACACCTATATTTTACATGTCATCACGTGGGTCTGCTTTTTATCACATAATTTCTTACTTTAGGCATGTCCGAACACGATGTGACTATCGGCGTGGATTGATTTGTTGTATATGAGAGCGTATAGCCAGTATCTTGTCTTTAATAAGAGAGTAGATGAGTAAACTTTTATTCGAAATCGATAAAACCTGTAGAGAGGTTATAAACTATTGACTAAGGACCTGAGGAGTTTTGATGACCGACTACTTTAGGTAGTAGTGTATCGAGGGGGTTCCTTATTTGGATTTCGCTTGCGAGACACCCCACGCATGAAACTAATAACCGTTGGGAGTCAAAATAATTTAGGTCTTTAGGATATGAGTTTATAACCTTTGCGATAAATATTATAATGAAAGTTGTACGATAGGGTGTATGGGCGCCCTGGATGGTTGGATTGTAGTATTTCTTCATAATTGTGAAATAGTAAGTAGTTGTGACTTTAGGATCTATTTACTTAATGATTAAGGATCATTTCTTTTTCCCAAACTTTGTCACGAGGATGGTACAGGGAAGATTGGGTAAAGTTTAAATTCGATTCAGTTGGAACTATATGGTGAGTCTTGGCGTATAACATCAATGGGGATTTTCGTTAATGTACTGTATGGGCGGTACGATATAGATTACTTGCGATGTGAGATTTATACTCAGAGTTGACCTTACCAGTATGATTTATTTTTCCGAATTTCGGGACGAAATTCTGTTATAAGGTGGGAAGTATGTAATACCCCGTAATTTTTATGACTTGTAAAATGGGTTATATTTAAATTAATGGATTAATTGGATTTTATTATAAATTAATTCATTTGGATTTTATCCGAATTGTGGATATTAAAATGTATGATTCTGTATATTACTTAAAGATATTTAGGTAATATATGAATGTGATGTTATTAATATTGCGGTGAGTTATTAATTCCGTAATTTGAATTTTTAGTCGGACGTAGTATGGGATGTGTCGGGGCTAATTTGTTAAATTAAAAAGGAAACTTATTTTTACATCAACCTTATAGTCGTTTGGACTGAGTCATTGCATCCGAAAGGGTTGAAATAGTCAGAAAAGTCTATTTGGATGTTGGTTTTGGGTCTCGAGTCATTTGGAAATGAAAAGACAACCCAAAAAGGCATTTTGGTTATTTTTACAAGGGGGATGAATAGTGATTTCGGATTTTGTCTTACTATAAGTACTTGAAGATTAAGTGTACGTGGGTTATTCATCTCATCTACACAAATTAGAGAAGTCATCTTCCTAGAGAGAGTGAAAGGTTGCTTGGGAAGAGAAGAGTTTACTTGGGAAGGAAAAGAACTAAGAACCAAAGGTTACCACCACCAACCACCAGTGTTATTCAACTCCAAAGGATCATATCTTCATTAGAGGCAAGTGTTTGATAATTGCAATCTAAGTTTGTATATTGTCCATGTTAGGATAGTTATAAAAAGATGAGATTTTTACATGTTTGGAAGATGAAAAGATAGAGTTGTTAATGGATTTCTGGAATCTGAAAATATATAGGAATTAAACTCATGTTGTAGGTAGTTAGTAATCCACGAAATATTCATCAATCTGTGGAAGAAATTCTGAAAATCATTGTTGTGTTCTTGAAGATACCATGTTTATAATTTTCTAGAAAAATATGATGAATATATGCATTTAATTCAAACTCTTGATGATTCTAAGATGTTTAGAGCATTAGAAATCGTTCACATATGTTGCTATATCATGTAGTAAGGATTATATGGAGTTTGGGTAGTTAATATTAAGGTTTGAATGGTCAAAAGTGATGAAACTCGTAGTAGAAGAAATGCAAAAAATTGGGCTGATATATGGGCGATCGATCGATCGACCCTGCCTTCGATCGATCGACCTCCCCAGAATTTCTGAAGTTGTTTCTTTTTAATCCTTGTTCTTATCCCAAACCTTTTGTAGATCTTTGGTGATTATTAATTGGATATAATGGGACTTAGAGAAGATCAGTAAGCCCTAGTTAAGAATTGAATTGATTTGATTGGGATTTAATTGATTAGAATTATGATAATTAAATTAAAAGAAATTTTGGTTGCTAGATTCATGTGTTGGATTATAATTTGTATGCATGAGGATTAAGGATAGGTCCAGTAGGGGAGATTTAATATAACACCTGGGTAGCCTTAGGGTTACAATTTGAGCATCAAGGACTAAGTTTGAGCTCATTATTGAATGGAAATGGTGATCGCATAATCTTTATTAACAAATGAATTTTCAAGAGTACCCTATCAGTTAATGCCACATGTCATTATCTATTTTCATTATCATTAATTAATAGTACCCAAACATAATAGGCTCTCTCTCTCTCTCTCTCTCTCTCTACCCTTCTATCCTCAACCTCCTTGTCCCCCGCAGGTCCCTCATGCATTCCCCCCACATATCTCCGACTCTCTGTATGTTGCCTAACCCTAACACCCTTCTCATGCCCCTTTACCTCACTGATGACATTGAAACTACCCTCAACCCCTCCATGGTTGCTTATCGGAAGTCCCTGGACAATTACTTAAGCGATGGAAAAAATAATATAGAGTGGTAAGGTTGAGAAGATTTGAAATTATTATTTTTTCACGTTTTCAATTATGTATAAGTTGTATGAATGTGGTTCCTTCAGAATTATGTCAGTTATCATCCAAATGAAATGGAAATGATAAATGTCTATTTGGTTGTATAAAAAAATGGGCGAAATCATGTATGTTAATTTTTTTTTTTGCTTTAAGATGTTTTCTTTTGTGTAGGAGGGTAGTGATACAGGGGTCTATGAATATATGTAAATGGGTGAGGCGTGACTTGCCTTCGGTGAACGATGAAGGAGTTATTTGGTATAAAATAGCTTTTTTGGTGTAATATTCAACAACAATAACAACAAATACTTTATCTCCATGAAATGACCTTTGAGAGATTTGGATAAGTGGGTGAGATAATAAGCACTCTAAAAATAAGAGATAGAATAACAAGGTGTTATTTTATAAAGAGTTATTTTATAAAATATAATCGTGTCAAGTCCCTTTTTTGTGGGCCTAAAATATATAAATAAATATTAAATTGTCATTAAAAATGATATTTTTCTAGAGTGCATGGTACTTATGCAATGAGCCTGTCTTTCCGAGAGGCTGTGAGCCCTTTAGACTAACTGTTAATGTAATTATGACTTCTCGAGAGACCTTAACCTCGTCGACTGAAATAACTGAAATGCACTACTTAAGGGGCGTAGAGCTCCTCGAGTAACTATTAATGAAAATGACTCGTTGAAGGGGCCTTAAGCCTCCCTAAACTAACCATAATATAAATGACTTCTCGAGTGACCTATAGGCCCCTCGAGGATAGTATGACTTTATCGAGTAACCGTAAGTTACTCAAGACTTTTGGTTCTTTTCTATCTTATATTAGAATGGTTCAGCATTTAACTTATTCAATAAATCTTACTCCCCATTCTCCAAAGCAAAACCCTTAAAGATCCCAGTGGCTACATTGGTGGTCCCCTAAGCCCATCGAGCCTTGCAAACTTAAACCACTGACTGAACCAAAGTAACCTTCTTGGTAACTCGTAATATAAATAACTATTAGTACTAAAATATAGGCATAATCAATATAAATTATAATTAGTACTAAAAAGCTTTGCCCCCTCTACATTATCCCCCTTGTACATAATTCTATTGCTTTGCGAGAGAATTGTGTACACAATCTAATCATCATGAATAGTTTTATACATTTTATTTCTATTGAGAATAACAAACTCAACATTCTTTCACTTTCATCTTTACGCTTTTAGGTTCCCACATGTGCCATACATTTCTTAGGGGAAAACTCACGACTCGTACTTTGCTATTTGAAAACCCCTTTACATTAGCCCCTTCATGCAGAAGTGTCTTGTAGTGGCCGACTTGTGCACGAAATATCAACTACTTTATCATTAGCATAATCAAAATTATACTCTCTTTGTTCACTTTCTCTAGGACTTATATACATTAGCTCCCTGTGCAAAATACATGTGCACAAACCAATTTAAAAGTTAGTGGGTAAAAATATTTCTAGGGGTTAACACTATTCCTTTATTTAGCACTTTTGCTTTCCACCGATTTGTATTCCTTTTAGCAAAGAGCTTAATGTATGTCGCTTTATTGAGTTCTTCTCATGAGGTAATCATACGTACTTTATGTTGTTAGGTCATTCATTTGTCTTTCATCACTTGACTTTTTTTCCTTTGTATTTATACCATTGTGTTTTCAAATTTATAATGAGACCCACTTGGACTTCCTCGAGTCCTATGTTTTGGGTACTTTTAATATCACGTGGTGTTATTTATTGACATCTTTGACTATCTGTTGTCAACGTGGTGCCTTAAGTTGTAGACTAATACTTCTTACACACTTGCTCGTGTATGAGGGTTTTTCACCTCCACGAGCGATCCCCAAGTCACCTTTCTTGCTATTACCTCATTTTTATAAATTACTCATTAATTCTCCTAAAACTGTTTTTCTATTCATGTTGGGAACACATCTGAGTAGGCTACTTAAACTTCCATTGAGCCTCAAGCATTTATTTTCATTGCACTTAAACTTTTGTGCACTTTTTACTCCACTCATCATTATTAGTACTTGTTCAAATTATTCAACCTATTTATTTTACTCCACTCATCATTTATTTTATTTTATTTTATTTTATTTTATACCAAACCGGACCAGTAGCAGTATCTAATCTGCAGGGCAGACCGGTCCGGTAGGAAAAAAATGAACCGATTCGGTATACCAAACCGATCCGATAGCCCCAAACCGGATCAGTTCGACATTTTTAGATTTTTCTGCCTTGTTTTCTGCTTCAAAATTTGATCCCTTGAATGTTGATGACTAAATTCCTTAAACATTGGAGTATATCTAGGATTACATGGTTAAGTAATTATTGTATGGAATGGAATTTATAAATTTTTTAGAAGTAATGCTTATACCTAGAGGGTGAGAGATGGAAAATTTATAAATGTGTCCACTTATTTAAGGGAAATTTAGTTAGATTACGGGCCCAAGAAGTGAGTTCGAACATTTTGGTTGATTGTCACCCTTTTAATAAATTAATTAAGGTATGATTAATTAAATTTCAAGTTGGGAAAATTGACTCAGGTATTAAGGGCTAGTGCCACGGGAGTTAGGCCCGGGTTAGTCGGTTTAGCTTATATTATATATAATAAATTATCAAGTATCGAATTCATAACAGGGTATTTGACATACTAGTGGGATTTTGTGCAATAAATTCTAAAGGATTTAGATATGGACCGAATGAGTGATTTTGGACGTAGTAATTGGGTAATACTACTAAATTATATTAAAGGGTTCCTTATATATGTACATATAATCATTTTTTTTTCACGATTAGTTAACTCCTTATATATGTACATATAAACCTTATAAAAAAGGTATCAGGAAGAAAATAAATATTAATAATCTCAAATGATTAAAATGTTAGTCAAGAGGACAACATATTAAGATTTTTAAATGTGTGGGCAATGGTTAGTTTGGGGATAACTATACCTATAATATTATTGAAAAGGGTAGTTTGGGAAATAACTATGCCTAGGTATTTAAAGGGTAATGAATTATGAAGCAAGTGTGATTTAAGTCCAAAGAGAATTTTATGAGACTTAATATTTATTTGGGAAATAATCGTAGGATAACGGCTTAAAGTAAATTATGAAATAATGGAATAAATGCTATGGTTAAGTCAAGAAGGCTATAATTTATATGGATTGGGATATCCTTGGATTAAAGTAGTTATAGAGTAACTACTTATACATATTATATGGGAATAATAATATGTACTATATTATATTGTGTGTGGACATACTAGTGAACCGTCCTATCGGCTGGGGGTTCGCGTGACGGGATGCGTACCACACGTCGACACAGGTGGGCTAACGATGTGTAGGCCATATAGGTTCTACGTGGAGGCTCCACCCACTAGAGGTAGGGTTTTCACTGACCGTTCCTGTATTATCGCTGGGTATGGCTGTATACAGGTATCCTGCATAGGGACCGCCCCTAACTTGTGTGTGTTTTGTGGTGGCCGCTTAGGATAAGGGATTCCTCCGGACTTCGCCGATAGAGAACGAATGAGACACCAATGGTAGATGCCCTTGCGTGTCATATATATATTTACCCATTTACCCATTATGGTTGGTAGCGCGCGAGAGGTGTACGCGTGTAAGTGTAAAGTCGTTGTTTTCTGTCCCGCCGCGACTATACAAACAAACCTAAATTACTACAACACTTGCGAGGCAAGCACATCGGTAAGTCGGGTATCGAAAATCCACAGGGACGAGTTGCTATAATTTATATGATTTAGTACTCCGAAATAAAAGTGTAAAAGGTGATTACAAACTAAAAACAAAAAGATGCATAAAAAGAAAATGATTAATCTAGGCAAGGGTATTGAAACTAGATTAATAAAGCGAGTAAAAACTATAGGTTGCGTCGAATATCCCTCACCCGAGTTAGTTTGTATAAAATGGATACATGGGTTAACGAGTTATTTAGAATGCGTCTCGTTTTGACAGTTAATTGAATCAAGGGTTGTCACGCCCATAAATCCGTATAATAGCCTAATAAGATTTTGGCGTCAACAAATATCCCACAAATTGCGCACAAAAGGTCGTAAGCACGGGACATACATGATATTCCCCGTCAAATCTCCTAGGTGAAATAACTAGAACAACGGACCCGAAATAGACCCGTAAACACCATCACCAAAGCCAAGCAACGCGTCAACTCGAGTGAGTTCAATTCAAACATAACCTAATTTAAATTACCTAGAAAGCATATTAAAAACGCGGTAAATGAAACACGATAAATAAACGCAATAAATCTACCTAGAAAGCAAGTAAATTAAAGCATGTAAACTAATTAGGAAAGCATGTAAATTACACTAGAAAGCAATAAATAATGAAATACAACTATATTAAATGGAGAGTATGATGAATAGTGTAACTTACAACCCAATTGGGTGTCAAACCAAGAAGAATCAAAGCCAAACTCTCCAAAACCCTCAAACCCTAAGCTACCACTCTCTAAAATCTATTCTAAAGCTTGTCTCTGATATAGAAACCAAAATTTGGTTTATATAGTAAGTGGGAAAGAAAATAAAGGAAAAAGAAAAGAAAAGAAAAAAGATCTCAAAATATCTGCAATCACTGGTTGACCGGTCGCAGGGGCGCGGTCGACTGGTCCTTCTTGTATAAGTGCACTGTCTCCTTCCCCCGACAAAAACACCAACCGTGGTCGATCGGTCCTAGGGATGCGGTCGACCGGTACTCTATTTTCTGCAATCCTTGTTCCATGAAGAGGGGGAAAAGGTCCAATAACGGAAACGGACATAGCTTCTTCATCCGAACTCCAAATGATGCACCGTTTGCGGCCACGCAATGCTAACTCAATGAACTACTCATCCGTGGAATTTCCATGAGCCGGATAAGAATTGCGAATTGACTAAAATGCCCTTGAAGTAGCGTCCAGTGACGAAACTTCTCCGAAATGCAACGAATCCTCATTTTTAGCGTTCCAATACCTACAAAAGCACAATTAACCCCTACAAAACATGTATATATCCAAATCCAAGGTTTTCTGGTTAATGAGCATAAATATAGGCATTAAGGACCGTAAAAGCGCTAGAATGCATAAAGATAACGGGAGAAAATATGCAATATTTGATACGAATCACACCCCCTAACTTAAACATTGCTAGTCCCTAGTAATGAAACAAACAAAACCAGACCACAAAGGGCGGTACAAGACATATATATGTATCAAAATATAATTGCCACTTTCGTAGGGAGCACGATTGCATTTAGCATATGCAATAAGCCGTTAAACCCCTAGGTCACCCTAGTGGACGAGTATGGCCTCGTGAGGGTTTTCAGGGATGATACCCACAAACATCACATGGTTTCCTCAAAATAAGCCCAACCAAACATGCGACAAGCCCAACAATGGCGAAAAAGATTTCATACGCATTATTAGCAAAGTGAATGAATTAAAAAAAAAGTCCAAATCATTAACATTATAGAATGCACCTCATAGAATTGAAACCTTAAAATGTGGGAGGGGAGCGAGCACATGCAAAGTGTGATTTGGCAAAAACTTAAATAAATCGGATACTAAAAGTTAAAGCAAACATATATTCAATCCTCACGGGCATTAAACTCATCAAGCGAATTCACTCCAGACAGGGAGGTAACACACGGGACATGCAAGCATAAAGAGTAAATGTAAAGGGAAACTAGGCCGCACACATGTCACAAAAGAAGAACGCTATATATAAACTAAAAAACTATAATCTCAATGAAAGGATACCACACATAAAAAAGAGGCGAAATGCATTTTCAGAGATTATCAAAACTATTTAAACCTTTGAATTACATCTATGTAAGATCACAGAGGACTTTAATAGGGTTGTAATGTAGGCTAGGCTAGGGTGCGAAACGAAAGGAATGTATGTACGGATTCAAAGTGTTCGGGATGAAAACTCGGAATAATGGAAAAATGCAGGCAATATCAAAATTGGAAAACAAGTTCCAAAAAGGCATTAGATATATCATCGGGGAGAGGAATCAAAGCTTATTGAACACTATACACAATATACAACTTTCTCTTTCTTTTTCTTTTCTTCTTTTTCTCATTTTTCTCTTTTGTTTTCTTTTGCTTTTTGCTTTCTCTTTTTCTTCACTTTTTTACTTTTCTCCTTTTCTTTACTTATCTCACTCTCACATGCCTAAATTGCAACCAACATCATAACAACAACATTCAATCCCAAGCAACATTCCAAACAAAGGTATGGAAGGTGTATGTATGGGCTAAAACTCCAATTTGGAGTTGGTTATGGGAATGGGGTTATGAAACGAAAGGCTATATTTAGTCTCAAAGGGGCTAACGAGGGTAAACATATAAGGGTGAGGTCAAGGCTAATATGGGTGATATAACAAATAGGGTCTATGATCATTTCACAAAGTTTACGCAATTCTCGAATCAAAACAATATATGAAAATCATGCTCAAGTAACACATTTCAAGTATGAACTCAATTAATGAACGCTCAAATGAAAGAATAGAGAGATTACCAACAAATTCAACATTTTCAAAGAGAAAAGAATAGTGTATACACTCACAAACGATGAAAGGTACAAAGCTTACTCGGTGTAAGTATATACAATTCAACAAAAAATTACCGAGTTACAAAAATATTAAACCAAATCAATAGAACCATAAAAGTGCATGTGCTCACGGGATTAAAGTTTAATTCATGAAGTTATTCATAATATCAATAAGTGAGAGTAAAGTCTAATAACTTCTAAAATAGAGAACATGCATCATTGGGTTGTCTATTGGATCGGGCAATTATTGAAATTTATCATCGAAAACAAGGGCAAAAAGCCCAAAAAAGGAAAAAAAAGAAAGAAAATATTTTTGAAATTTTCAATTTTTTTCTATGAAAAGCATACTAAGTAACTAACATATGAGCAAAATCATGGTCTAAATAAAGAAATGGATAGAATATCCCACACCCCCTAACTTAAAACCTGACATTGTCCTCAATGTGAATTAAGAACCAAGTTAAAGAGAGGAAAATAGCGATATTATCCAAAAGTGGAGCGATCCCCATAAGAACAAGTCCAAAGAACCACAAAATAAGTTAGTACCGAGCATAGCAAAAAAAAATAACAAAAAGGTAACTAATTACACTAGACTAAATTAAAGAAGAAAGAAAAAATAAAAAGAAAGAAAGCTAACTATATACAACCTACTATTTAAGCTTCACACTAACTATATACTAGAAGTCTAAATAGCTGAGGGTTCACCGCAAAAAGATTTGACTTTGGAGGATAACCGGTGTACCCTCACATACAAGCATGCCTTCCAAAAAATATGAATTTCATTTTAACAACAGAAGGCATGTGTAAGGCGTAAGAAATGAACCATCGCCAATTAAAAGTTTTGGTGGACCGATGGGGGGTTTGGATTGAACGGGTGACAAAAACATGTGGGGACCGAGAAAATCCGAATATCCTCCCAAGGATTTTGAAATTAGAATGGGAGGCGGCTCACACGAAGGCACAAATGCAATCGTGGAAGGCGATTCTAGCAAGTACTCCTCATCGGCGAAAAGGTTTAAAACATTAAAGTTTGAAACCGAATCATCGGGTACTTGTGACGGTGTGATAATAGAGAATGAAAATGGGGATGAAAGAAATTCAAACTCATGAGATGAATCACCATCGCATGAAGATTGAGTTTCGAATGAAATAATATCATTTTCAATGAAATGTTCTTCTTAGGGGGCCAAAGAAGAAATCATTTCATTGCAAATAGATATTACGTCATTATCATCCTCACTTTCAATATCTATTACGAGATGGGCAAAGTCTAGAATGGTTTGTTCCAAAGTAGGCACAAGTACCTCATTTGGTTCAAAACATTCCTCGACTTTGAAAGTCTCGGAAGCAAAATCATCGTCGGACTCAAATAATAAATCCAATTCATGTTCCCCAAAACGATTTTCTTCCCGATAGCAATTTTTAATTTTCTCATTTTCATACATACGCAAGCCCTCACCGAATGTCATAGGTAGAGGTGCGGATCCATGAAAATGGGAACTTTGAAAATTAACATCGGACTTAAACGAAAACTCATTATTATAGGTATTTTGAAAACTATTTGAATTCGTTTCAAAATTCCTATTATAAGGAGGTAAAGGCCCAAAATCATTATCATCATCATCATCATCAAAATTCCAATAACCTAAATTTTGACTTTCGTAATACTCGCCCAAAGTCATATTTGAATTTTTTATACTTTGGGATTCTAAGTATTTGCCGAAAGTCATAGGCCTGCGAGAATTTTGAGAATTATAAAAATTGTTACCGAAAGAATTGGAATGAGACATGCTTACCCCCCAAATGGCTCAAAGTGGCGAATTCCACAAAGTAGGTGCGCGCGGGAAAAATTCGAGCGTTTATAAGTGCTCAAATGAGGAAGTCCTGCAAAAAGGTTAACAAATCACACAAATAGAAAGAAAATAATATGAAATACAAAATTAAATAAAGTCTAAAACAAACTATATCCCGACAACAACAACATTTTGGTAGCGCGCGAGAGGTGTGCGCGTGTAAGTGCACAGTCGTTGTTTCCTGTCTCGCCGCGACTATACAAACAAACCTAAATTACTACTACACTTGCGAGCAAGCACAACGGTATGTCGGGTATCGAAAATCCACAGGGATGAGTTGCTAGAATTTATATGATTTAGTACTCCGAAATAAAAGTGTAAAAGGTGATTACAAACTAAAAAGAAAAAGATGCACAAAAGGGAAATGATTAATCTAGGCAAGGGTATTGAAACTAGATTAACAAAGTGAGTAAAGACTATAGGTTGCATCGAATATCCCTCACCCGAGTTAATTTGTATAAAATGGATACATGGGTCGACGAGTTATTTAGAATGCGTCTCGTTTCGACAGTTAATTGAATTAAGGGTTATCACGCCCCTAAATCCGCATAACAGCCTAATAAGATTTTGGTGTCAACAAATATCCCAAAAATTGCGTACGAAAGGTCGTAGGCACGGGACATACATGATATGCCCCGTCAAATCTCCTAGGCGCAATAACTAGAACAACGTACCATAAATAGACCCGTAAACACCATCACCAAAGCCAAGCAACGCGTCAACTTGAGTGAGTTCAATTCAAACACAACCTAATTTAAATTACCAAGAAAGCATATTAAAAACGCGATAAATGAAACGCGATAAATAAACACAATAAAGCTACCTAGAAAGAAAGTAAATTAAAGCATGTAAACTAATTAGGAAAGCATGTAAATTACACTAGAAATAAATAAATAATGAAATACAACTATATTAAATGGAGAGGATGATGAATAGTGTAACTTACAACCCAATTGGGTGTCAAACCAAAAAGAATCAAAGCCAAACTCTCCAAAACCCTCAAACCCTAAACTACCACTCTCTAAAATCTATTCTAAAGCTTATCTCTGAAATAGAAACCAAAATTTATTTTACATAGTAAGTGGGAAAGAAAATAAAGGAAAAAGAAAAGAAAAGAAAATGATCTCAAAATATCTCCAATCACCGCTCGACCGGTCGCAAGGGCGCGGTCGACCGGTCCTTCTTGTATAAGTGCACTCTCTCCTTCCCATGGTAGAAACATAAACTGCGGTCGACCGGTCCCAGGGATGCGGTCGACCGGTACTCTGTTTTCTGCAATCCTTATTCCATGAAGAGGGGGAAAATGTCCAGTAACGGAAACGGGAATAGCTTCTACGTCCGAACTCCAAATGATGCACCGTTTGTGTCCACGCGATGCTAACTCAATGAACTACACATCTGTGGAGTTTTCATGAGATGGATAAGAATTATGAATTGACTGAAATGCCCTTAAAGTGGTATCCAACTACGGAACTTCTCTGAAATGCAACGAATCCTCACTTTTAGCTTTCCAATACCTATAAAATCATAATTAACCCCTGAAAAACATGTATATATCCAACTCCAAGGTTATCTGGTTAATGAGGATAAATATAAGCATTAAGGACAGTAAAAGAGATAGAATGCATAAAGATAACAGGCGAAAATATGCAATATTTGATACGAATCAGGTATCCCTTATATGGGAATGTTTTCCTTTTTGTCTAAAGATGTGTACATTATTTAATGATGATGAAATTGAGCTAATAAAAAGATGTGGATAATTAAGGACGAAGATGAGTCCTAATGAATAATGCCGTAAATAATTATTAATAAGAATAATAATTGGATACTTTAAGGGAGTAGACACACATTAAATAGAATGATAAATGGTGTAACAAATTTTTAAATGGGAATAATAATTTGGTAATATAAGACAGTGAAACTTATAGTATAACGGGGTGGATGGCAAGGATTATGAATTTAATTATTAAATGATTTAAAAAAATGGCAATGGTCACATGATATAACGACGTAAGATTTTGCACTTAGTTTAAAGTGAATTGTAATATATTAATATTATGAAATTTATTATGAAGTTGGAGTGTGAGAAATAAGTACCCTCTTTTGGCTATTTCATAGCTGAATGGATTATTCGTTACATGATTGATAAAATATTGGAAGTTACAATTGTCATTTGATTGAGGATACGAGTGGGACTGCTCTAGATGAGAGGGGAAGTACTCGTTACATGTGAGCGTCGACGGGGAGACGTGAAGTATGAGATAGTAATAAATTGCATATTTATTGGTTAATAATCCTTGCACACCTCGGGATCTGACCCAAATTATAATGTTTTTCCCCTCAGGTATTCTTAATGACAGGTAAAGCAGGACCGACGATGGATCAGGCTTGGAGTTGCATTGGATGTAGTGGATTCCGTTCCATTGACTCTAGTATAGGTTGTGCTTCAGCCTCTTTGTCATTTTATTTCATTACGAAAATTGTACGGGCATAAGCCCAAGTGTTTATTTATGTTAGTTGTATTCAGTTTTACATTATGGACATTGTATGGTGATGCAGTTTTTTTTCCGCATGTAAAAGAAATTATGTTTAGTTTTTTTTTATTCATTGTGGATTTTGATATAAAATAAAGAATGTTTTTATTCCTTTAGTGATGAGAATGGTATAAATTATTGATAAGCCCCATCGTCGGCGTACTGAGCTTGGCCAGCCTTTACGTGGGAAAATGGGGGTTGTTACATTTGGTGCTCGCATACTATTAGAGACCTTGGTACATTAAATTTTTATAATTGTTACTCATTGATTAACCTATTTTCTTTGGTTAAAGCTAATGTTGAGGCTTATGTCTTGGGTACTCGAATATTTATGGAGTCCCAAGTATAATATTAACTGCACGCCTACTTTGCATTTTGAACTTTAATACTTCCTCACATTACCCAACCTTTATATCGGGTTGAAGCTAATGCCAAAGTTTATATTTTGGGTACTTGTGCTCCTATGGAATCCTGGGTGCATCACATATTAGCAATACTTTATGCTTTTAACTTTCAATACTTGCTCACATTACTCAACCTTTTTTATTGGGTTGAAGCTAATGCTGAAGCTTCTGCCCTAGGTACTCGAGTACTTGTGGAGTCCCAAGTACATCATATAATATCACTCATACTACGTTCTTTTAATTTGGTCGCATTTGTCAATCTGCCCTTGCTCTCAGACTAAAGAAAATGCTAAAACTGTTGTCCTGGGTACGCGGGTACCTTGTGGAGTCCCAAGTACAATATTTACTTGCGCTTATGCTTTGTGCTACACTCATACTTTGTGAATCCAACTTGGTCGCATTTCTCAACATGATTCCTTACTGTTAGATTAAAGAAAATGCTAAAACTTTTGTCCTCGGTACTCGTTGATCAGTGTAATCTTGGGTATAATAATTACTCGCACATATACTTTATGCTACACTCATACTTTGCAAAATTTGGTATTATATGTTAACCTATTTTTTTTCTATTCAGGCTACAAATATATTAAGTTCTAGTGCTCCTACTCATGTGGAGCCTCGGCTACTAAACTGTCGTACATATTTGTTCTTTTGCTTATTCTTTGCAAATACTTGCTCGACTACTCAACCTCTTTCTTGTTTTCAAGTGAGAACCACGAGCGATCCTATATCAGTGGAGCCTCAAGTACTAAATTTTCGTACCTCTTTTATTCTTTCAATTATACTTGTTTCTTTCTCATCTGCTTAATCTATTTATTTGTTTTCAGGTTAACATCACGAGCGATCCTATGCCCTTGGAACCTCAGGTACTTAACTTTTATGCCTTTTTTATTCTTTTATTTATACTTGGCATTCGCTCATCTCCTCAACGCGTTACTTTTTTTTCAGGTTAACATCACGAAAACTCCTATTCCCTTAAACCTCAGGTACTTAACTTTTGTAACTTTTTTATTTATACTTGGTACTTACTCATTTGCTCAACTTGTTTCTTTGTTTTCAAGTTAACATCACGAGTGCTCCTATGCCCTTAGAGCCTCAAGTACTTAACTTTTGTACGTTTTTATTCTTTTATTCATACTTGACACATACTAATCTACTCAACCTGTTTATTTGTTTTCAGGTTAATAATATGAGCGCTCCGGTGCCCTTGGAGCCTCAATAACTTAACTTTCGTACTTTTTTTTTAATTTATTTATACTTGGTATTTGGTCATGTGCTCAACTTGTTCATTTTTATAAAGGTTAACATCATGAGCACCTCTATTCCCTTGGAGCCTCAGGTACTTAACTCTTGTACTTTTTTGATTTTGTTATATATTCTTGGCACTTGCTCATCTGCTCAACATGTTTCTTTGTTTTCAGGTTAAAAGTATGAGCACTCTGGTGCCCTTGAGTTTAAGGTGCTAAACTGTTGTACCTTATTATTATTATTATTATTATTATTATTATTATTATTATTATTATTATTATTATTATTATTATTATTATTATTATTATTATTATTATTATTATTATTATTATTATTATTATTATTATTATTATTATTATTATTATTATTTATTATTATTATTATTATTACTATTATTATTATTATTATTATTATTATTATTATTATTATTATTATTATTATTATTATTATTATTATTATTATTATTATTTATTTTAATTATTTTATTTTATTTTTTATTTATACTTTTGCAAATATTTTTTTGTGTTCTCACACCTATTGTCTTATTTGATTAATTGGATGACTAATATTAAGTAAAAAATGCAATGGGAGGCACCATGGCCTATATAAAATAACTTAAGATTTCATAGGCATTAAACTTGCTAAGAAATTATAGTTGATATTTTGAATGTTTTGTTACTATATTTTGTCTTTCAATCCGAGTAAGAATGCTCAAGCATATTGGTGATGAGCATACTTCTATGAAGTCAATTTGAATCTTGATTTTTTTTAATCAAAGACTCATATATCTGATTGCTAGCCCTGCTACTAGAATCCAAGCATGCCAGATAATGAAGTTTCCATTAAATTAACTAAAATTTTTTGAAATGCATATCAATAGAGTGAAGATCTTCAAAAAATTAATATAACTAAAAATAATGTTTGTGGTATAGTACTAAATATCTTTTGAAGTCATTTATACTTTAAATGAATATTCAAATCATGTGCTTATGAAGGATTGAGAGATATTATCTTTCCTAATATAATGAAGTACTTTGCTTCAAAACATATAATATTAAATGAAATGTGAAGCGAATCACACAAACTATTCTGAGTAAACAAATATGATGATCTAAAGATTATCGACCAATTTACTTGGGTATTTCTAAAAGAAACTTTGTTAAAACAAGAAGACTTGTGAGTTATAAATTTGAGCAACACTTTTTCTTGGGTTGTAAATTCGAGCAACTCTATTCTCAAAATCGTGAGTTGTAGATTCAAGCAACCATTTTCTTATGTTTAGTTACTTTATGATAAAAGAACACTCATGTTCTTCAAAGAATTTTATACTAACAAAGTACGGGGTATATACTTGGACAAATATTATCTTATGTCCTGTTTTTAATTCTAATCAAATAGTGATGTGCATAGTTTAATCACACAAAATAAACTTGGAAAAGTCCTCAAAGTATCAATCTTATAAATACTGTTGAGAAAATAATTTATACTTTTATATCAACTGATCTGCTTTTCTTTATTTTCAACAATATGCCTCGTGTTAAAATAAAAGTGTTTCCACAAATTTAAGCATACTTGTACACGTGTGAGCAACCTACTAGGCTAATATTGTGTGAATTCACCCGACTAAACAAAAATAAATAGTTGCTCAAGTAGGTACATGCTTGAAAAAATAAAGCTATGAGAAAGGTAACTTTGTAACTCCTTATATTTTTGTTGAGAAAGGTAAAAATACTTTTCCTCTTTCTTTTTTAACTCCCAAGTCCCAAACAGTCAAGAGAGAGAGATTTAAGAAAATATTAGGTGTCCCTCTTGAGTGTTGTTCGCCTAAGGGGGACATATTTCTTTTCAAGTTTGGACAATTTGAGGTGTCCCTCTTGAGTTTTTAATACATTAGGTAATTTGGACAATTTAAAACTAGAAGAGCTGGTAAGAGACCTCCAGACATATGAAATTGACATGTTTCCTCACACTGTCAAGCCTAATGATAAATGGATAGCACTCAAAGCCCAATCTAGGAAGAATAAGAAAACGAGAGTTTGTGAGTTCGAGTCTGAGAACGAGTCTGATTTTGATATGGCCATGTGATAGACAGGGTATTACCGCGGCGTGAGAGTCACCTACGCGCCGATAGTTTTGAATTCGGCTCACCTGAACTATACAAAAACCTAAACTTATGACTAGACTCAACGGGTGAGTATAGCGGCCAAGTTCGGGCATCAAAAATCCACAAAGACGAGTTGCTAGAATTTATATGGTTTAATACACCAAAATAAAAGTGTAAAAGGTGATTACAAACTAAAAAGGAAAAGACGCAGAAAAGGGAAATATTAATCTAGGCGAGTGTATTGAAACTAGATTAACAAAGGGAGTAAAACTATAGGTTGCGTCGAATATCCCTCACCCGAGTTAATTTGTATAAAATGGTCACATGGGTCGATGAGTTATTACGACTGCATCTCGTTTTGACAGTTAATTGAACCAAGTGTTGTCACGCTCCTAAATTCGCATAAAAGCCTAATAAGATTTTGGCTTCAACAAATACCTCGAAAATTAAGCACGCATGGTCGTAAGCATGGGACATACATGATATGCCCCGTCAAATCTCCTAGGCACAATAACTAGGACAACGCTCCCGAAATAGACCCGTAAACACCATCACCAAAGGAAAGCAACGCGTCAACCCGAGTGAGTTCCATTCAAACACAACCTATACTAAATTAGCTAGAAAGCATATTAAAAATGTGGTAAAAGAAAGCGATAAATAAACGCGATAAAGTTACACTAGAAAGCAAGTAAAGAAATCATGTAAACCTAATTCTAAAAGCATGTAAATTAACTAGAAAGCAAGAATTAATGAAATACAAGCTATAATAATGGAGAGGGAAGATGAAAATACCAATTAAAAACCCTAAAGGGTCTCAAACCAAGAGAGGAAGAAGAAGAACTCTAAAATACCCAAAACCCTAAGCTATTCTAACCTAAAACGAATTATATAACTTCATATCTGATATTTACAACAAAAATCCTTTATTTGGTAAAAGGAATTAAATTAGAAAAGAAAAGAGAAAAGAAAAGAAAAGCCAAAATATCAGCTGGAAACAGGGGATCGATCGATGGTAAATATCCAAGCCCACTGTCTCCCCACGATTGGAAAAAGCTGAAGGATCGATCGATCGATCGATCAAGTAGGGCTGCTTCACAATTCCTCCTGTTTTGGCATGTTTGCAATTCCCTTCCGCTAGAATCGTCGTAACTTCTTTGTTCTGAATCGGAATCGCACACCGTTCGATGCCATGCGAAGCCTGCGAGGAGGGCTACAACTTCCATGTAGATGTGACTAAGCTGTGAAAAGACTAAAATGCCCTTGAACGTGCAATCGTGTACGAAAAATTTTTAGAAAGCGTCCGAACTTCACACTTAGCATCCAAATACCTATAAAAGCTCAATTTACCCCTGCAAAACATGTTAACATTGAAATCCTAGATTGTCTGGTTAACGAGCATAAATATAGGGAATAAGATACCCGAGGGGGCTAAAATGCGTCGGTTCGAGGGATGAAATACGCAATATTTGCGTCGTATCACACCCCTATCTTACACATTGCTAGTCCCTAGCAATGAAATAGGATGCAAAAAGAACTACAAGCAAACCAAAAATAGGAGATAGTACAAAAGTATGGTATAAAAGCAAAAGGCCACTTTCGCGGGCGATTCGATTGCATTTAGCGTATGCAATAAGACGTTAAACCCCTAGGTCATCCTAGTGGACGAGTGTCGTCTCGTGAGGGTTTTCAGGGATGATACCCACAAACATCACATGGTTTCCTCAAAATATGCCCAAACCAACATGCGACAAGCCCAAAAATAGCGAAAAACATTTCATACGCATTATTAGCACATTGAACGGATTCAAACAAAAGTCCAAAATCATTAACATTATAGAATGCACCTCATAGAATTGAAACCTTAAAATGTGGGAGGGGGAGCGAGCACATGCAAAGTGTGATTTGGCAAAAACTTATATAAAGCGGATACTAAATTAAAGCAAGCATATATTCAATCCTCATTGGCATTACACTCATCAAGTGAATTCACTGGAAGCAGTGAGGTAACACACGGAACATGCGGGCATAAAGAGTAAATGTAAATGGAAACTAGGCCGCACACATGTCACAAATGAAGAACGCTATATAGAAAGTAAAAACTATAATCTCAGTGAAAGATACCGTATATAAAAGAGGCGAAATGCATTTTCACAGATTATCAAAACTATTTAAACCTTTGAATTACATCTACTTAAGATCACATAGGACTTGTATAGGGTTGTAATGTAGGCTAGGCTAGGGTATGAAATGAATGGAATATATGTACAAATTCAAAGTGTTCGGGATGAAAACTTGGAATAATGGGAAGATGCGGGCAATATCAAACTTGGAAAACAAGTTTCAAAAAGGCATTAGATATATCATCGGGGAGAGTAATTAAAGCTTATTGAACTATATACACAACATTTAAAACTTCCTCTTTCTTTTCTTATTTTTCTCATGTTTTCTTTTGTTTTCTTTTGCTTTTTGCTTTTTGCTTTTTGCTTTTTGCTTTTTCATATCTTTTTCACTTCTTTCTTTTCTTTACTTTTCACTCTCACATGCCTAAATTGCAATCACAACACAACAACAACATTCAATCCTAAGTAACATTCCAAAAAAAGGTATGGAAAGTGTATGCATGGTTTAAAACTCCAATTTGGAGTTGGTTATGGGATTTGGGTTATGAAACAAAAGGCTATATTTAGGCTCAAGGGGGTTGACGAGGGTAAACATATAAGGTGAGGTCAAGGCTAATATGGGTGATATAACAAAGATTGCCTATGGTCATTTCAGAAAGTTTACGCAATTCTCGAGTCAAAACAATATATGAAAATCATGCTCAAGTAATACATTTCGTATATGAACTCAATTAATGAACGATCAAATGAAAGAATAGAGATATTACTGACGAATTAAACGTATTCAATGAGAAAAGAATAGTGTATACACTCACAAACGATGACAAGTACAAAGCTTACTCGGTGTAATTATATACAATGCAACAAAAGATTACCGAGTTACAAGAATCTTAAACCAAATCAATAGAACGATAAAAGTGCATGTGGTCCTGGGATTAAAGTTTAATTCATGAAGTTATTCATAATATAAATGATTGAGGACTAAAGTCTAATAAATTCTAAAATCGAGAACATGCATCATTAGGTTATCCATTGGATCGGGCAATTATTGAAATTTATCATTGGAAACAAAGGCAAAAAGCCCAATAAAAAGAAAAAGAAACAAAATATTTTTGAAATTTTTGAATTTTTTCTAAGAAAAGCATACTAAGCAACTAACATGTGAGCAAAAACATGGACTAAATAAAGAAATGGATAGAATATCCCACACCCCCTAACTTAAAACCTGACATTGTCCTCAATGTGAATAAATAACCAAGTTAAAGAGAGAAAAATAGCGATATTACCCAAAAGTGGAGCGATCCCCATAAGAACAAGTCCAAAGAATCTATAAAACAAGTTAGTACCGAGCATAGCAAAAACAAATAACAAAAAGTTAACTAATTACACTAGACTAAATTAAAGAAGAAAGAAAAAATAAAAAGAAAGAAAGCTAACTATATACAACCTACTATTTAGGCTTCACACTAACTGTACACTAGAAGTTTAAATAGTTGAGGGTCCATCGCAAAAATGATTTGACTTTGGAGGATAACTGGTGTACCCTCACTCTCAAGCATGCCATCCGAAAAATATGAATTCCGTTTAACCAATGGAAGGCATGTGTAAGGCAGAAGAAATGAACCATCACCAATTAAAAGTTTTGGAGGGACGATGGGGGATTTGGATTTAATGGGTGACAAAACACGTGCGAACCGAGAAAATTTGAATATCCTCCCAAGGATTTTGAAATTGGAATGGGAGGGGGAGAAGAATAAGGCAACGATGCGACCATGGAAGGCAACTCGAGCAAGTACTCCTCATCGGTGAAAAGGTTTAAAATATTAAAGTTTGAAACCGAATCATCGGGTACTTTTGACGGTGTGATAACATAGAATGAAAATGGGGATGAAAGAAATTCAAACTCGCATGAAGATTGAGTTTCTAAGGAAATAATATCATTTTCAATGAAATGTTCTTCTTTGGGGGCCAAAGAAGAAATCATTTCATTGCAAATAGATATTACGTCATTTTCATCCTCACTTTTAATATTTATTACGAGATGGGCAAAGTCAAGAATGGTTTGTTCCAAAGTATGCATAAAGTCCTCATTTGGTTCAAAACATTCCTCGACTTCGAAAGTCTAGGAATCAAATTCGCCGTCGAATTCAAATAATAAATCCAATTCATGTTCCCAATAACGATTTTATTCCCGATTATGATTTTCAAGTTTCTTATTTTCATACATATGCAAGCCCTGACCGAATGTCATAGGTCGAGGTGCGATACATGAAAATGGGAACTTTGAAAATTACCATCGGACTTAAACGAAAACTCATTATTATAGGAATTTTGAAAACTATTGTAATTCATTTCAAAATTCCTATTATAATGAGGTAAAGGCCCAAAATCATTATCATCATCATCAAAATTCCAATAACCCAAGTTTGACGTTCGTTATACTCGCCCAAAGTCATATTTGAATTTGTAATTTTTTAGGATTCTAAGTATTGACCAAAAGTCAAAGGTTTGCGAGAATTTTGAGAATTATCATAATGATTACCGAAAGAATTGTAATAAGACATTCTTACCCCAAAAATGGGTCGAAGTGGCGAATTTCACAAAGTAGGTGCGCGCGGGAAATTCAAGCATTTCTAAGTGCTCAAATGTGGAAGTCCTGCAAAAATATTAGCAAATAATACAAATAGAAAGAAAATACTATGAAATACTAAATCAAATAAAGTCTAAAACAAACTCATCCCCAGGAACGACGCCATTTTTATAGACTGGGTTTTGTCGCGACGCGAGAGTCACCTACGCGCCGGTCATTTTGAATTTGGCCCACCTGAACTATAAAAAAACCTAAACTTATGACTACACTCAACGGGTGAGTATAGCGGCCAAGTCCGGGTATTGAAAATCCACAGAGACGAGTTGCTAGAATTTATATGGTTTAGTACACCGAAATAAAAGTGTAAAAGGTGATTACAAACTAAAAAGGAAAAGATGCAGAAAAGGAAAATATTAATCTAGGCGAGTGTATTGAAACTAGATTAACAAAGCGAGTAAAACTATAGGTTGCATCGAATATCCCTCACCCGAGTTAATTTATATAAAATGGTCACATGGGTCGATGAGTTATTACGACTGCGTCTGGTTTTGACAGTTAATTGAACCAAGGGTTGTCACGCTCCTAAATCTGCATAAAAGCCTATTAAGATTTTGGTGTCAACAAATACCCCAAAAATTACGCATGCAAGGTCGTAAGCATGAGACATACATGATATGCCCCATCAAATCTCCTAGGCACAATAACTGGGACAACGCAGCCAAAATAGACCCGTAAACACCATCACCAAAGGAAAGTAATGCGTCAACCCGAATGAGTTCCATTCAAACACAACCTAGACTAAATTAGCTAGAAAGCATATTAAAAACGCGGTAAAAGAAAGCGATAAATAAACACGGCAAAGTTGCACTAGAAAGAAAGTAAAGAGATCATGTAAACCTAATTCTAAAAGCATGTAAATTAACTAGAAAGCAAGAATTAATGAAATACAAGCTATATTAATGGAGAGGGAAGTTGAAAGTACCAATTACAAACCCTAAAGGGTGTCAAACCAAGAGAGGAAGAAGAAGAACTCTCAAATACCCCAAACCCTAAGCTATTCTAACCTAAAATGAATTATATAGCTTCATATATGATATTTACAGAAAAAATCCTTTATATAGTAAAAGGAATTAAATTAGAAAAGAAAAGAGAAAAGAAAAGAAAAGCCAAAATATCAGGGGATCGATCGATCAATCCCCTGTGATAGATCGATCGATGGCAAATATCCAAGCCCACTATCTCCCCACGATTGGCAAAAACTAAAGGATCGATCGATCAATCGATTAAGCAGGTCTGCTTCACAATTCCTCCTGTTTTGGCCTGTTTACAATTCCCTTCCGCTAGAATCGCCGTAACTTCTTCATTCTGAATCAGAATCGCGTACCGTTCACGGCCATGTGAAGCATGCGAGGAGGGATACAACTTCCATGTAGATGTTGGGAGAGGTGCCCAAGCTGTAAAAAGACTAAAATGCCCCTGAACGTTTGATCATGTACGAAAAAAGTTCGAAAAGCGGCCGTACTTCACACTTATCATCCAAATACCTATAAAAACTCAATTAACCCCTGCAAAACACGTTAACATAAAAATAAGAGGTTGTCTAGTTAACGAGCATAAATTTAAGGAATAAGATACTCGAGGGGGATAAAATGCTTCGGCTCGAGGGATGAAATACGCAATATTTGCGTCGTATCACCATGCTTGCAAATTTTTTAAAAAAAGTTTCTCAAGTTTTCAAAAAAAATTCTTATAATAAAAGGTTTTTTGAGAAAAATAAAAGGAAAGATGAGACCAAAGAGAGCGGGGAGAAAGGGGGTGAGAAAAAGGAAGAAGAGAAGTGTTTTGAGTGTGAGGGTAGGGGACATAGAGCTTTTAAGTGTCCCACTAGGCTATGGAGAAAGGGCAAGAAAATTTCCATGCCAGCCACTCTTAGTGATAGTGAGGATAAGGTGAATGATTCTGGGGATGAGTCTTCACATGGGAAGTTTGTTGCCTTTTTATCTAGCCACGTGAGCACACCTAGTTTGTCCCATGACGATGAGTATACTTGTGCACATGAGACCCACGACGACGATGATAGTTTAGCCATTTTATGTGAGGGTGATAGTGAGTGTGAAAGTGGAGATGAAAGTGAGATCCATATTGCATTTAGATAATTGTACACAGAGACCTTAATGATTAAGAAATTGAATAAGGAGTTAGGTCTTAGGATGAGACATTTGGAGAGAGTGTTAGATGTTTTAAGGGTCTTTGAGGAGAAAGCAAGTCAACTCTAGAAGGTGAAGGTTTCCTTGAGTGAACAGTTGATTGCTTTAGATCGAGAAAAGAGTGATTTGACTAATGCGGTGTCTAGTCTGACGACACGTATATCCCAACTCGAGAGTGATCTCGAAC
This sequence comes from Sambucus nigra, assembly GCA_949130495.1. Taxonomy (NCBI): domain Eukaryota; kingdom Viridiplantae; phylum Streptophyta; class Magnoliopsida; order Dipsacales; family Adoxaceae; genus Sambucus; species Sambucus nigra. The sequence goes on along the minus strand of OX422218.1, from coordinate 170,861,843 downwards.
ATGCCTGGGAGGTGAAAGTATCTTTAGAGAACACATCTAGGAAGGTTGGAAAGATGGTTCTCAATCCCATTTTGGGTTATGTTGAGAGACGAGGAATAGGTCATGATGGTGCATCCACTTCCCACGTTGCACTCGAGCCGGTTCTCGAGTTTGTGATTGATCCGTATGGCTCTCAACCCAACCCACCTAGGCGTCTCGTACCTGATAGGAGAGTGCACCATAGAAATTTTGAAAAAGGTGTACCTAGGCTTGTTTATGTTTGCACTCATTTAAAAAATGGCGTTAACCATAGGGAGTTTTGTTTTAAGTTGGGTTATCTATCATGTTTGGCTACTACACGTGTTCACCCACACGCACCCACACATGATGCTCCGAATGATTACACGAGAGAGTTTGCACATCTTAGGGAGCAGGTAAAGTTTTTAGTTAAGACTTCACATGGCTTGATGGATATTTTTCATAGGATGTCACCACCTTTGGAAAACTCCACCGCACCTAACGGTTGAAATTTATACTTTTTTTCTAGCATAGGATGATTTTCATGATGATATTTTTTTTCTATTGCTAGTATGTACCATTTTGTAGTTATCATTTCAAACTCGATGCGCCATGAAGGTATTTTCTTTATCTCATGTGTGTATGTATAATGGTTGAAGATCATATGTTGCACACCCTGAAGAGAAAAGCTTAAAGATTTGAAGTTTTAAAGTTGATTTTTGAAGAAAAGTTGTAGACTTACACGTTTAGTACCTTTTCAGTTTTGGGTTTATGGGAGGGCATTAGATTTTTATAGGCATTTCGATTTGATAATTCAGATGTTTTATTTTGTACCGGCATAGACATAGGGGGAGATTTGTAAGGACATTATTTCATTATCCGATTTACATTAGCGTATGTCGTATACCGCTACAACCATCAAAGACTTATTCAAGTTCAATCATGCGACAAGACGAATCAGAATATCAATGTTCTTCAACATTCAAGCCTCCACGAGATCAATTTTGGTAAGGTTGTGGTTTTATACCTTAACGGTTCACTTAGAGTGTTGGGATAGTTTTTCTAAAATATTTTCTAAGTGTTGGATTGGAGTCTTTTGTTAAAGAATTTTTTCTAAGTGTTGAGGGAGAACTTTTTGATGAAACAAAAAATATTAAGTTTTTAATCAGTCATTTAAACGACATACGGGGGTCATTCGAGCGACATCCTCTCGCGCGCGACGTGTCGTTTAAACGACATGTCAACTCGTTCGAGCGACACAGCTAACTCGTTTGAGTGACCAGCGCCGACTCAAATTTTGTATAAGTTAAGATTTTGACTTCGTTTTTCAGTAGAAGACCAGAGAATTTTGTTCTACGAAAACTGCTTTGGCAGAAACATTTGTATTCTCACTTTTGAGAGTTTTAGTTTTGTTTTCAATTCACAAAACATCCCAATCTTTATTGAATCGTTTTGGAACCCAAGAACACAACTTTGTGAAGTTTTCCTTGTAGAGAAGATCTCCACTTCTGATCTAGGTGCCACTTGAGGAAGGTGCTGGGCTAACTACGACTGCATATTGATTGGGAGTGCTCAAAGGTGTTCCTATCAAAATTGGACTGCGTGTTCGTGTGGACTGTTGTGGTTGTTCCATTGATGACTCTAGACTGCGTGTATATGCGATTTCTTTGAGGAGTAATCATTGCAGATTTCATTGTGTATGCAAGTTGCGAGTTATTTTACATAGTGAAATAAAGGTTTTACCCGAAATATTTTTTTTCCTAAAATCTGTGAGTTAGCAATTTTATTTTTGATGGTTTGATATACACACACACACACACACACACACACACACACACACACACACACACACACACGTAGTTTCATGTTTTAGGGCTGAATTAAATTGGATTAAAAATTGACACCGATTAAATAAGGTTAACTTGAAAATTTGCAAATTTCGTTTAATCAAGTATCTCACAACCATTTACATCAGCAATATACTACAAAAAAATCTTGAAGGTCTTTAAAGATATTGTCCATACATATTTGAAATACTTGTGGAGCTATATTTAATCCAAAGGGCATTACTGTCCATTAGTAGTGGCCTCTAGGGGTACTAAATGCAGCTAAGGGTTTTGATTATTCATTTAATTTTAACTGCTAAAATCCAGATTTATAGTCAAGTTTATTAAAGACCTTTTACCCTTTAGTTTGACTAATTAAGACTTCCTTTCTTGGAATAAAATATGCATCAAATTCGAATTGTTCATATAATCTTTTGTAATTTATGACCATTCTAGCTTTTCCTCTTTTTGTTTCACTGTGCTTTCTCACCATGAATGCAGGACTAGAGTGATGACTTATTGTTTCTTCAACAAGTTTTGCTTCTAATAATTGTTTGATTTGATTATCAAATTCATCCATATCTTGCCTGGTATAAATTATGGGTTTGACTCGTATGATAATGTTGGGATCTAATAGTTTGAGATTACAATATCTCAGACTTTTATCCTATAATTTTAGTGGGTTTTCACTAAAATTTTCTTTTAAGATAGTATATAGCCAACGAGTTTCTTCCAAAGCCTTAATTATTGGGGTCATATCTCCTTTTCTTGTAGGAGAAAAATCTTTTTCACATTTATATTTATGTTGTTGAAGTAAAGGGATTTCTGCTAATTCTTTGTTTAGAGTTAGACTAATTGTTCCAGAATTGATATTCATTAGTAAATATTCTGAAATACAATTATTTACTAAAATAAAATCACCATGCATTTCAGGAAAGCATAAATTTTTTGAATAATAAATTTCTTTTCATTAAACCAAATAACTATTTTTTTTAACTTTTAGAGTAATATAGGTTTGTGTTCCATTAATGCCTGTTACAATAATTGGATTTTTAATTTTTATCCACTTTTCTGGTGGTAAGGCATTCGGTCTACAAGAACATATTGCTGCTCCTGTATCTATAAGAGTGCATAGACTATATTGTTTATAGACAACAAAATTAAAATATCCTAATACATAAGTGTATCTTTTCTTTCCATGGCTTGGAGAAAATATGATTTCTTCTCTTCCGACTTGGAAGTGATATATATGACTAGATTTAATATTTTCATCTTTTTATAATTTGTTCTAGGTAATATTGGAACTTGTACATTTTTCATAGCAATTGTTTTGACAGATTCTCCTTTTAAGAAATTTATAGAATTTTTACCTTTTAATTTTTTTCCATCATTTTCAAGAAAATTCTTTTGCGAGTGTGAGTGTTTATTTTTAAAATAAACATTATTTCCATAAACTTGAAGTTCAACATTATTTTGTTATTTTTCAGGTTCTTCTGTAATTTGTGGTAGTATCCATTATTTTGATACTTCTAAATCTCTCCAATTCATCAATCTTGGTTGGGTTGCTGAATCAAATGGTCCGGCTTCAAATATTTCTATCCACAAAATGTGCGTTTGTTTGTGGTAGTGCTGTCAATTCATGAATTGTTTTCCGATGGATTGACATATTTCTGGAAGTGTCTTTCATTCCTATTCCTTTTGTTTGGATTTTTATTTTGACAGAATCCTCAATATTAGGATCGTCAATTGAGATAAAGAAATTTGGTTTTATATTAAACCGTATAACTCCATTAACTAAATTTTATTGTACTCCTCCTATGATTGCATAAAGCGAATTATTAAATATTTTTTCTAAGACCAAAATCACTACAAGTGTATCCATACCTTTTCTAAATAAGGCAGTGACACATATTTGGATTAATCCAACATGAATATATTTGATTTTTGGATGTTTTTTCTTCCAACACTTTTTCTTCTTTTTATCAAATAGAGTAATTTCTGCTGTTTCTCCATCAGTTGATCCAGCTGTGGTGTTTCCATTAAAATATTCTTGTTGAGAATATTTTGAACTTTAATAATTATAGACATCTTCTTTTTTAATAAGTTGTCTTTGGTTTTCTAATTCTTGTAATTATTCATTGGTGAAAGCTATTTATTTGCCAACGACATCTCTAAGAGTTATTGTTTATAACTCATTTTCATCACTATCTCGTATTTCTTCCGTATTGTACATAAATATGACTTCATCATCAGATGATTCTGACTCTGATTCTACTTCATATAATATTTATTCGTTATCAGAAATATCTGTAAATTCATTTTCAAAACATACTTCAAATTCTTGTTCTTCAAGAAATTTTATCATTCTTTTTGCACTTTTCCCTTTCTTTGGGCATTCCGGTGCGTAATGTCCTTCTTCGTTACATATATAACATTTACATTTCTTTTTTGTAGTTGTATTTTTTATTAGAAAATTTCTTTTTTCAAATATATTGTTTATTCTATAAGAAAGTTGATTTCTTTTCCCAAGGTTTCCATTTGAATTTCTCTTTCGAGAGGTTTTGAAAGATATAGGTGGATTACAACCTATCTTCCAATTTTCTTTTATAATTTTATCACAACATTTATATCTAGATTTAGTATTTGTGATTTGATTTTTTACTTACTTTTTGGCTTTTACATCAATGCATTTCTCGGATATTTGTCTTAATACCCAATTAATATGAAATCCAATATTATCTTCCTTGTTGATTTGTTTTAACCAATCAGGATAAAGCTTTAAAAATATTTTATCCCATGGATTTGGGAGTTTATGAAAAAATTGTTCTAGCCAATATTTATTATCTGGTAGATTGATCTTGAAATAATATTTATGGTTCAACAAATTCTTTAGATTAACATATATCACTTAATTCTAGTTTAAAAAATATGTAACGTGCATCTTCTTGGATTCTGGGTTCTTCAGTATATCCTATTATATTTTCTTTTATTAACCCTATAAAGCCTTTTTATATTTCATCAAAAGTCTTGAAATTTTGTAGAAGTTTAGCTTTTTGCTATTTTCCTTCTTCAGATTTTTCCCATTGTTGTAGCCACTGTAACACATCTCCTTGAAGTGTAGCAGCTAAGTAATCTAATTTTTTTCTTTAGATTATGTATTTTTATAGTTCATGATGAGTATGGACATGGATTGTGCCCATTCATCAATAGTTTGTTCTTGATCCTTAAAAGGTATATACCTTAGATTAAGGTGAATTCTGTTTTGTGATACATTATGTTTATTTAGATCATCTCTTCTTAAGAAAGAAGGATTTGGTTTATCTTCTTTAATTCCACTAGTAGAAGTATTATTTCCACTTGTAGAAGTATTACCGACCTTAACGAAATCTTCTTTTTCTATTGCAGGGTTTTGCATAAATTTTTTAAATTCTTCTATGTTATGGAATTATTTTAGTGGTTCTTCATATTTTCTCTTTCTATCACTTATAGTGTTTACTATATGTGGTGGATCATTTTCTTCTTCATCAGATGGATATTGGTTTATTTCATACTGAAAATGTTGTAATAATTTTTCATGTTCCAAATATGTAGTTTCTATTTGTTCAATAATTTTATTATGTTCTGAAATATTTAAATTTGGGTCTTTATATAAATATCTCCAATAGTATAGTATTTATCTAACATTTATTTATTGAGTGTAATTAAATTCTTTAGTTAGAAGAGTGTTAATTTCTTCTGTACTGTAATATAATCTAGGAATTTCATTATCACCTGGATGATTCATTCTAGTTTGTTCTGGTTGTTTATGATTAGTCATTTTTATTAATAGATTTGCAATCTTTTGTTTTTTCTTCTTCTTTTAACTTTAGATTTGAGACTGATCCTAGTTGGCTAATTTTTTGATCAACTTTGTTTAAGTTGAATTCAATACAGTCTAGTTTCTTTTCTACATAGTTTTGGTTTATGATTTGATTTTTTCAATTCTCTTAACCCATCCAAACATAATATCTGTTATACTATTTAAGGTATAACTAATTTTACAAATATTATATTATGATTTTTATCAATATGTAAATTATGATTATACATAGTTTCGTCCTTATCTAACCATGAAGCTAAACATTGCAAAGAAGTCAACATTTTGTTCTACCATTTTTGCTTTCATTGGTACCTAAGATCTCCTATTATTTTGTTTCAAGTGCCTAAAACCAATTTCCTAAACGCCTGTTGCTAAGCAAATAGATTTAAAGGCAAACATAAATATGGGCTTTAAAATAATAATAGGTATATGGATTTTATGAAAAGTAAATAGAAGCTCAAAATATCAGTGTTTCAATTCTTAGTAGCACACAATAATTATATAAGAACTAAATTAACACACATATATGAATAACACATATTTAATTAAACAATACATACATACATATATATATATATATATATATATATATATATATATATATGTATACTAAATTTAAATAAACAAAGTAACACATATAAACAAATTGTAATAATAATTTTTTTTCTTCAAAATATAATTACACACATACTAACCTATTTTAACAAGGCTCTGATACCAATTACACAAATGATGCGGAAGATGAAGTAGTGTGTATATATATATATATATATATATATATATATATATATATATATATATATATATATATATATATATTCATATAGTGGTGGTGGACCTATCGAGTTTTTTATTTAAAAAATGCATATGTATTATATATTAATAAAATAATACACAACAAAATATACTTAAAAAATTATTGCACTTTCTAAAATTTCAGTTGGCAATGGAAAATTTAAGCTGAATTCGCAGTGGCCAACCATGAAATGAAGATGGATTAAGTAGGTCGTTAATTCGTTATTAGGATTTTGTGTTAAATTAAAATGCGTTTCCCGACTGCAATTTTATTGAACCTACGATTTTCAATCATGATTTCATTAAATCAGCAGTTTTCGACCACTATTTCAACTTAACTTATTTTTCTGGTTAGTTGAAATTGCGGTTTACAACCGCAAAATAAATAAAACCGATGTTGTTACTCACTTTTTGTACTTAACTAATTTTCTCAATTACTAATTAATGACCATGTTAATCCAACTAAAATGAGAGAGATTTTGGTGTATTATTTTTCTTTAAAGGGAACATAAGAAGTACACCCCCGAGATAAAACTGATGATGTGAAATATCACTGCCTATTATCAAGTGAAGCCCTATTACTCTTTTAATCTTGTCACTACCTATTGTCAAAAAGTAGTTGGCATCAAAATACTATCTTAATCTTGGGATGATTTTTTTTGCACTTATTAACAATAAATTCATTTTTTAAAAACATGGAAAATATGTTGTGTTTAATTTAATATTGATTTTTTTTAATTTGATTCTGAATGCCTATAAATATGATGGAGTACCCACTATTAACATACAAGATTTATCATCACTTGAGCATATTTTCGTACATACAGTCCATAATTTTTCACTATCTTAGATCAGGAAGATTTACAAGTGAGAAAGCTCAAATAAGACGGTAAAGCATCTGGAGAAAACACCACCTCCTAATGACATCTTCCAACGTTACAATAAGCAGTTAACTAAAAGGAAAAATGAACCCTTTGATCGTATTATTCTCGGATCAACCGGGAAGGTGCAGAACGCATTGAGAGATACGGACGCAAGAAAAGCAATAGGTTCTCCTCCCCTACACAATAATTCCTTTGTGAATGCATGTAAGAGCTCGATTACGATGATGAGTGGGTCAAAGAACCCTGGACAATGTCCATGGATTGGGGGTACTTGGAGATGGGAAACTCATCCTTTTGGAGATACGCAATCTCCCGAGATCTAGTCGTAAGGTTAAATTTGTAATTATTTTATTGTATTATCACTATATTATTTTTAGATTAGTATACATGTTAACATAAAATTTTACTTGGAATAGGTCACATTAATACTCACTTCAGCCATCCCAAATAGGTTGGATGACTTCAACCGTAGAGCATAGACCATCAAAAAGAGTATTAAAAGCCTTATGATAGTTCATTGAGCTACTTTCAATTTTGAGGACTGATTGAATTCAAACGGATCCAAAAAGCATCTGGTGGCCTCTAGTTTAGGGTTTTAGAGGGAAATGGCAAGTAAATGCGAACAGTAAGGCAAATTCATGTAAGGTATGGACCATTGTAAATGGTATTCAGAAACCTATAAAAATACATTGAGCTACACTCAATTTTGAGGAGTCGACTGAAGTCATATAGAATTTAAAAGCTATCGATGACCTCTAGTTTAGGGTTTGAAGGGAAAGACTGGGGTTTGAGGGTTGAAGGAATATTGTTTAGGGATCTATGAAGGTTTACGATGGGTATTATAATGGGTGTAATAGAATTAGGAGTCTACATATCCTCTCGATGGATGAGGTTATGTTAAAAGAAGGTTGTTGAAAGATAGACACCTTGAAGAAGGTGAGGATGGGGATAAAGGTCCGATTTGAGGACTTTGGGAGGGTAAGCGACCGATTTAGAGGGTTGAGGGAAATTCTGTGATCCTAGGTCAATTCTGCGGACCTAAAGGGTGTGAAGCAACTGATTCAACGGGTTGAGGCCAATTCTGTAGACCTAAAGGGTGAAAGCAATCGATTTAGAGGATCAAGGATAATTTTGTGGGTCTGGGTCAATTATGCAAACCTAAAGAGTGGAAGCGATCGATTTAGAGTGTCAATAATAATTATATAGGCATAGGTCAATTCTGCGGACGTAAAGAGTGGAAATAACCGATTTAGAGGCTTTAGGCCAATTCTATGGGCCTAGGTCAATTCTGCGGACATAAAGGGTGGGATCAATCAATTCAGAGCGAGGCTAATTCTACGAGTCTAGGTTAATTATGCAAAGCTAAAGAGCGTGATCGATCGAATCAAATGGTTGAGGTCAATTTTGTGTACCTAAGGAGTGTGAGCGACCAATTCATAGGGTCGAGGCTAATCACGCATACCTAAAGAGTGAGAGAGACTGATTCAGAGGGTCGAGGCCAATTCTGCTAAAATAAGGAGTGTGAGCGATCGATTCAGAGGTTCGAGGCCAATTTAGCGGTCCTATAGATCGCTGGCACTGATGAACTATTACTAGAGAATTTTATAGATTTGAATGATTTTTTTAATGTTTGTGCATATTGAATTTTAGGATTTTCTCGAACTTTTTTCAATTTTTGATGAATTTTTTAATGCATCCTTCACTTTTGAAAATGGATGATTATTATGAAATATGTTTTTTTTTACGGATTTTGATGTTTTTTGACTTTTTGGAGATTTATTAATGAATTTTCGGGTAGTGTTTGAATTTATTTTGGCATTTTGTAACCAAAATGGGGGGGGGGGGGGGGAGGGTCTTCCGATAGGCATAGGCAAGGGTGTACCTACCGACAGTGGTACAAAATTCTAAGGGTTTTTGAGTATACAAAGGGTCTCTAATAACGGGCATAACCAAGGGAAAACCAATTATCATACCCATTGGTTCCTTATATAAAGGTAAGTGATCTCTTCATTTTCTTCACATCTTAAAAATCCTTCTCCCTCTCTCTCTAGAAAATAGTTTTAGGCATTTTTTCTCCAAAAGAAGACATGACCAACAACCCTTTTATTTGCACCGATAATTGGGGCTGATATTGATTGGCATCATATAGTTTCATTGGCGATTGGCAACGAGAATGTGCATCAAGATATTGAAGATGTGGATGACGAGAGGACTTTGTTAAGGGAGCCTTGGAATCATCTCTCTACAAGGGTGAAGAATCCAAATGGCTATGTGAGTGTTCTTTCTTTATTTTATTTTTGAATTTTTTCTTTTTAATTTTTTTTCTACTGGGGACAAATGATTATTGCTCTCATATAGGTGTACATTGCTTTGTCGAGCATACTCTTTTGGGGATAAAATGCAATTAGGAAGGTGTAGGAGAATCTCCTTGAGGAAGTGAAGCTGATGGTGGAGGTTACGGGGTTTGGACCTCTTGTGAGGGCTTTGAATGACACACGGAGATCGTCAGCTATTTTGTGTGGTTCAGGGGAGAGTTAGTGGCACACTACCCACACGTTTCATCTAGGCTTGCGTAAGATGATAGTTACCCCACTAGACGTGCACCAACTGATAGTGCTGGAGTGTGAAGGTAAAAATATTGTGGTGGATCGGACGCTGCGCATTTCTGAGGTTACGATCAGGGCTACCCTAGGGGACTTTGGGCGGACTATTTTTAGGGAATACATGACATCTTACTGGAGCATTGGATAGTCGTCACGAATGGACGACAAGTGCGATAAGTAGGCCACATGTTCATTATGCTTATGTTGGGATGCTTCGCGAGGGCTCTAAGTGGTAATGTTGTTCACCCGTGGGCTTTGGGTTATATCCGAGATTCACTTGTATGATTGGGGAATATTCATGCCAGCATCCCTCTATGTTTCTATGGATGCTTTCAGCCAGTGCTGCTAATAGACTTTTACGGAGTTCGAGTATCGATTGGAGGTGGCCTTCATTTTTTTTCATTTTCTTCTTGATTATATTTTTTTGAGATTTTTTTATTAAGAGAATTGTGTCATTTTTTTCCAGATGTGGTTCTACGAGGTGATTGGGCACAATGCGGAGTTAGTGTCTTTGAAGGTGAGTGAGGAGGGGGAGTTCTCAAGGGTGAATTGATGGAGAATATAGAACGGGGTATTGAAGGATTTTTTGCCTTTAAAGGATATAATGGAGGTGGTGAATGACCTCACGAGTGATCAGGTAATACTTTATTTTATTTATTATTTTTGTATTTTATGTATTTTCCTTGTGTTTTGGTTGATTTTATTAATTATTGATTTTATTATGGGACAGGTGACGTTCTGTCTTTGGCGTAAGGCCTTGGGGACAATGGGGGCTATAAGCATTCATACTTAAATGCAGAGATTACTAGTGCACGATTTCGGGTACATCTGGTACCTAGAAGAGAGGGTGGTGAGCCATGTGAGGTGGAGGTCCCACTGTTGACACCTCCTACTTTTATGAGGAAAGTGGAGGAGTTATCAGACAAGGAGAGGGTAGTGATGATGGAGGATAAGCCCTATATGTTCTACACTGATACGATGACAGGGTACGACTATTTGGATTTTACGACTAGTTGAATGATGCCTCCATCCATATATGACATGGAGGATGCGCCTCCACTTTCGATAGGGACTAGGGGTGTTATCGGTGTGCCAAGTCCTTTGGCACATGAGTCAGTATTCACACAGCGGCAATGCAGGCAATTACCGTCCAACACTTTTCAATTCCTTCTTATCACATCCAGCTGGGTGGAGGGCCCATTGTATTAGTCCCTCATTGTCGTCGGGGCAACATTAGATGGTTTCACTCCATTCTCTGAGGAGGTTCTTTAAGGGAAGGTGTGACCTTAACTTTTGATTTTGCACTTAGATTTTGATATTTTCCTCTGTTACAGACTTGCCTATTTTTTCTTGATTGATCTTTTTTAGACTGTGCGTATGGCTTCGTCCTGGTTTCATGATATCAGAGATTGGATAACTTCTGTGGTTGATCACACGAGGAAGGAAACTTGGTCTTGTGTACCACTGGCTGAGGATCATGAGGAGAACTCTAGTTTTGGAAGTGAGGGTTCCCTACTCTCCATCGTTGGAAATGTGTTCGTCAAGATTGTTGAGAGAGGGGCTTTTGATTAGGTTTAGGTTAGAAAGTCTGGGTTATGTTCTTACAATTATTGTATTTTTGTTTTTTTACTTTTATTCTTGAAAAATATAAATGCAATGACACACACACACACACACACACACACACACACACACACACACATATATATATATAATGATGGATTTTTCATTTTAGTTTATCTTAAATTAATGACCTAGCCTACATGCACTTTTAATTTTCCATTGGGGATTTTGATTTGAGAAAAAAAGTAGGAAAAATATGTTTTTGGAATTTTTTGAATATGTTTTTGGCATATTTGAACAGAGAAATTCATTGGAGGGTTAATTTCAAGGAGCTACCTTGCGAAGGAAGTTATTTGGAAATAAAAAGGGGTCAAAGAGGAAAAAAGGGGGTTCACAAAATAGGGGGTGACCGACATACCCCTTGCCCTCCTTGTCATCTTGTTAGTTTGCTTTTCATATTTTATGGCACTCTTGTTGAATTCTTGGTAATAGGATGTCTCCATAACCGTTGATTGTTTGGTTGGTCTATGGATGGGGAGATAAATAGGTTGATGTCAAGTGGAGCCATTCGACTATGTTGGACCGTGCCTGTTCTGTAACTAAATGATTACCGTTATGCTCAACTCGCAGGTCTTCACTAGACTTCATTTCTTAATGATTTTTGCGCTAATTGGGATGAGAGTATATCTTTCTTCTTCACATAGGAAGTTTTTTTCTTACGGAGGATTTGACTAAATTACCGAGGATGACCTTGGGACCTTTGTGTCAGGGTCACTGACCATCTACCCATCCCTCCTAGTTTTTTGGGGAAACTGAGATAATATCTGGGTATTATCTGAGATGGTTATGGGAAAATGTGGTTATAAAGGTTTGTGATGACGAGACTGGGTAGAGTTGGCTCACAATGTTTGAAACTAAGGAGATGCCGTGAAGATTAGGATTTTGGTGTCCTTCGGGAAATAGCGATGATGAGGCAGGGCCTTATGGTAGTTAAGGAAGAGTTTGTGAGGCTTTGGTGGTATGTGGTATGTTTGGTAGTAAGTGTTTATGTTTTAGGTAGGCTTATGTTGTTGTAGGTGGATGGGAAGTTTATATAGATTTTAGGGACTTTTCTTGTCACTAATACTTCATGTAATTGTCATGTTTATGATAAAATAAATTAATGATGATGATTTTTCTCATATTATTATCCATTTTGGAAGAGTTTCTCATTATTCGAACTGCTTATACCAATCGTTAATGCATATAGAATCCTTTTGTTCATTTTCAATTATGAGAGATGCTAGTGTTTCTTGATGGAAAGAAAGAATAACATTTTGTGAAAAAAGGACCGTGCCCAAAGTGGATTTATGGTCTACCTATGTACCTTTGTGGGCATAGGAAAATTGTTAGTAAGTTTTGAAAAGGTGATTCTGAGAGGATCAGGTCCCACATAATTCTGGGAAAGGGAGAACATAAGAGATTTTTTTATAAGGGAGGTAAGGAGAGTTGCAGCGTGATGATAATCAAATTGAGTAAAATTTCTTAAGATGGTGCAAGTTGTTTGGACACATCATTTATTCTCCGTCAAGGTATGTGATCATATTGGAGCCACCTGAAAGGATTTCCTTCATAAGGTATGTCCCACTCCAGTTAGGTTTGAACTTCCCTTGGGTCCTAGATGGGCTATATTATTTATTCGAGAGCGAGGTCGCCTTCTCACACACTGTACAAGGGTGGTGTAACTGGGGTCTATGAAGAACTAGAACAAGTGAGGCGTGATCCACTCTAATGGCCTATGTCTTCAAGGTCTTCAAAGTCTCAAGAGCAGCGTACGAGTAGACCTTTTATTCTGATAAAAATGGAGTAAATTCTATGACCTCTTCCTGTAAGAAGATGAACTTCAAAAATAATTATGGTAACTTAGAGAGAAATATCTCATGAGAATGATGGCTATAATGATGGGAGTGAGGACACAAGCACTTATCACTTAGAGAGAGAGATAGCAGGGAGAGAATACTAGGTCTGGTGTAATTTTGGTAGAGTAACGACTTAACTTGAGTTTTCGTTATGACTTGACCATACCAAAGGGTCCTATTTATAGGTGAATACTAAGGATGGTTTGGGCCTTTTTGGGCGCATAAAATGAGAGGGAATCTAAGGGACAAGGTTTGTAATGTACCTTTTATCCCTATATGTATGTAGTCGTCTGTCCCCTATGACAGGGGACACCTGATGCAAACCAAAGTCAAAAAGAAAATATGTTTCCCAATGGTGATAAAATATATGATTTGGTAAATATCACTTCAAACTGTAACTTGCTGTACAAACTTTGTAAAACATAAGAGTGAGCTTGAAGGACGCTCTCTCTAAAACCATTTTGTAAAAAGTGCTTTCATTTGTGATTAGAACTTTGGCTACTCACTCCTTTTATGACTAAGTGTAGGATGTGTAAGTGCTTGAGTGACTCCTAATAGTCTTTCTACTAGTATTCTCTCTATCTTAAAGTGCCAAGTGGTTGAGCTTCCTCAACAAACCTTATGTCTCAGCCACCAAACCAAAACTCTCAGGAGATTCCAACTGGACTGCTTGAGCCCTACTTGCTCAACTAGGATACCTGTGCAAGAAAATAAACATTAGTACTTTGTCTCTTAAAAAGTAAACAATTTTTGGAACGAGGGGACACTCGTGGTGGTCCCCCTCATCCTCTGTCATTTCCCTTTGTAATATTGCTTTCGGGCAGAGGGGTCACTCGAGGTGAGTCCCCTCGCCCTAACTCCTCTTTTTCCTTGCTTCATAGCTTGTGAAGTAAGGGATAGCCACTGGAGGTGACCCTCTAATTTGTGTGTCTATATTTGGCAGAGGATTTACTTATCTTGGACTCCCTCGCCATAAGTCCCTTTAATATTAATTATGGCTGAGGGGTCACTCGTAGTGCACCCTCTTTCCACCAACTGTTACTGTTTACATTGAACTTGGTCGAGGGGACACTCATAGTGTACTCCCTAGCTATAAAACTATTGACTTTTAATATCTTGGTTGAGTGGCTATCTGTGGTGGATCCTCTCGCCCTCAATCTTTCATTTGAATTGGTCTTGGTTGAGGGTCCACTTGAAGTGGACCTCCTCTCCACAAACTACCTCTTGTACTATGCTTAGCATAAGATGCCACTCGTGGTGGATCCCCTCGCCCTTGAGGTGTTGGTTCTTCTGATAGTGATACCCTATACATTAATCCCCTTGTGCAAAGTCCTTTGAGATTGGTTGGCCAAAGGGGTTTGTAAGAAATCCTTTTTTTCTTGTGATTTGAAAGGTTCTCATAGACCTTTCATCATCACTTATAGGTCATTAAATGCTTCTACCACTTTTATTCTAGATTTGTGGTCTCGAGGAGACACGTGTCATCTTGATAACTGGCGTTCAATCTTTTGGGTATTGATTTGCCTGCCTTTTGGCCGCCCAAGCGTGCACGCCCTTTCTAGTATAAAACTCCCCTTATAACTTTATTTCATTTTAACCTTATCATCTTCATATTTTCATAGAGCCTTTTAGAGAGGGAGATAAAAATTTCTTTACAAAAACCACCATTGTTCCAGGTTTTTCAAGCTTTCTCAAACCCATTTATTCATGGCTTCTTCATCTCGAAACCTTACTTCCGCCACCGTCACCACCATTAGCACTCTTTTAATGGGTTCTCTACCCATTTCCATCACTATTTCAATAGTTTTATCCATCAGTTCCACTACCATAGCCACTATGGTTTCGAATGTTGCTTCCACAGCCATGGGCAGTTCAACTTCTGGGATAGTTGTGACTGGTGGTCCCTCGACCACTACCACTTACTCAAAATCATAAAAGGATTATTTGGAAAATCATTTAAAGAAGTATCTTGGGTTATACTGCCTTTCTCCTTACTTTGGACCCAAAGACACTTTCATGACATCCCTCTTGAACTTTGAGGAGGAGTTTGTTTCTATGATCGTTAAGCGGCCCCAAGTGGGTTTAGGCGAGTCTGCTGACCTTCCCATTATTTTGTCTGAATATATTCTTGGTGTGCGAGTTGATAGGGGTGATTTTTACCATTTTAATATTGAACTCATGGTTTGTGGAGGTGCTCCTAACCAATGGGCCCTCTGGGTGGATCACATCCTTGCCAGCCCCTCGCATAAGGCTGTGGTCGAGGGGCTTGGCCTTGTCAGAAATATTGATAGTTTGAATAATTGCACAATTTCATAGCATGCCACTTATTTTAATCTCTTGGCCTCTCGCTGGAGCAGGGACTCACACACTTTTGTCACTAGGTGGGGGAGTTTACTATAACTTTGGAGGATATCTGTAAGCTACTCACTCTGCCATACTTAGGAGAACATATTTTTACTGATGGTTATGTGGATGCTTGCGAGGAGGAGATAGTGGAAGAGATTCAATCAGCTCTTAGTGAATGCTCTAAGTATATAACTATTAATAAAACTGGTACTGCCAAGAATTCCTTTGCCAAGTGTCAAAGATATTAGTTTAAGGACGTAAAGCAACTACATATGGGTGAAACTTTGATTAGAGTGGTCAAGAAATAAGAGGGTCCAAAGATCAACTCCCCCTCACACTTAACAGCTTTTTTGATACTTTGTTGTGCATGCTCTTATTCCCAGGGAGACCAAATGACTCCCCTCACGAATTACTTTTTAGGTTTACAGTGAGGCTTGCTCGAGAGAGGTCTATTCTCCTTACAACTCTGACTCTTGAGTTTATTTATAGTTGTATGTGCCATGCTCATGTTGATGTTAAAAGGTATTTTGTTCGCCATGATGCCACCAATTTTACCAACCCATTCATACCGATGATTTTACTTTGAGCGATTCCCCAACTTTTCCTTAGAAGCAACGATATGTCATAGTGAAGTCTCTTGCATCACCAAGTGACACAAGAAATCTCCAAATCACCCCTTGGGGCCTATGATAGATAGAACTGATGAGTTTTTCTTCCGCCTATATTGCAAGTGAGCAAGTGTCATTTTTACCTAGGCATCTTTCTCAAGAGATGGGGGAACTTTATACCGTCCCTCGAACGTAGAAGCTGTTCCTTCCTGCCCACATATCACTGTGATGACCACGTTACTCCCAGGTAATCTTCTTTCCTTGATTGAACTAGGTCAAGGTGTTGAATTTTATCATTCTGAAAGAGTTAGGAGGCAATTTGGATATGACCAAGGCATTTATTCCCCCTCATATCCCTCAAGCACATATCCTTCAGAGTTATACTATGAGGCTTATAAAAAATTTACTTTCAAGGGTATATCCTACAGGTTGCTCCACTTAGTAGGGTTATTTGTGCCTCCTCGCGATTACCTGCCATCCTTTACCCGCTCATGGTTCGCTCTGTGGCAGAGGCTGGTGCTTGTCATCCAGAATTGCGTGCTCGATATTCCACATGAGACTATCCCCATCAAAATCCATAGTGACAAATTCTTGGGCAAGAGAAACAAAAAAGAGTTATGGAATCACATAACAGTTACAAAGTCCCCCTTGAGCAGATCGTTCCAGTGCCAGTGAGGCCCCTGCTTGATTAATCTATCTATTCTAAGCATCTTGAGCCATAACCAATTAAGGATAAGGGGAAAGGAAAGGCCAGAGCCCAAGTTGCTTTGAAGTATAAGCATCCTGACACTGATGTGTCAAATTTCATTCCTTCTCCTGTTGGTGATCCTACTTCTTTTCCTTCACCATTGAGGACCAAGGCAAGAAAAAAGAAAAAAAAGCTCGTAGTAATGATGCTTCTATTTCTCTTGCACCGGATTAGGAGTCTGACACTGATGACCTTGAGGTGGAGGTGACCTATAGAACTATTTGTGAGCAAGGCTATTAAGCCTCAGGGTTGTCTTCTCAAGATCCTCATATCTCTTCCATTCATGTTGCTGAAGGTACTATAACTAACTTCACTTTACTTAGTGAAACTGGCTCTTATAAGGTTTCACCTGCTAGTTCCCCTTCTTGCTCATTTGAAGAAGAACCACTTGACTATAGAAGCACTCCTTCATATGATGATGACAATTCTTCTTCAAATGGCGTGAGTGACATTGACCTTCATGGTGAACATCATCCTAACGCTTGTTTTTTACAACTAGTTTTGAGGGAGTCTTACAGCAAAGATACCATGATATATTCTCCTTCATCCACAAATCCAACTATTGGGCACGGGCAGGGTGCCCACCCAGATGTTTTAAGTCTTTTATTTCTTTTATTTTCTTGGCTTTTTATTTCATTAACTCTCATAGATTTTATTTTTTTATTAACTTTGTCTTGCGATACCTCACAAGTTTCTTCTTTTGAGATGAGTGATCCCTCACCTCCTCCACTTGTTCGAGCACCCTTTTCAAATGAAATGAATTATATGCTTATTTCTTCTCTAGGTCTGGCTAAAGAGGTTCATTACTTCCTCCCCATTCAACTATTTCTCTTTTCTTTTTCTCTTATAATACTTTATAGACATACCTTACTTCATTTTGCCTTTTGCAGCTTTCGTTTGTGTTTCCCACCTCTATGAGGACCTCTTCTGTGTCTTCTCGTTCTGTTCAGGTAAGAATTAACTTCTTTAATTCTTCAGACTCACTGCCTTATAAATGTATCTTATTGTGTTTCTCTCCATGCATTTGCAGAGGACTATTCCTCTTAGCCGTACTACCTCTCTTCCTGCCTTTTCTGTAGCGGGAAGTTCTTCAGCTGAACCTTCCTCTACTTGACCTCTAGAGGTATTTGGATTTTTCATTTCTTGTATTTTTTCTGTCTAAGTTTTTGTGCATGACTGAAACTTATGTTGTCTTTATTGCTTTTGCCTTTCTTCTTTGCAGGTCTCCTTTTCGTGTAGCCCTTCCACCTCTGGGGGGATGGTGTTGCCCATTGGGGTTACTATTCTAGGCCTATCACCCTCTATGAGGAAATCTATCCCCCAGGTTTGCTTGCCAATGGATAATAGCACCCAGATTCACCCTCTTCCTACGCATCCAGTCTTTACTATCACTTCTAGTGAGCCTGTCTCATAGGCTGTTAGATCATCTCAGGTATTAACCGTTCCATCGACATCATTTTTTCTTTAGCTGCATTCATTTCTAACATACTTGCTGATGAACAGAATACCACTCACCTATTAGTTATTCCATCTCTTGGCACCACATCACCGATCACTTCTTTGTCCGCTTCTCCAGTGGTCCCTTCAATTGTTGAGGCCCCCTCAGTTGCTGGTTCTGGTGGAGGCATCACCATAGTGCCCCTCTCGGTATCCATTTCAATTTAACTTTGGGGCACTCCTATAAATTTTTCTTCACTGTATAAGTAATTTGTTAACACTTGTACCCTTTCTTCATTCGCAGGTTAGCACTAGAGAGACCTCTTCATCTACAACGCCTACCGTGAGTGCTGCGAAGGTGACTCTCCAGGTATTACATTGCTCTTCTGTACTCCTTCGCTTTTATTTTGTAATTTTTTTACCCTGATGTAAGGACAAATTTCCAATCAATTCATTTTTAGTATTGGAAATATTCCACTGGGCAAAACATTTTTGGGTTCTATCGAGTCATTCATCTATCACCTGTGAAGAATTTGGGCATCCGGTATTTCGCACATCATCAAATCCTTTCACATGATCTTTTCCCAAAGGTATATGACCTGAATATGTTTTTATGTGTAGGAGATAAACTTTAATTTATTTAAAATGATTATGCTAATTTTTCCAATTAATTTCAATCATCTTAGTATTTAAAATTTTCGTTCGAAATCAGCCCAGGTCGTTCGAACGACCTGGTTTGAATGACCCTGTTCGAATAATGTTTCTAATGAACATATTGCCAAAATGTTCTGAAATTTTGTTAGAAATTTCTTTAGACATATCGTTCGAACGAATATGTTCTAATGAGAATCATAACGACTTCCATTATTAATTCTCTAAAATGTCGTTAGTATCTCGTTCGAACATAGTCATTCGAACGACCTCGTTCGAATGAGCTACGTCAGTTTTGAATTTTTTTAAATTTTCAATAGTCTATTTTAATAACTGTTTTTGATCTACTACTTCTCTCATATCTTTAAGTGGACGAAAATAACAATTTTCAGATGGAACTTTCACTTTTGAAGATAAAATTCATATCGACCTTTTTATGAAAAACTCTCTCCAACACATATAATTTTGAGTGAACATATTAAAGAACCAAAGCCCGATACATTCTACATTGCTTTCATCATGGACGTATGTAGTGGAATTCTGCATCCTTGTTGATTGGAGACGGTTGTGGGTTTCGGTGGATACCGAGACACGAGAAGTGTTGTGCAATACATTGGAGATTCGCGTATTACAAACAGAGGTTGAAGAGACGACATCAGCAAGTCTTAGTGACTCAAGTCTGTAATTCTTTTGAGTCTTTTTGTAAAACCATATTTGTAGTGGATTTGTCTAGGCCCAACCGTTCGAGGTTTTTCCCATTTGGGTTTTCCTCATACATCGGCGTGTTGGGGTTATGATTGTCTATCTCATATCGCAAAATAACCTAGATGTATGTGTAAGCTAAAATGATAAAATTTGGCTTAAATTATAACTCTAGATCAATTTGATATTCCCCACCACCTTACTTGATAACTGTGCTTGCTCACTTAGGTATTAGTAAAAATTATCTAAAATTGAAATATATCTAACTTTGTCTAATTTTATATTTGTGAGGAGTGTGTATTCAAGGAAATTATTTTAATCTATATAACCTTGCAACTTCAAATTGGTATCAAAGCTAGTCTCTATAAGTTATTTAGATGAATCCTGGAGGTTATATAAAAAGTTTTTTGTCGAATAAACCACCTATGTTTGATGGAACTAACTACACTAATTGGAAAACACGTATGAAATCTGCCTTAAAATCTATTGATGAACGTGTTTGGGTTGCTGTTGAAAGAGGATGGTCCCCTCCTACTATGATTCTTTATAATGAAATTGTTTTAAAACCTGTAGAGAATTGGAGTGAGGATGAATTGAAATTATGTAACTTTAACTCTAAAGGTTTAAATGCATTATTTAGTGTTGTGACTCCTGAGGAGTTTTGTCGTATCATGGCTTGTGAAACTTTTAAGGATGCTTGGAGCATTCTACAAGTCACTCATAAGGGAATGCGTGCAGTTAAAGAATATAAACTTCAAAACTTATCCACTCAATTTGAAACCATCACCATGAAAGAAAGTGACACATTTGATGAATTCTATTCCCGTATTTTTGATATAGTTAATTCGTGTTTCAACTTAGGTGATAAAATTCCTGAAAATTGTGTAGTTAAGAAGATTCTTAGATCTCTTCCTAAGCATTTCATCCCAAAAGTCACGGTTCTTAATGTTTTGGGAAAGTTAAATTCATTAAAACTCGAAGAGCTTGTAGGCGATCTCCAAACATATGAATTAGGCATGTTTCCTAAAGATATTAAAACAAAAGATAAGGGAGTAGCCTTAAAATCTAAGAAAGAAGAATTGTCTTAATCCGAAGAGTCCGACATGGATCCCGATGATATAGCCTTATTTGCTAAAAAAAATTAAATTCTTTCTCAATTTTAAAAAGAAAAATTATAAGTTTGAAAAACCTAAATTTGAGAAAAACAAAAACAAGGCAAGTAGGAGTTTTAATAATCAGGGATAAAAGAAGTTTCAAAATGACAACTTTGAAAGAGATAACTTCAAAGAGGATAATTCAGAGAGATGCTTTGAGTTTGAGGGATGAGATTATAGAGCGTACGAGTGCACTACTAAGCTTAAGAGACAAGGTAAAGAAAAATCCATTTATAATGCTACTCTTAGAGATAGTGAAATTGAGTCTGATGATTCTGATGATTCTGTTCCTTCTAGAAATAGCTTCACTGCCTTTATGAAGAGTCATGCTAGCAATTCAAGTGAGTCACATCCTAATGTTGACAATTTCGATCATGATCATGAGGTTGTATCCACTCACTCAGCCAACAGTGTTGTAAAAGGAAGTGAGAGTGAAGTAGATGAGAGTGAATTGCAATCCACATATTCTAAACTATACACTGAGTCTCTACGTATTTAAAAGGTAAAGAAACGGTTAACTTTTAAAGTGTTAACTTTAGAAAAGGAGTTGAAAAGTCTGAAGGAGAAGGAGGATTTAGTTAGTCAACTAGAGGCTATAAAGATTTCTATTTTCGATAAGCTTATGTTGGTGAGTAAAGAAAAATGTGATTTGATAGATTCTCTAGCTTGTGTTAGAAAAGATCTTCATGAATCCTTGGATATTAGAAAATCTTGAGAAAGATCTCGAGTCATCTCGGGAAGTCAAAGTCACACTTGAAGATAATTCAGGAAGAATGAGAAAGTTATTTCTAGGTCTAGTTTTAGGGTATAAGGAGAAAGGTTACCAAGAGAGAAAGGGTATAGGATATGAAGAAGGAGAGTCATCCAATGATAAATCTGAACTCCTAGCTAATTTTTTTACCAAAACAGACCCTCCTAAACCTTATATACCTAAAAGAAGTCCACTTAATCAAACACCAAATGTGACTCCGAAACAACCCTATGTGTGTACTTATTGTCACAAAAGAGGTCACCTTAGAGATTTTTGTTACAAACTTGGGAAGAACTCTTATTTCACAACTTCTAAGCCACACTATATCCCATTCGGTAGCCTTAAAAACCAAGTTGAGTGTCTAGTCAATACATCCAAAGAATTAATGGGAGAGTTTATAAGGTTCTCTACGGTCCAAGAAAATCATTCCAACCAAAAGACTAGAGTCAACAAAGGGAAGAATACAACGCAAACTTGGGTTAAGAAAGATGAGACTAATAAAGCTTTTGTTGTTTATGTTGCACTTAAGGATAAAAATACCTCCCAATGGTATTTTGATAGTGGATGTTCGAGACACATGACAAGTGATAAATATATTTTTACTACACTTGAAAACTATAAAGATGGTAAAGTCACCTTTGGCGATGGAAGTAAGTCTCGAATCATGGAAAGAGGCACCATAGAGGTTTCTAGTTTTCCAAAGCTAGAAAATGTCCTTTATGTTGATGGACTCAGAGCCAATTTAATAAGCATTAGCCAATTATGCGACGACAACCTTGATGTTATGCTTAGTCAATTGGAGTGCACCGTTTATAATAAATCGAGTGAGGCTATTTTACAAGGTGTGAGGACTAATGATAATTGTTATGGAATTGTTCCAATTTCCAAAGTACTCCTTAGTTTGCAATAGTGCCAATGTCTCATTTGCCGATCTTTGGCAACAAAGGTTAGGTCATGTAAACTTTAGAGATCTTTATCGTCTAGTTAGGAAAGACCTAGTCTGAGGCTTACCATCCTTAGGAAAACTAACCCCCTCAATTTGCGGACCTTGTCAACTAGGAAAACAAATCAAGAGCCTCATAGAAAGTTGAACCCTATAACCACATCTTATGTCGTAGAATTGATTGACATGGACCTTATGGGTCCCACTCATACCGACAGTATAGGAGGAAATAGATATATATTAGTGACGGTATATGCCGTTTCTAGATACTCTATAGTAGGAAATGTAAGAGACAAGTCTGATTCTGTTGAATTTCTAACGGTTAAATGTCGAGTCCTTCGAAATCAACATGGTGTTACCATAAACTGCTTTAGAAGTGATACTAGAACTGAATTTAAGGAATCCAGTGTATATATATATATATATATAATACAATATTTCTTTTTACCAATGTATTATACCCATAATAAATTGTCATATTTTATATTATTAAACACAAAATAATAAGCACATTTTTTAACTTTGTCTCAACTCATTGTGCATTATTTCACTTAACCCTATACTTTTAACATCATTAGATACATCGCCTAATTTTCTAACAGAATCCACCTATCATTTAAAAATGCATTTATAGAAATTAAAAAAACATTTGGGTATGCCCTTGTATGACCTAAATATTATCATAAGACACAACCACTTTGCATTCTTGAACTTATTATCAAACACTCCATCATATTCGTGATTGGAAAAACCCTAAATCCCAATTTCACTCACCTGATTCGAAGCCCTCAACACAAGTTTGGTATGGGGGGAGTCTGTAGAAAAATGGTTATTGTACAAATGTTTTTTTTTGTTATTGTTTCCATTTATTAACCATTGTATCGAATGCCATAACTCCATTTACCACATCGAGTAAATTTAGGCAAAATCATTTTATTATTTTGTACATTTTGGGAACACCAATCACATACCACAATATGCAATTTTTTTTTAATTCTGATAATCATGTAATACCCCGTTATTTTATTATCTTTTAAAAAGGGATTTATTTGTAATTAATTGGTCAATTTAAAAATTAATTTACATTTAAATATTACTTTAGAATATAGTAATATATGATATATGTTGGATATTACTTAGAGAACAAAAGTAATATGTGACTTTACTTATGATTAATTTTAGAAGTTGTCGCGAATAGTTATACGACAATTTCGGTGAATAAGTCAGACGCGTGTGAAAATAGTGTCAGGATTGAATTTATATAAAATATAAAGAGGAATATTGTTAAGTCATCCAAATGGTCTTTTTGACTATGCCAAAGTGTTCGGAAGTATTTTTACACTAAAAAAAAGTCTACTTGGACGTTTGTATAGGGTCTCGGGGCACTTTGGAGTCGAATAGTCACCCCGGAGAGGTAATATGGACATTTCACTTGGGAGGTGAATAGTGTAAAAGAATTTGAGAGTTTATTTATAAGTCTAAAGGTATGAGATAATTCATTCATTCTAAAAACTTTGAGAATAAGAAATTGAGAGAAAGTGAGGAGTTCTCTGGAGAAAAGGAAGAGTCTTAGTGGGAACACCAAAAGCCAAAGGTCACTACCACCAACCACCACCGGAGTTTGATCGGAGAAGGGAAGAACCACCAGTGACATTCATCCCCAAAGGATCAGATCATCAGTAGAGGGAAGTGATTTGATGATTGCAATCTAGTTTGTACAATGTTCATGTTAGGATAATTAGGAATGAGGAGAAATTACATGTTTTGAAGATAAACTAGTTAATGTTAATTCATTTTTGGATAGTAGAGATATGTAGGATTAATCTCATGTTGTTGGTAGACTTTAATCCATGAAATGAACATCACATGTTGGAGAAATTCAGAAAGTTATAGGTTTGTTCTTGAGGAAACATATATTTTTAGTTTTCTAGAAAATATGAAATGTATATGCTTTAATCCAATCTCTTGATGATTATAGGTTGTTTAGAACAGTAGGAATCATTTGCATATGTTGCTATATCATGTGGTATGAATTATAGGAAATTTGGGACACTAAAATAGAGTTTTGAATGATAAAAAGTTATGAAACCCGCAGAACAAAAGTTATTTTTAATGATTTTTATTTGAACATAATGGACTTATGGGAGGGCAGTAGGTCATAAGTAAGATCCGGATTAATATGATTATATGAATTTAAATTGGAGAGAATTATGTTAATTAATCGAATGAATTATGGTTGATAGATTGACGTTTTGGATTAGGATTCATTTATGCGAAGATTAAGGATAGGACCAGTAGGGTGGGGATCATTTTAATCACCTGGAAAATCTTAATTTCATATGTGAACAAACCTAAATGAAAGAATATAAGGTTATGAGAGAATAGGTTTTATCGAATATAATTCTAATCAAAGATGAGATTAATTCACAATAATTCGAGGAGTATGATGACATGGACCAGTAGGGTATGAGTGAGTTTCTTACTTAATATATATAAAGGAAAACTAATTTAATCTTCGAGTAATGAGATAGGCTTGGGAATAATATATTAAGGAGTAAAGTCATAATATTTAATACGTAGGAATTGAGATATAAATAATACTACGTATGGAAATTATCTTATGGTTGTGTGAATACCTTGTTGATATTATAGGTGGATGTATACCTATATTATAGTTTATTATGTGTATGACATACCTATGCTATTTGCTATCGGGGTGGAGGTTTTGCGTAGTGGACGGTCTTATCCTGTGCGCCCAATTTGGGAGGATTTTATATTCGTACCCTGAGAAGAGGACCTTGGACACATGCTATCGGTGCGATTGATAGTTTCAACGGTTGAATGGGAACGTAGGTATGTGCATGACCCATTTGGCTGGGGAGTATGATCGCCTCCAACATATATGTGTTATGTTATTTATGATTCGGGGAAGACACCAAACCATTTGTCCTTTAGACAGTGAGAATTGTGACTGGACATGATAGTAGAGTATGCATGCACCGCAGCTGTTTCTGGAAGGTGTTATATTAGTATATATGATAAGGTGAATATATATACTGTTATTCAATATACGGTGTGATATTGTAGTTGTCTGTGAATAAAATAAATTTAAATTAAGTAAAAGAATACTTAATCCTAAGGTTTGGAGATTCTTATTAAAGAGAATAAAATGTGAATAATTATATTACGTATGGTATAGGACATACGAGTTTATTATATGGGACACAAATCATATTGTAAGAAAACTTTAATTAGGAAGTTACTCAGATACGTTAGACATGCACTCTAGGTGACAGGTGAGAATATCAAGTGAGAGCCCCGAATCTAACATGTACATAATAAATGCTTTATTGCACTTGTTAAACACTTGCTATTTTAAAATCATTTACACTCGGGCTCTGACCCATTTCCTTGCATATTCTCTTCTCCTCTATATTTATATTAGCAGGTGCCCAACATCAGGGACGTGCGACTTAGGGTATGGATGTTTGATGATGAGTTGTTGTTCCTGGAGATGCAGAATTGTTTAGATGCTTCATTTCTTTGATTCCTATGTCTTAGTACTTTTCTCATTTAGGGCATGTTACCCAGGATTCTAGTTATTCCATTTACCTCTTCAGAGATTGTATTGGGATGATGTTGGTACTTTCATTTTAGTTTTTATTGGATTGGTATTGTATGTTTTAAACTGGGAAGTATTATCTAGTTACATTTAATCTTATTATTCATTATTCAGTTGTGTTATGATACTTCTCTATTATTGTTCAGTATTGTGGTAATGGTTTTAAATTCGTATCAATTATGAAAAATATTTTTAACACTTAACTTAATTAAGTATTGGGTGAGTTATTTTAAAAAGAAAAATATTTTTCGACAGTGATGCTGAGAATGAACCAACTGCATAATCGGTTTAATTTAATAAAGGAGTAGCTACCCGGTATTTAATTAGGCGGGGTATTACAAGTGGTATCAGAGCATCAAGTTCTAGAGTCTTTAGGATCTGTGTGGCTTACTTATGCTTTCTGCTTAGCTTTCTTTGATATAGAGCCCTATCATTAGGATTGTTGAGAATCATATTTGTGCATTTACGACTTCAGCTATTTATGTGGTACTTTTAAAATGATGACTTTGATGTATCACATTTCATATGCCTCCACGTCGTGCACAAAGAGCCTCAAGTGCAGCACAGCCAACACCATAGCCCGCTCCAGTTCAGGGTACTATGAATGTGGTAGAGGTTGCTACCATTGTTGCTCAAGCAATAAATGCTTCCTTGGCAACTGTCCAACAAGTTCCTCCACTAGCACAGGCAGTGCCACGAGAACCAGTGCAAAGGTTTCCCACTACTTGGGAACGTGTTAAGGAGGCCTTCCAAAAGGCACATCCACTAGAATTTAAAAGGGGTTCCGACGTCGTAACTGCTAGACAATGGAAGAAAGACATCCAGCGGCATCTGCGAATGTATGAATGTACTAAGGTTCAGAGATAAATTCTAGCTACGTTCAAGTTAGTTGGTGAAGCTATATAGTGGTGGGAGTCCACTACCACAGCAGAGGAAAGGGATACCTTGTCTATTCAGGACTTCTAGGTGCGGTTCGACCACAAATACTTTCCTTCTGCAGTTTAGACTGAGATGCAGAGGAAATTCTTAGACCTCACCTAGGAGGGGAAATCAGTTGCTGATTATGAAGAAGAGTTTACTATGCTGACCACTTTGGTGCCAAGACATGTACCTACTAAGGAGAAGAAGATTCAGCTGTTCAGGGATGGTCTTACTTGGAGGATTTGTCAGCATATTTTGGGAAATATTTCCTTATAGACCTATAATGATGTATTGAATGCTGCCTTACTTCACTGCCAGGACCACCGTCTTCATGTCAAGGGAAGTAAGAGGGGAACTGAGTCCAGTCAACAGAGCCGTACTGGAGGAAATGGTAGTGGACCATCTTCAGCTCAGGGACAGCCGAAACAGGGTGATCAGAATTCGTAGCCAGGGGATTATGCAAAACATTTGAGATCAGGAGGATTTCGTTATAGGAGGGTGGTAATAGGTAAGGCCACCAGGGCCAACAACACAATCAGCAGG
Organism: Sambucus nigra; assembly: GCA_949130495.1. NCBI lineage: Eukaryota > Viridiplantae > Streptophyta > Magnoliopsida > Dipsacales > Adoxaceae > Sambucus > Sambucus nigra. The sequence continues at coordinate 170,833,992 of OX422218.1, read as the reverse complement.
GCCATCAGGTCCAAAGTAGAGGTGAAATGGTCAACAAGGTCATGCCCAACAGGGTCATAATGGGGGAGGATTTGCGGGTAGATGTTTCACATGTGGCAAAACTGTTCATAAGAAACAGGACTGTCCGGATAAGGGTAAGATGACCAAGCAGCAGGGTGCGCACCGAGAGCCTCAGAGGCCTATGTTTCTAGCTGCTCTTAAAGCACCGCCCCAGATGCCAGCCTTACCAGCCATTCCAGCAACTCCGCCATAGTAGGGGCAACAATAGTATGGACATGTGTACAATGTTTAGTAGGCGGCAGTTCAGCAGCCACCACCCGCTATTGAGGGTATGATTTCTATCTCTGTAGTTATGGGACGTATTTTTTTTATACGAGAGCATCACATTCTTTCATATCCACTAGTTTTTCTTGGGCCTCAGGGTTGTTAGACACAACTAACAGTACTATTACTTATGTAGATTCACCTATGGGTCATGGCACACCTATTTTCTTTATATGTCATAGTGTGAGTATAGAGATTGAGAGTTTGATTTTACCAGCTGATATGCTTGTATTAGAGATGTTCGAATACAATGCTGTTATTGGGATGGATTGGCTAGTCACTTATAGAGCCACGATCGACTGCTTTGGTAGGAGTATTATATTCTCTATTCCTAGTCAGGAGATGTTTATTTTAGTGTTGCCTCGGCCCGAGGGAGGATCGTCCATTCATTTATATTACTTAGAGGAGGAGACCTCTATAGGAGTTGTAATTGACCTCGATTCAATTCCAGTTGTTAGAGAATTCGCCGATGTATTTCAGGATATACCTCGATTATCGCCTAGTAGGGAAATTGAGTTTGTGATTGACTTAGCACCGGGAACTCGACCTATAGCCCGTGCTCCCTACCGTATGTCTCCTCCAAAGATGCAAGAATTGAGGGATCAAATCGAGCAGTTTTTAGGACAGGGTTTCATTCGTAGGAGTACCTCACCTTGGGGTGCCCTAGTTCTGTTTGTAAAGAAGAGGGATGGATCCTTATGACTGTGTGTTGATTATCGAGAACTAATAAAGTCATGATCCGGAATAAATATCCTTTACCCCGTATCGATGACTTGTTTGATCAGTTGAGACATGAAGCTTACTTCTCAAAGATAGACTTGAGATTTGAATATCACCAATTGAGAATCAGAGAATAGGATGTATCAAAGACTACTTTTCTGACGCAATATGGATCTTACGAGTTTCCAGTTTTTCCGTTCGGGTTAACCAATGCGCCGACTGTATTTATGGACTTGATGAACCGAGTATTAAGAGAGTTCCCAGATTAGATTGTCATTGTCTTCATAGATGACATCTTGGTTTACTTTAATACAGAAGAGGAGCACGTCGAGCATTTGCAGAAGGTCCTACAGACACTATGTGAGCATCAGTTGTATGCCAAGTAGGGGTGGCCATAGGCCCAATGCCCACCCAATAAAAAAAAAAGGGCTTGGGTAAGCTGAATAGGCCCGCAAAACGGGCTTGGAAAAATTTGATAGGCCCAATTTTTTTGGGGCGGGCTTGGGCATGAATTCTTAAGCCCGAGGCCCAGGAATTATATATATAATATATATATATATATATATATATATATATATATATATATATATATATATATATATATATATATATATATATATATATATATATATATGTGTGTGTGTGTGTGTGTGTGTATGTGTGTGTGTGTGTGTGTATTAATTTATTATTAAAGTTTAAGACTACAAAGTTAGAAATAAATATATAAAGTGGGTAACTTTTATAAATATATAAACATCTACTAAGTCTTTTTATGTAGAGTTGGGAACTTTATATATAGACTCTATAATATATAAAGTTTAAAACATGTTTTTAATTAAAACAAATAGGTCTTTGATTAACAAAAAATAGATTTTTTTATTAAAAAATAGTAACCGAGCTTGGCCAACGGGTATGGGTAAAGAGCTTTCAAATCTGTGCGGACTTGGAATTACATAATAAGGCCCGATCCAGGCCCAAGCGGGCTTGGGATAGCTCATAATTTTGTAAGCGTACACCAAGCCTGATCGGGCCTGCCCAGGCCCGGCCCATGGCCACCCCTAATGCCAAGTACGATAAGTGTGGGTTTTGGCTCCGAGAGGTTCAGAGAGGTATTTCAGTTGATACTAGCAAAGTATCAGCGGTGAGGACAACCCACGACACCGACGGAGGTACGCGTTTTCTTGGGATTAGATGGTTACTACAGATGGTTCATCAGGGGCTTTTCAAAAATTACGGGATCGATGACTAATCTGACCCATAAAGGCATACCGTTTGTTTGGAGTGATGCGTATCAGTTGGCGTTTGATGAACTAATGGATTAGTTAACTTCTAATCCGGTACTAGCGCTGCCCAGGCCAGGAGTGGAGTTTCTCGTATACACTGACGCATCGTTACAAGGACTCGTTGGGGTTTTGTAGCAAGAAGATAAGGCTATCGCTTATGCCTCTAGAAAGCTTGAGCCTCATGAGAAGAACTACCCTACCCACGACTTAGAGCTTGCAGCGGTCGTATTTACCCTTCGGATATGAAGACACTATTTATTGGGTGAAAAGTTTCACTTATTCACGGACCACAGGTCACTACAGTATTTGTTCACTCAGAGAGAGTTGAATATGCGGCAGCACAGGTGACTTGAATTCGTAAAGGACAATCAGTTTGAGATTCATTACCACCCGGGAAAGGCTAACGTGGAAGCTGATGCTTTGAGTCGTAGACCTAAAGGTGAACTAGCCTCGATGTGGAAGGAAAAATGGAAGGAACTAGGCCATTAGGATGCAGTTGCAAGGTCATTTATGTATGTTATGACCATTACTCCTCAGATTATGATGAGGTTAGTACAGGCCCAGGCAGCTGATCCATTCTGTCAGGAGAAAATTCAACAACTTTTGGCCGAAGGAGTAAAGTCTTACTCAGTGAGCTCAGAGGGAGGCATGCACTTTAATGGTAGAATGATTGTTCCGGTAGGGGAATAGTTGCGGCACGCGGTGATGTCTGAGTCGCATGGTTCTAAATTTTCCATACATCCCGGTGGGGACAAAATGTACCAAGATATGCGACGGCAGCATTGGTGGAGCAGAATGAAGAAAAATATTTTCGAGTTTATCTCTAAATGTGCAACATGCCAGTTAGTGAAAGTGGATCATCAGAGGCCAGAAGGGTTTCTTCAGCCGCTAGACATTCCGATGTGGAAATGGGATAGCATTTCTATGGCTTTTATCACTAGACTACCTACCACTCAGAGAGGTTACGATTTCATATGGGTGATTGTGGATCGGTTGATAACGTATCTCACTTCTTGACGGTATGGACTGATTATGCTACAGGTCAATATGCACAACTCTTTATAGTCGAGATAGTAAGGTTACATGGAGTTTCGCTTAATATCGTGTCTGATCGGGATAAGATCTTTATTTCTCGATTTTAGGAAAGTTTTTACGAGGCCGTGGGTACTGAAGTGCGGTTGAGTACATCCTATCACCCGCAGATAGATGGTCAGACAGAACGCACAACCAGATGCTAGAGGATATGTTGCGTATGTGTATTCAAGATTTTAGAGGGAGTTGGGAACAATATCTTCCTTTAGTGGAATTTGCGTATAACAATTCCTATCAGTTCACTATTGGTATATCACCATTCGAGGCATTATATAGAAGACCTTGTCGCTCTCCTGCATGTTGGTTAGAAGTAGGGGACAACAAGGTACTTGGACCGGAAGTGATACACGATACGTCTACCAGGATTGAAATGATCAGAAGTTGCATTCGTGTAGCGCAAGATAGATAGAAAATCTACGCTGATGCTAAGAGGTTTTTCAGGGAGTTTAGCGTGGGGGACCAGGTACTTTTGCGTGTACCTCCGATGAAGGGGATAATTCGATTTGGGAAGAAGGGGAAATTGTCACCAAGATACGTGGGACCATTTCCTAACATAGAGAGAGTACGACCAGTAGCGTACAAAATTGGGTTGCCGGAACATCTACATCGTATACATGACGTGTTCCACATTTTTTCATTGCGACGGTATCTTAGAGATGAGTTGGCTCACACTCATTTCGCATTGGAGGAAGTGGATTTACAGCCAGATAATTCTTACGAGGAGCGACCAGTGATGATCTTAGACCGCGCTGAGAAACTCTTGAGATCGAAAGTAGTACCGCTTGTGCGTGTCTAGTGGGCACACCATAATATTGAGGAATCTACCTGGGAGCATGAGAACGATATGCGCGAACGTTCTCCCGAGTTATTTGTACCAGTTATGCTTTTCTTTTTTGAATTTTGGGACGAAATTCCATTATTAAGGGGAAAGTATGTAATAGCCCAATTTTATTACCTTTTAAAAAGGGATTTATTTGGAATTAATTGGTTAATTTAAAAATTAATTCAGATTTAAATATTACTTGAGAATATAGTAATATATGATATATGTTGGATATTACTTAGCGATCCAAATTAATATGTTGAAGCACCTTATACCTTTGACTTACTTAAGTCTATACTGTATAAGTGTTCAACTAGTTTGGAAATATTAACAAAATTGTTTGTTTATCCTAGAATCCAAAAAGCCTCAGAACTTATCTCTCTAATCCTCTTCAATGATCCATGAAGGTATAAATTGAATCACACTACACACAATTAGAAGTGCATTCATGTGTATATATTGCTTAAAATTGATTGTGTGATTAATTCCCATTAAAATGTGGTTTTAATTATTTTTGGGAATTTTTTAAACATTTTTAAACATATTTTAAATAAATGTTTTCATTAATAAAATGTGGTTATAAAATTTGTGGGGTTAATATTCTATTTTTTAAACTTCTTTTCTCACTCGAATGTTTTGGTTGGGTAGAATCTCAAAGCGCTAGAGACTTCAGGGTACCTTCTGTAATTACTTTGGACGCGCGTGTGTGAGCCTCTCATATGTCAACACTTGTCATCCTCCGGGTGTACCTATTTGTGTTTGTTATGTGAGAAGGTTGGATGGTTGATTGCTGAACGTTGGATCATTCCTAATCGAGGGTCTGCATGTGTTCTTAGTTAATCCCGGTGCTATCCATATGAACCAATCACAATCAATTTTAATCACCGCTGTTTTATAACCTTTGGATCAAGTCAAAGTTTGCAAGACTTGATCTCAGCCCTTGATTTCCCTCGAACATCCAAAACCTTCCCTCAGCCCTATAAATACCCTCCTCTTCTCAGCCTTAGAAGACTTTTGGGCATTCGTCATTTCTGAGAGAAAAAAATAGAGAGAAGAGAGAAGTGAGAGAGAAGAGAGAAAAGAAAAGAGAGAAGAGAGAGAAAGGGAAAACTGTTAGCCAAAAACCAAACCCTAACCCTAAACACTTCAAACTCTGAATCAAACCTTCGTATACACCTAACCCCAAACACAACCTTGAGTGTTTGAGAGAGAGTGGTTTGTTCATTTGAAGCTGTAACCTCTTTGTCCTTGATCTTGTTTACAACTTAAACATTCGTGTGAAGATCTGTGTTTCTTTTTCATAGAAACTTTAGATCTACATTCTGCATGTTACATTTTCACTAGATCTGCATATTTCTTACTTGATTTAAGAAAATCTTTACTAATTTGGTTTTGAAAATGTTTTATGGTTTCTGTTCTTACGAAACTTAACCTTGACCTAGTTGGATTCACACTTGGAGATTTTCAATCTCAAAAATATTTTTAAAATCGAGATTGATTAAGATCTTGACCGATTTTGAAGCAAGATATCCGTGGAATCTGGGTTATATTAAAGGTCAAAAAGGTTTTTAGTTCTGTAAGAAAGAAAGAAAACAAAATCACAGCATATAGACTTTATATGTAATTTTTATAGGACTGTTTGTAAATCTAAGTGTGTGTGAGTTCATGCATGTGATAGGAATCACTTCACAAACACTTAACACACTACTACACTGGAAGTGTTGTGTATAAGATCAAAGATCATTGAGTCGACATAAGGAAGCTAAAGCAAAGGAAGTTATCAAACTGGAAGAACATCATCAACAATCAGATCTATGAGAAGTTAGAAGGACACCAAGTGGGGTATATTCCTAAACTTAGAATAGGTTGATTTGTGTGCATGTATGCTGTATTGTTTGTAACTATTATTTGTTATTAGTGGATTTTTGTTTTTGTGACTTAGAAGTCACCGTGGATGTTTCCTCTGTTGGGAGAGGTTTTACCACGTTAAAAACTGTGTGTTGATTATCTTCATCTACTCATCTCATTCTATAAGTGTGCTGAATTTTTAAAACTGCCTTGTTTTAAAAACTGATTACAAAGTCTTGATTACTCTCGTACATAAGTTTTTTGTAAACACATCTTGTTGTTTATGATTTTTATTTTCAAAAGAAAAGGGTTTCTCCAACAAACATCTCGGAGTTGCTTATACAGTTTAATCTTGTATTAAACGACATTAGCAACGTTTTTCATATGTGACTTTACTCACTACACAAAAAATGCTATTCTGGCACGCTTAGATAAGGAGAATCTGGCACGGTTTCAAAATGTGCCAAAAATGTGTCAAATTTAGAAAAAGTAAGAAAGAGAAACAATATTTGACATTAAATTTGGAGCCATTCTACCTTTGTGCCCGCTCACTCTCCCTCTCTCTCTCTATACCAATATCATCTCTCTCTCTCCAAGAATGTTTCTACTGCTACCTCTCTCTCTAACAAGCCCAATAGAGACCCATGACCCATTTTCAAGGTCTTTCATCTCCTTGTTAGGTAACTACGAGATTTACTCATTGGATTTTCGATGGAGATTTTTTTTCGCTAAAATTTATTGTATTGTAGAGTATACCCATATCACAGTAGTTTATAAAATCTAGTGTTTGTTTGTTTATTTGTACCAGAAGATGAACAAGTATATACTTGTTTCTTTTGAAGATGAACACGTTCACAAATTCACAAATTCACAAATTTTAGTTTTGATTTTTGAAGATTTAAACAATTTTCCGTTTCTTGTTTCTTCAATCGGTTCGATTTTGAAGATATGAATTTGATTAGTTTTTTCAATCGATTTCAAAGTGGGATGAATCTGGGCGATTTCGAAGGTGATTTTCAAACGATTAATGGGTTGGATTTGTGTGATTTCAGGTTTTTGGTGTGCAGAATTTGATCTTAAGTTTATTATCAAGAATAATTGATTAATTTTATGAGTTGGTTCATGTTGATTTCAGGAAACTAGAGACTGTACTGTTAGGCATGCTTACACGCATAGACATTGGATGGCAAAATTCTTACCATCCTTTTCAAGCAGGTAATAAAATTGAGTGTGGGTTTGAAGTAAATTTCTTCAGTCTTTTTAATGTTTTGGGTTTTAATTTCTCATTTGATTTTTAATTTTGGGGTATGTTTTGGTGTTTCCATATATGTACTGTTTAATGTGTGTGTATAGTATATTTGCTTGAGATGGGTACTTCTGTTCGGTAATTTTTATGATGGATTTATGCTTGTGATTAGAGATTTTTATGATGGATTACTAGTGTGATTATATTGACTGCCGAAGAAAGCACTGTGGTAGGGATTGAGATTACTAATATGATTATATTGTTGAGTTTGAGGATGATTTTAGCACTCCAAAGAAAATAAAATAGATCAGAAAAGGGATTTAAGATTTTGTGTGTTGTATACAAATGGTTCTTGTATATATTTTTTATTTTATTTTATTTTATTTATAACATGTATTATTGACGCATATTTAAATTGTGATTCCAGACAGTGGTCGGTCACTAATTACGTGAAGTTAATATCCATCATATTTATGTTTATACATGTTATATTTTTGTTTTATTATGATTACATTGGGTTTGTGTGCAGCTCTCCAATACGGGCTCGAAGTACACCTAGACGCTCTCCCATTAATCGTAGATGTAGTCATTCTCCCTTTCGAAAGCCCGTTCGTTCGCTTTCAAGATCAATCTCTCCACCTAGAAGGTAACAACATAATTTCTAAATCTTTATTATTTGTGCTAGAAATTCGTAGCACGTCTTATTTTGGTGCATCTAGAGAGGACGAGCACCAATGGCTAGACGTGGGAGGTCATCCTCCAGATTTACTAAGCAGGGTTGTAGCCAGGGTTTGGGGGTGAGTCTATTTTTTTAATTTCTAAGGGGTAATTTTGATTATGCAATTATCTCAAGGGGAAAAGTAAAAGTAAAATCATATACTAAACATTTTTTTAGACCAAATTTTACTTAGTAAAATTGCTCTTAGTAAACCCAAATGTTGGGCAAAGTTAAAGGTGCATTGGGAAAAAAACATTGTAACTACCTGTGATGAGTTTGTGCTAAAGTTTTCAATTTGTGTGATGAGTTATAGAGGTTTTATAGTTCATGGTCTCAAAGTCTAATGTAATATATTTCTACTCTTATTTGTCTTTTTGGATAGTGAAGGCCGTGCCTTCTATGCACCTAGGATAATGAACTCGTCCATAGGATTTAATCATTAGAAAGAATTTGCAATTTTTTTCTCAAAAATTGGCAATTCGATTGACCAAAGTTCACACTTAAATCGATTTGAATGATCCAACGATAATTAAGAATACTTCATTGCTACTGAGTGAAGCAATGGATTTTTATTATACAAAATGGAATCATTTTGTAACAAATGAGATCCTACATTTTCTACACATTCAACACCCTCTAAAGATCCCCTGTTATGTCATCCAAATCAATGGTTTCGTTTTCCTTTATTTTTTCATGGGAATCATATCACACGATCTGCATTTGTAAGTGTAAGTCCCAGTCCACCAACTTGAGAAGTTAAGAGAAAGATAGGATCTCTATTACCCTCTTGGAAGTTATTAACAATCTTCAATCTGTCAGTAGCTTTAGTGGTACCATCAATCCGCAAGAACTCGTAACCTTCAGATGCAAGACATTCCTGAATGATATTAAGCATCTTGCGTGTATGAGAAAAGATAAGAACATTTTGATCCTTGGGGATTAAATTGCGTAGCAAAGATAATATAAAAGAAATTTTGCAAGAGACTTCATGCTTCTCCACAAAGTCAATTTTCTCAGTGACATCGGCTAAGTGCATCGCCAATTTTTTAGCCATGCCCTGATCTTCCTGGTTTAGCATTGAATCCATCCCTTCTAGTACATCTTCAGCAGCTCTCTTCGTCAAGAGAAGTAGATGATTGCATATTTTCTTCAAAATCGTGAGTGCAACCAATAGTGAGCCATAAAATGATTAAATAACCAACTCACTTTGCAAAAAGGTTTCATATAGTTGTCACTAGAAACTACTCAATCTTAACCACACAATAACATCACTCTTTTTAGAAAGCTTGGCAGCGCTTGCAGGATCATCTTCACGAAACACTTCATTTTTTAAGCGATGCAAAAAATAAGGTTGAATACATGCTCTTACTTCCTTTTTAATAGCTAAACCAATTCTCTTGTCTCGATCAGACATGTTTTTTTCATTACCACGGAGAATGGAAGACTCATATTTCTCCTTAAACCATTTCTTGACACCTAGAAGCTTAGGACAACAGAAGTTGAATAAGGCCCATAATTCCTTAAGATCATTTTGTATTGGTGTGCCACTTATAATAATACGATGTACGGAAGGTCTCAAGAAAACTTTTGGCCCTCTGAGTATTAGGATTCTTTATGAGATGTCCCTCGTCAAGAATCATGTAATCCCTTAGGATGTCATCCTCACCTCAATCGTCAAAGAAGTAATGATCTCCACATCAAGATTTTACATTGTTCCGAACAATATTATAAGTTGTAAAAAGTATACCTGTGTGCTGAAGTATATCTTTAAGCTCATATTCTCAAGCTTTAACACAAGTCCCAGAATATTCTCTTGTCTTCTCAATATGCCCCATAATTGATAGTTCTTTAATCCAATGGGGCAATATTGTTTTGGGAGCAGCGACTGGTATTCTCTTAGTTAAACGTGAGTTAAATAGCCCAGTTAAAAAGCGACATATCTACGTTGTGTTCCCTTCATTTAAGACGACATCTGAAGAACCCCCAATCGAGTCATGAGTTTTAGGAATCTGCAGCTTCTCGATTGAAAGAATATCAAACTTTGAGCTAAATTCATTGAGAATATCCCTGATTTCTCTCCCACCATCATGGTTGCTTCTCATAACATTTTTCACCAGAGAAGGTGAGTCAAAATTAGCAATGACATCAAAATTTGGTTCATTATGTTCAGTAATGTTTTTTCCCTCTCCATCATGATCATCTTTTGATGAAACTTTACAGTGGTGGATTCCACCTTTAATCTTAAGTTTCAAAGGTTTGTCCTCTTCAGGTTAAGAACTAAAATCATTAACTCCAGAATTTGTAAATTTGTTAAGGGAAGCTATATTCTCACTATTAATGTGATCATGAGGTAAAACTCCGCCTTTATTTTTTTACCTTTGATGGTTTTTTTGCTTCAGGAACTTGTGCAATGAAAGCTTGATGGAAATATTACTGCTATACAGATAGATAGATGCTATATAACTGTTATATAGCTACTATATATCTTCTATATAACAACTATATAGCTGTTATATAAGTGTTTAAAGTGTTCTTCGGAAAGGGCCTTGAACCTGCAGAACATATTGTACATTCGAATTTCGTGTCATAGATTAATTTTTTGCATCGGTTAAAGATAAACAAGAAATGTTGACACCATTTTATTTATTTTATAGTAAGAGGTCCGAGATTTGGGAGTATTTTGTTTTAGGGTTTTCATTTTCATATTCGAGGACTACATCAAGGTACCGACGTCTCTCACTCTCTCTCTTATTTTGTGGATTCAAATTTGTTGTATTTCGAATTTAAGAATTAATGGTTCAGATTTGAGAAAAACTCTTACATTATAAACCATTAGGAATTATTACTTCTGTCGTGCTTAGGATTGGATTGAGTTTATTTTATTTAAAGGCTCGTGCTCTTGTAGACAAATCATATTTCTATCAATACTAGTTCATTTTTTTAACACTGTGTTGGGCTGACCTTTTGGTTCCACAATTGGGCAGCCCTTTTATCTACATATGCAAAAGAAACAAACCGAAACCCCTCTCTCAAAATAACTTATGTATTGATAGGTAGATTATTTTGTCTATATGAGGCTGAATAATCTCCTGAGGGATTGCCTTGCTTTTGACCTTGCTATTTGATCTTTTTAATTTTTTTTGTTGTTGATTTTGGCCAACTTTTGTACTAATTTCTTGAACTTGGTTTTGGTCTTCTTGGGGGTTGAATTATTGAATTTATGCCTAATTAATGATTTGGGGTGATTCTTGGACTTTATCAAAATGAATTATCATCCCATCATAGTGTTCTTTCTCTAATGTATACCCATGACTAGCTTGTATATTAGTAGAGTCTCAATCTCTTTAATGGATCTTCTATTATTTAGGGGGATTACTGGGCTTCTCTACTTTCTTGGATGTTGTAGGTGTTTCTTTAGAGAAATTAATGTTAAACAAACATTTGTCTTTCGTTCCCAAGCTTGAAACATTTACCACAGTAATTTGGTATATGTTCATATGATATACGTTTCCAAAATCCATAGTCTTCACAACCTAACCAAACTCGATTTCATCTTTCTTTCAATAAATCAAATTCCACACATACCGTAGCTACACTAGGTCTATTGATAGTCACTATTAAGGCATTAAGTTTTAATCGTTTGCCATTGGCAAATTCATATTGTATAATAAACACATTGGCAAATTCAAGTCTACAGTCCTGCTTGTTTAACAATGTGTTTATTAAACTAGATATGTACATATAACAAGGTTGTTATATATATATATATATAATAGCCCTGTTATATGTACATATATAACAACCCTGTTATATGTAGATATAATAGCCCTACTATATGTACATATAACAAGGTTGTTATATATATATAACAACCCTGTTATATGAATATATAATAGCCCTATTATATGTACATATAACAAGGTTATTATTAACAAGGTTGTTATTAAGAAGGTTGTTATTTCATACTAGGTATTAAAACCAAACATCCCATGTAACCAAGATTCACAAAACAAAACCCCCTTAAGCCGTTGAAGGGTGAAAACCCAAACGAGCCCCGAAACAGCCCTATAAGAGGCACTAACACCTTGCACGGGACCCATCTAACTCGTAGGAACAAATCGCGTAGTCACGGGCCTCTCGGTTTGACAATACGATGATAAGTTGAAAATATATAGATTAAGCTTAGAAACAAGCCGTTAAAGGGTGAAAACCCAAACTAACCCCGAAACGGCCCCATAAGAGGCACTAACACCTCGCACGGGACCAATGTAACTCGTAGGAACTGACCACGTAGTCACGGGTCTCTCAGTTTGAGAATATGACGATAATTTGAAAATATATAGATTAGGCTTAGAAACAAGTCGTTAAAGGGTGAAAACCCAAATGGGCCCCCAAACAGACCCGTAAGAGGCACTAACACCTCGCACGGGAACCATGTAACTCATAGGAACAAACCACATAGTCACGGGCCTCTCGATTTGAGAATATGACGATAATTTGGAAATATATAGATTAGGCTTAAAAACATGTCGTTAAAGGGTGAAAACCCAAACCAGCCGTCAAACGACACTGTAAGAGGCATGAACACCTCGCACGGGACCAATCTAACTTGTAGGAACTGACCATGTAGTCGCAGGTCTCCCGGTTTGAGAATATGACGATAATTTGGAAATATATAGATTAGGCTTAAAAACAAGCCGTTTGAGGGTGAAACCCCAAACCAGCCACCAAACGGCCCCGTAAGAGGCACGAACACCTCGCACGGGACCAATATCACTTATAGGAACTGATCGCGCAGTCCCGGGTCTCTCGGTTTGAGAATATGACGATAATTTAGAAATATCTAGATTAGGCTTAAAAACAAGCCGTTTGAGGGTGAAAACTCAAACCAATCGCTAAACGACCCCGTAAGAGGCACGAACACCTCGCACGGGACCAATGTAACTTGTAGGAACTGATCGCGTAGTCCCGAATCTCCTGGTTTGCAAATATGATGATAATTTGAAAATATCTAAATTAGGCTTAAAAACAAGCAGTTATAGGGTGAGCCCCCAAATGGCCCCGTAAGAGGCACGAGCACCTCGTACGGGACCAATGTAACTTGTAGGAACTGATCGCGTAGTCGCGGGTCTCTCGATTTGAGAATATGATGATAATTTGGAAATATCTAAATTAGGCTTAAAAACAAGCCGTTTGAGGGTGAAAACCCTGACCAGCCCTCAAACTACCCCGTAAGAGGCACGAACACCTCGCCCGGGACTAATGTTACTCGTAGTAACTGACCGCGTACTCACGGGTCTCTCGATTTGAGATTATGATGATAAGTTAAAAATATATAGATTAAGCTAGGCCTGTCAATGGGTCGGGTCTGGACTCGGACCCGAGTCAGACCCGATCCGTATAATAGGGTCTGAGCATATTTATTGGACCCGAGATTTGAAGACCTGAATACGAGATCCTAGACAAGGTGAGACGAAATCGATTTGACAAGTTCGTGTTGGAGTAGCTTTTAATTATATCCTCGTTAAGAGATTTCCTATGAGTTATGTGATATCCTAGGGCCAATGTCTACTTGATTTTAAATATAATATGATGGCTCGGGATTTGCAAATGCATGGTTGATTAGTGATTTTCAAGCCAAGGAAGGGTGATGAAATCCCCACCTTATCTTTCATACGGGTTTTTCCCTTAAGCCAATTTATGTAACGTGCTAAATTAAATTCGAATTTAAACCATGTAGGAGCACACAAAAACGTACCTCCGGCGTGGACTTTTTTATGGTCACTTGTTTATGCCGGTCGCAGTTTAAGTTGGCGTCGATTGAAGGAAAATATCGCCTACGTTTCAGTCGTCCCCGAGAGTTCCTTGAGCTCGTGGCAAGATTGCACAATTTTTTCTCCACGTTCGCTCACTGTTGCACACCTTTCCAAAAAATATTTCGGTTTTACCCCCCTTTTTCGAATGTGCTTCTTGAAAAAAAAACTACACCAAACGTAAAGTGCGACACATAAAAAAATAAAGGAAAAAAACGCGACACACGCACTAGCGGGGTATTTGACATACAGAAAAATAAAAAAGCACACTTATGAAGCAATTTTTTTCTATTATGAAAAAAACATAACGACTACTAAAGAAAAACAAATATTTTTTTTTTGAATTTTCTATTTTTTTAATTATTTTTTGCCTTTTATGAAATTTTTACTAGTAAAAATGCGAAAAGTAAAAAAAACAGTCTGAAAGTCATAACTTCTTTTAAAAATAATCAAACAAATCCCAGGCAACGACAGCAAAAACTTGTCAATTTTATAAAATACCGCAAGGGCACGGACTATTATAGAATAGCGAGTGTAAGTACGGGTCGACACCACAAGATTTGCTAATTTTTTCGTTCAAAATAATTGTAACTTTCCAACTAAACTAAATGGGTTTAGAAATGAGATGTAATATTAAACTAAGCTAACACAAGTAAAAAAAATAACTACGAGAGATATAATCAAGTGAGCGTGAAAACTAGGATGTTGAATCCATTTATCACATTTAACTAATATTATGTAATAATTTAAACTCGTCATTTCCGATTTTATAACTCAAATTAAACCGACTCTCGTTGTATTTAATTCAAAAATAACACGGTTAAGTTAAAAATAAAATTTTACGTCTCTAAATTTAAACGGCTAAAATCTCTATTCTCTTAGAAAATCACTTTTAAATTTTGAAGTATAGTCTTTAAGCATGGACTATCAAAACAATCGAGTGCAAACATAATCCATCAAAAAGTACTCACACTTAAAAATAAAAATATGATTTTTTTTAAACAACATCGAAGGTTTAAACCACACTCTCGTGTCGTTTTAAATGAATATCAAAATTTTAAAAGTTTTAGAACATGTCAGGAAATAAAGACGAATTTAAACTACACATAATATTAATGAAACATAATAAACTTCACCTAGTCTTAGTAAAGAAATTAAGCCTGCTTTATTGAAGACAAAATAAAAATACAAGAATGAATATTAATTTTCATTAATAAATCAACTTACAAAAATAATCGACTCTTACAATTGATGTTGACAAAACTTCTCCCACAAAATAATTCTTGGCGCTCAATCAAAATATACTCTCAAAATAAAGGAATAAAAAACTATCTCTCAAAGCCCTCTCTAAAATTTTCTCCCAAAATAATGAGCCAAAGGGCCTTATTTATAGGGTTAGGAATGAAGTGCTTGAGTTGTAGCGAAACTCTCTTTGATTGGTTATATTTGAGCTGATAATTATCTCATGGAGTCTTGAGAAGAGTTGGAGATAATTGAAAAGTTTTTTTTTTGAATTAAGTATCCCCAATTTTGACACTATTCACGTCACTATTCACAACACCATCTTTAATCACATTTTTTACCTCCAAAACTTCAAAATATCATTTTCATCCGAACTTCAATGTTGTGAGTCTTGTCAAGACCTTTTCGAAAAGCTATGGCAGGGCCTCAACGTACACTCGAGCGATTTTATAAAAAATATTTAGTACAACTGTGTCAACCGTATCGCGACGTATCCTGACATTTTTTTTGCACAACGACTCCTTTGTTGCCCAAATTTCTGGGGTACCTGTAAAAATGAAAAATAAAAATAATTAATTCAAATTTAGGGTCGTCATAAATATTTAAAAATTACAGAATTACCCCTCTTTGCATTTTAGCCCCGAAATTTATAAATTGCTCGTTTTAATTCGAAATTCAACCAAAATTCTTAGAGAACTTTATTTTTCCTAGATAAGCATTTGAAAATTATTTTCAGGGCCATAAAGTTTTGAAAATTATGATTTCATCCCCCGGGGTTACTAAAATTGCATTATTAACTCGAATTTTATTAAAACTTGCATTTTTCTTTTATTTTACGAAAAAGACTCTAAAAGCTCATTATTTAAGATACAATGGGACTAACAAGGTCTAGATTTGAGCATAATCATACAAAATAATGCACTCATCAACCTCCAACACTTACCTCCTCAAGAATTATATATCATAACTTCTCCCTGGTCGTTATCCATTTGAGGCATTGAGATCATAGGGAAGATCACACCCAAAGCTTCAAATGGGCATGAGTTCATCCTAGTCACCATCGATTACTTAACCAAACGGGTCGAAGTCAAGTCATATGTTGTGCTGATTGCCAAGAAAGTGGCCAAGTTTATCAAAAAGAACAACGTATGCCCATACGGGGATCCCCTCCCTCTTGGTGCAGAAGTCAGTAAGGGAAATAAAATAAAGTCTGTCGCAGGCTAACTAACCATGCAAATCGATACTCTCCCAGCTCCAGAACAGGTTGCGATTCTTCCTACTATGGCATCAACCAACGAAGACACTGGGCATTATTCTGCACAAACCAATTGACCCGATTCTCTACAGATGGGGCGAAACTAAAAAAGTATCGAGCAAAGAAATTTGGCACACCCGCCAAGGGGTACTCAGGAGGAACCGCCAGATGAAACTCTCAGCAAGCCACATGAATAACATTACCGGGTTCCCGCATAGAAAATCGAAATGACATTCTCTCCAAGCATCAAGACCATTCTTAGTCTCAGTTAGTATCACCGCCACAGGACTATGATGGTAAGACATCCACGTTGTTATCACAACCAAATGGGGATCCACCATTAAGTCTCCCGTCACCAGCAAAAGCCTCATAGTAAGGCCCAAAGCAACATCTTCGACTTATCCCATATAATTAAAATCCCTCAAGTGCACGAAGTACATAACAACCTTAACCAAGCCATTGACTTTTGATCGTCGGATCATTCTTCAATAGGCATGCGGTCAGAGTCCCGAGCTCCTCCCACTACTTGAAAGCTTACAAGTTGTCGAAGGGGAAATATGGAGCAGCTCCGCTAATAACACTCGAGGAAAACGAGAAAATTCGGGCATAGTCACCTCTACACTATGGTTGATCCCCAATATGGCCGGGAATTATTCATAAGTCGAACAAACCTCATCTATGACGAAATGAAAGACATGGTCTTTAGGGTACTAGAACTGTACAGTTGTCATTAGCATATTCCACTCAATGGATCTATTAGGTCACATAGAGACTCGACGTAGGTAGAAAGCCTCATAATCCATATCATACAAACACATGGCCTCTAGACCATTAAGGTATAAGGAAAATTCTACATGCACTGGATGGGCTATTTGGGAATAATAAATCAAGAACAAGAAAATGGGCTATCAACCTCACGCTATGCCCAATTACCTCGTAAAATACGTCTACAAAAGACAGGAATAAATAAGGAAGAATGCAAGGAAATACGTAAGAAGAAAAATAAGTTCGAAGTTACCTCCAAAAAATACGTGGCTCCTGTAAGGTCTGCTGGTAACACCGCTAAAAGCATCCAAAGAAGAATAGAGGGATGCTAAAGTCAAATGCCCACAATCATATAACTAGATGTCAATAATTGTCCTCAAAAATGGCAAAAATCATAGATGAACGACATTGCCACTCGTCACCATCTGCCAAGCAAAAGAAAAATGAATAATCGGTCCATCTTTCTCACTTGCCACACATCAGTCACATATACTCTCATACTCAAAATCACTTCCTAAAGAGCATAGATGAGGATAGAATCCCCAGAAATGATCCTTCCCACATCCCCAGCGCCATTTGAACCGCCTTCGGTGTCAACCTCACTGTGTGATCCACCTCTATCTGAACGCCCTCACAGTTAATCCCCAGTAGATGATGAACATCAAGGAGAGTAACAGTCATCTCCCCGAAACCCAAATGGAAGGTATGGGTAGTTCCCCACCACTTCTCTCCTAGAGTGCACAACACCGTAATAGAATGCGGAATCTCATCCAATGCCTACGCTAGACAACCAAAATAAACTGAAAAAACCATCCAGTGCACCACCATCGGGAGCTGCTCACCAAAATGCTTCAACTCAGTCATTCTTTGAGAATGCATACTCGAAGAAACTATATCATACTGCCACATCAAAAGAAGATAAAACCTTTCATTAACACAAAGAACAAAGATAAAAAGGAATACCAAAAGTCACCCTACTTACGTAACCACTAGGGTTCATGTGTAGGCTTGCATAAAAGGAAGTGCTCTTTAACTACCAACTCATAAATATTGAAGGCATTCTCGTTGCCCAAGGCAAGGGGCACCCTAGACTGCCATGCCAGGCCAGCCCAGTCATCAACGTCCAGCCACTCAACATTAAATCCCTCACTAGAAGAACCATCCATTTGAAGTCTTGAAAGGAAAAGCATTAGGAATGGTTTTTAGAGAAACAAAGTAGAAAATTCAAGCACTTGAAGGTGTGAAAAATGAGGAGGGATCACCCTCTTTTTATAGGGAACAAATTATCATGCCGATTGGCAGACCCCTGTATGTACTGATCGGCATGTGCCTGTTCCTCTTCCTAAGGAAGACCAGGATTTCGTGCCATTGCCGAACGGCAACCTCACCTGCCTGTCTATCAGCACCCCCTGCAAATTTTATATAAAAGTGCCAGAAAAATCCAAAAATTACCCAAAAAATTGCTAAAAATACCAAAAAAATCTTGGAACATTTATTCATCAAGAAAACCATTTTTTGAAGCACTAAGAGCATTACAAGCCCTAAAGACC
This sequence comes from Sambucus nigra, assembly GCA_949130495.1. Lineage (NCBI taxonomy): Eukaryota > Viridiplantae > Streptophyta > Magnoliopsida > Dipsacales > Adoxaceae > Sambucus > Sambucus nigra. The sequence continues at coordinate 170,815,313 of OX422218.1, read as the reverse complement.
CCCGGAAGGATTAACCTTCGAACATTGCATCAGCATCCAAATCTACTATAATTCCCCATCGGAATCTCAATATCAAGTCTTCCCCAACGGAATCTCAATATCAAGTCAATACTTCCCTAGCAGAATCTCCACCCCAAATCAAACACTTACCTAGCGGAGTCTTTGTCTAAACTTTCTCCCAATCCATTCCCTAGCAAAATCTTAAATAAAACCTTCCCCTAAACCAGTTCCCCAACAAAACTTCAAGATGAGCCTGCATCAAAATCCCTCCTCGCTTACCCAGCGAAGTTATCCCCTTCCAAAGATACAAGTTCCCACGAAAGAAACTCCTCATATAAACTTTAGGTCCTCAGAATTGATCTCGACCAGCAGAATCGGTCCCTACAACCTTAGGTCCTGAGAATTAACCTTGACCTGGGAAATCGATCCCTACAACCTTAGGTCTTCAGAATTAACCTCGGCCCGTGAAATCGATCCCTACAACTTTATTTTCTCATAATTAACCTCGGCCCTTAGAAGTGGTCACCATAACTTTAGGTACTCAGAATTGACCTCGACCTACCGATCTCTATAATTTTGGGTCCTCAGAATCTACCTCGATCGTCAGAACTGGTCGTCACAACTATAGGTCCTCAGAATTAACCTCGACTCGCAAAATCGATCCTCATAACTTTAAGTTCTCAGAATTGACCTCGACCCGCAGAATTGGTCCCTATAACTTTAGGTCCTTAGAATTGACCTCGATCCTAAGAACTAATCTTTACACCTTAAGGTCCTAAAAATTGATCTCGACCCTCAGAACTGGTCATCACAACTTTAAGTCCTCATAATTGATCTCGACTCCCACAATCGATCTCTATAACTTTAGGTCCTCATAATCGACATCGGCCCTTAGAAATGGTCATCACAACTATAGTTCCTGAGAATTGACATCGACCCATAGACTTGGTCATCATAACTTTAGGTCCTCAGAATTAACCTCGACCCCCGAATATTTCATCCCTAGCATAACTTTAGGTCCACAACCCAACCTCAACCATCTGAATTGGTCACCCTCATACCTTTGGTCCGCAAAATTGACCTTAAATAACCTTTTTCCCAACATCAATGTGGTGTCTATTTGATGAACTTCACTTATTCCAAGCTCACCTGTTGAGGGGCTCTATAGAAACCCCATTCTAGTACCCCCTAATCATCTCCTTAGGCCCATAGCACTTCCTCCTTCACAATAAGCCCTAGGTCATACTTCGAGTACTGATTTGGAGGCCACCGGACACGCCCGAGCTCCGTTTAACTGTCAATTAAGTTTCTCACCTGAGCTACAGCTCCTTGGATCGAAGGACCCTAAATTCTCTTTCTAATGGTCTACCCCATGTGTGAATCAACTTTATGATTGGGACAAACGATAAAATTCTCCCTAAAACTGATCTAGTGGCTGCCTGGTGCTCCTAGGGACTCCGTTTTAGTCCGGTCAACTCTTCAACTTGAGTGAAGCTATATGGATCCTCTGAAGGCTTTAAATATCCTTTCCAATGATCTTCCTTACGCGCGAATCAACTTTACGGTTCGAACGAATAACTCATTTTACTCCGAAGGTTCATCGGGCCCTCTGGTCCCTGTTTGACCTTGGTCAACTTTCCGAACTGAGTGAATCTCTTTGGAACATCAAAGGTCCCTACATAAACTCTCTAAAAATTCATCCCATGCATGAATCGACCTTATGGTTTGAATTAATGATTTGTTTCCCTCTTGTTCAAAAGACCGATAGGCACTTTCGAGCCCCGTTTGACCATAGTCAATTCTCGAACCCAAGAGCAATTGAATGGATTCTTAAAGGTATCTGAATGTACTTTCCAACTGTTTATACCATGCATAATTTGGACTTATGAATTGCATTTTTAACCATTTTTCTAAAAAATCTGCAGAGAGCTGTTGAACAGCAAACCCATTTCCCTACCTATCGGTAGTGTATCTTCGGGTATGTGCCGATAGGCAGGTCAAGGGAAATTTCGATCGATACCCCCTTAACCCTATAAAGGAGAGCATGAGGTCACTTCTAAAGGCACCTCAGAAACATCCCTCACAATGATCTAAGAAACATTCTCTCATAGTCAGCATGGTTTCCATCTTGTAACCTCTCCTCCACGTTCCATTTCCATACTTTCCTTACCCAATTTGGAAAATTCCCTTCCCTCTCCTCCCACCATTTTCATCCACTTGCAAGAACAACCTTTTAACATTGAAGATCAACTTCAAGGCTTCAAAAGAAGGTCCAAATCTTTCACTCTCTCTTATTTTTGCACTAGTTACTTAATTCCTATTTTACCATTTCATTTTTATTAGATCACATATATTAATACACAACCATTTTATTAGTGGTATTGCTCATACTATACTTTCTATAATTAAAACCAAAATAAGAAAAAAGTGGGTTTACTTGTAAATTCCAAATGAGGATTTCTCACTGAATTTTCTCACACCAAAATATTATTTTTCACACACACACATATAAGAAAAGTCCCTGTTTGGATTTATGGGATAAACCCCAACCCATGTTATAACTTAACATATATATAATCAATATAAGTGTGTGATAATAAATGAACCTAAAAAAATATCTAGAGGGAGAGAAGGGAAATCACTCTAGATATACCTCAGGTAAGCTTCTCAAAACCTAGGTATAAAGTAATAATGTTCAAATCTTAATTAATGATTAAGTTCTTGATAAAGACATGGACAAAAGGCATTAATTATGAAGGAATAAATATTGTGGTTTGTAATAACTTTCTCAAAGTGGTCTTTTAGATTAAAGAACACGTGATTTCTCCAATGGAAGAAAGGCGTATATATAGGCTCAAAATATACCAGAGAAACCTCATATGCATTTAATGTTATATCAGACATGCATTAAATGCTAAGTGAATTATCGAGTGACCAGTCGCTGTGTCAGGCGACACCATAGTGTGTCAACGCCGAACCATCCAGCTGTTCCCCAAACTGTTACTATTTGAGACAAGTTTGATTTGACATGTATTAGGTCAATCATAACGTAACGCATATCTTTGAGGAAAATATATCAAATTTTGGTGTTAAAACTCTATGGCAGAGTAAGCTTAACATTAGTATCTCAATGTTGCTGGAATGAGCTCTCTCGGTCAAAGATGGGTGTTTTACTCGGTGTATTTAAATGGATAATTCATGTCTTACCTTTGACTCTCTCCTTAATCCTCCAAACCAGTTCCCTCAAAGGTTCCCAAGTGAGGTTGCTCGATAGAGCATAAAATCTCTCCCCGGTCCTCCTAGACCTGGTCCCTCATGAGTACCAAGTAACCTCACCAATATTACAAGATAACTCATAATTACATATTATATTAAACATAAATACCTAGTTCTTCAACTAGCTTCCTCTAGCAATCATCTTCAATCTTCAATTAAGCTCCACTCTCCCTTGATCTTGAATCAGCTTTGTTGACTCCACACCCTCCTTCATGATGTCACTAATCTTTGATGAATCCTTCTCTAGTTTCCTAAAGATGAGGTTAATATCTAAGTAAGAGACTTATCTATAAGCCCTTACTATAAAATGGGAAATGTTTTTTTAGATAACTACGTGTGCCCGCTACTTAATAGTTTATCTAAAACCCGCCCCCTTAATGAAATGTTGTAAAGATCAGATCTTAAACATGAAGTATGTTCAAAACTTATTCAAAGCTTGTTTGACCTACTTAATAATTTATCTACAACCCGCCCCCTTAATGAAATGTTGTAAATATCGAATCTTAAATATGAAGTATGATCGAAACTTGTTCGAAGTATGTTCGAATAATATTGGTATTTCGTTCGAATGAGTGTTTGTTTGGTTCGAACGAGATTGTAGTTTCATTCTAATGAACGTCTATTTTTGTTCGAACGAACCCTCAAAATTTGTGCTGCTTTAAAAAATGTATTTTTCATATAAAGGTGTCCTGGAATTAGTTATTAATGACTGTTTCTCATGAAATTATATTCCTTCACATATCCAAAGGCTTATAAAGCCCTAGTTTCACCAAACTTGTTTAATATCCAAGTTTTTTAGTTATATATGCTTTGAGATCTCATGTGTGCGCATCAAGAAGGTTTATTCTCTTCATATTATTGAGGGTAGTTTCGTATGATGGAATTCATACCCAATTTATTTTTTACGTACGGTGTACTCCGTACCGTGATGTTCTGGTGAAGAAGTGGTGGACTCCATGTTTAGATCCAGAGACGGTTGCTGAGCTTGTTCGGTGGATACAAATGCGTGTGTGCGAGGCATTATGGTAACTTCATAGGTGAACTCATGCGTGTCACCATAGTGAAGGTTAAGGAATTAAAGGCATCAATGCTTGTGACAATGTCAAGGTCATTACAAAAGTCTACTGTCGTGTCCTTTGTAATCCTATACATAGTGAAATTTGTGTGGTTGTGCCATCCGAGGTTCTTTTCGTTATGGGTTTCCTCGTACATTGAAGTGTTATGTGATTTATTTTATTTTATCTTAATATCACTTAAATTCATGTTTTAGGATAAGACAAAATATGTCAATTTGCTTAACATAACAATTCATTAAATCTATGGTATGTTTAATTTGTGTTAATTCATTTGATTGAACATAAATTTGAATTTTTTTAAAAAGAGTAGTTTTATTCTTTTTCACCCTTATACATATTATAAACCCTTGCATGTAGTGTATAACTTTCAAGTGGTATAGGAGCGGGTGTTTACAATTTTTTAGGTATGAATCCTAACGGTTTTTATATGGAGGGTTAGTCACTTTCTGGCCCACTAATGTTTAATGGGTCTAATTACACGTACTGGAAAGCGTGTGTGAAATCATCACTTAAGGCTATAGATGAGTGGGTTTGGTTAGAAGTTATTAAGGGTTGGACCCACCCTTGACTTCAGTAGGTGAACTTTATGTCTCTAAACTTGTAGAAAGTTGGACCGAGCGTGATAAAAAATTGGGTAATTATAATTCACAAGTTTAAATTATTTGTATTGTGTGCTCACACCAAAGGATTTTCATCTAATTATGATGTGTAAGACATCCAAAGAAGCTTGGTATATATTCCAACTAACCCATTAGGGAACTAGTGATGTTAAGGCTTCCAAACTTCAAAACCTCACCACTGAGTTTGAAACTATTAGGATGGAAGAGAGTGAATCCTTTAATGAGTTAAATGCTGGACTTTGATATTGGGATCTTGTCTTTTAACATGGGAGAGAGAATATCTGAAACCCAAGTAGTCAAGAAAATCTTAAGGTCCTTAACTAAAATATTTAATTCTAAAGTGTTCATTTTGAATTCCATGAGTACTCTAGACTCTACGAAACTCAAAGAGCTTATGGGTGATCTTCAAAACTATGAGCTCCACATATTTTCCTCAAAAAAGACAACGAAAGATAAAGGCATTGCTTTGAAAGACCAAAATAAGGAAACACTTGTTCTGAATGATGAGTTGGACATCGATTCTAATAATTTGGCCATGTTTGTAAAGAACTTTAAAAAAATTCTCAAGTTCAAAAAACAATCGAAAGATGAAATGAAATTTGAGAAAGGAAAGTTTAACAAGGCTATAAAATCCCAAAAAATCGTAGTGATAATTTTAAGTGTAAGGGTTATGGCCATAGGGAAGTCGAGTGTCCCACTAAGTTAAATAAGGAAGGCAAGAAGCCGAAGACATACAATGCTACCTTTGGTCATACTGAGTTGAAAGAGGGACGTGATTCCCCCAATGAGCACAACTACACCGTGTTCATGTCTATTCACGTGAGCCTTGATGAAAAGTCTTCCATTGAAGATAATTTTATTCATAATGGTTTCGAGGCCTTAGTTTGTGATTGTTAAGTGAGTGGTGGTGGTGGTGATGATGATGATGGTGATGATGATGAAAGAACAAAAGAAGAAAAAGGATAAGGAGAATGAGAAGAAGAAGAGGAGGAGAGTGAACTTCATGTTTCTTTCTAATAGCTGGATACAGAGACAATAAAATCAAAAAAATGTGACTCGAGGTTGAAAGATAAAATGAAAGAACATACCATAAGGAATGATGAGAGTATATTGATTGAGTATCTTGAGGCACGTGGGAATACTCTTAGGGAGAATCTTGTGATCGTTAATGGGGAATGAGATAACCTTCATCATTTGATGGAGATTTTGAAGAAAGACACACTAGTTATTGATAAGTCTCATCATTTGCTTAAGTCTACAATTGTGGAGTTCGAGGAAAGATTGAGAGGCTCGAGTAATGTCAAAATTTATTTGAAGTCTAGGTCAGAAAAGTTAGATAAGATGTTAAGCACCATCCAAATCAAAGATAACAATTGTGGTATAGGCTTTGACGATCCAAATGATTCTGCTACTAAAGTTATGACCATACTTTTGCGAGAGTCGACCATTGCTAAGGACGTTAGAAAACCCTTAGTTAACATTCTCCGTTATCTCTTCACATTCACACATTACGGTAGGAAAGGTCACGTTAGGTTTTTTTCTTTGATCTTATAAAGGTCCTATAAATTTTAAGAATAGAGTCACCAATATTCCCAAAACCAAATAGTGTCATGTCACACCTACATGGGTTAGGAAATCAGATTCGAAGGCTTTATATATTAGACTTATTGATTCTCGAATGCTTATATATGATACTTATCAAGATAAATCTAATGGTTGATTGTGTTTGCATGTTTTCATACACTAGCTTTTGTACTTCACGCTATATGTGTTTGCTAGTTGTATGATTTTTGAGTCTTTTGTATTTTAATTTTTTATTCATTGGGTCTTATTAAAAAAAGACAAAAATATTTTGTTTATCTTGAGTTGAGTTTTCGTGTGGTGTTTTTTTTCTAAAAAATGTTTGAAAAACTAAAAAAAATGAGTTTATGTGTATTTTAATTTTACACATTTTGTGTGGCATATCAGTGTGTTCAAGTCCACTTCATTCCATGTCTCCATAGTGTGACAACCCGCCTACTAAAATAATAGGTGGCCAGCCCAATACTCTAATAATCACAGGAATCATAGGTGGTCTATTCTCAGCATCACTGTCGATTAAAATAATAGTACGAGATAACCACCAACCAATTTAGAAAACGGACTGTCAAATTTAAAATTTTGAAAGTAAAAGAAAAACATTTAGACAATCCCATTTGCAAAAACGGTGGGTATAAAAAATGAACAATAAAGAGTGACAATATATAAATAATCACCGAATAAGCTGTCGGTGAAAAGACCAATACAAATAGTTACACCGAGTATTACACATTAAATATTACAGTATAATAAATGTGTGCAATTCTTTGGGCCACACGCCCGAATAAATGAACTGAACATAACTAGAGTACAATAGAAGGAAGCGTCTAATACAAATAACCTACAACATCCGCAAAATGTTGTAGTTCCATGACAACTGGATGGAAATCTAAATACGGGTGTCCATGCGGTAGAGAACCTGTACAGCAAAGGGTATATGCAGAAACAAAGAAATATAGACGGGCCAGGGCCCGGTTTGATATGATTCCCATGTGACTAAAATGCATGACAGTTAAGTGCGTAAATCTCTCGCAATTAACAATATATTTCTCACCTCTCAAATCTAAAAGCAACCTAGCGCAATATCAATGAATGCTCTAGTTAACCCAAGTACTAAGATCTAACTACTCCCCAGTCTCAACACTATGCCCTATTAGTGCGTGGGGTGTCTCGCAAAGCGAAATCCAAACAAGGAACCCCCTCAATACACTCTACTTAGGCAAGGTTGATCATCGAGATCCATTAGACCCTAAGTACAATATTGATGAATATAATCATCTAATTTAATTTTCGTTGATATAGTGCTAAGGGATAAACTTCTCACCAGTCTCAACACTATGCCCAATTCGTGCGTGGGGTCTCGCAAAGCGAAATCCAAACAAGGAACCCCCCCCCCCCCCGATACAATACTACTTAGGCAAGGTCGATCGTCAAGATCCAAATAGACCCTCAGCACATAATTTATATATATATATATATATATATATAAATGGGAAACCATCTACAACTACTAAAAAAAACATAACTAAATCCATTCACCATCTAAAAGCATAATTCCTAATTTCTTTCTTTAGGAATATATAATTGGTACAACATTTTATCAAATGTTTACCAATTAATCTGATTTCAACAATTTCTTTACCAATTTTATTTCCTTTCTTCCATCCAGGAAAATACATTTTTTTAAATTAAGTTTTATTATCATAAAAATGCTTTATCATTTTTCATAAAATCCCACTTCCCTTCTTCCATCCAGGAAGTGTAACCAAAAGTCATTTTTATTATCATAAAAATACTTTTGTATACCATATGCTTCCATCTCCCTTCTTCCATCTGGGAAATGTATCCGAAGCCAAACCATATATCCCATTTCCCTTCTTCCATCCGGGAAATGTAATTAAAGCCAATTTATTATCATGGATTGCTTTAATAAAATCAAAGACCGTCCCTTCGAGTTTCCCCACTAGGCTCGCTCCTAAATGGCTATCATCTTCCAGGGCCCATCAAACAAGACAACCTGGGAACCTAACCAACGTCGGGAAGCGGCCATATGCCTGCGGGAAAGTCAAGACCACACCCAGAATCCCCTAACCAGCGCAGTATAATAAATGCCATATCGCCTAGGAACTATATCCACCCCGCATTCATTAGTCAGGGGGCTTCACCACGCGTGCGCAACTTCCCTTATGATAGCGATTTAGGGAGGTGTGTAATCATAAATTATCATTTATGAAAAATATTACTTTTTCCATTTGAAAACATTCACTTTTACGTTCTCAAAATCATTTGTACTTATTCATTTAGTACTACATATTAGCATATGTCTTTCTTATTCTTAGTGTCATATTTTATTAATGACCTAAGACCCAACGTGCCATAAATCTCAAACTAGTCCACAAGAGTTCATACAATTTCATAAACCCTCAAAGTGAGTCTCCCTCAAGGATTATCTCCCAAATGTCTCAACAGACACATTTTATCTCCAATTGATCTTTAGGTTAATATCCTATATCATACGGACATTAACCTACACAAACTAGCCCTCGGAGTAAGCCTAAACATCCCATTTAATCCTAGGGAATTAGTCTACCCAAAACCACCCTCTATGAAAAGCCCCGGAGGTTGATTATTTCAATGAAAATCAAACTATTAATAATTTCCTTTTTATGTAAAATCGAGAGATGATGCGGAAGCGTAAGGTGATGGTTCACACAAATAAACAGAGGCCAAATTTTAATTTCTCAAACAAATTAAAATTCGGATTTGTCAATATTAAACACAATGAAAAATATTGTAATTTCCTTTTATATAAACTCGAATATGCGGAAGCGTTGAATGATGTGATGGTTCAATAATATTAAGCAAACAAATTTTAATTTCTCAAAACGAATTAAAATTAAACCATTAATCCAAGTCCTAGAATTTGCCTAAGTCATATTTTCAATTTCAACAAAGTTAGGCGAAACCAATTTTAGCAAATGACTTGAATAAACCAAATTTTCCCAATATTTAATTTAGTCCTAAATTAAATGAGAGTGATAATTTAAACCGAATTTTATCTTGAATTATCCTAAGCATGCGTTCTAAATTATTATGCAAGATAAAATAAACCAATCACACTACGCCGCGATGTACGAGGAAAAACCCAAGATGGGAAACAACCTCGGACGGCCCTAGCCACAAATCCACTAGATACGGAATTACAAGTACAAGACAAATAGACTTACAACGACTGACTCGATCCCTCTCAAGCCTCGACGCTTCTTCTTGTAGACACCTCTTCCTAGCGGATAACCTTGGAATACCACCGCGGTCTCGGAATCCACCGATAGGGCTTTCTGTGGTCACCGTCACCCGAGCAAGGAGCCTTTCTCCAAGTGGGTAGAATCTCAACAAAAACACTTCTTCTTTCTTTGTGGGTGGTGGAAGCAAAACCCAAAACTTCTCTTCAATTCGGTGTAGAGAAAACCGGTGCCAAACTCCACGCAATTGATAAGTATATGTGAACTTGGAATAAACTCAATTGGGTGCAAACACTAGAGTGATGAAAATATTTTTCTAAAAAATCTCACTAAAAACATGAACATTTTCCTTAAACAAATTTTCTCTCAAACTCTCTCTAAGAGATGAAAATAGATTGAAAATTTGGAAAAAGTTAAGTTGGAAAATGTCATTCCCGCACATATTAAAGTCTGTAAAAGTTGGTTAAAAACCAAGTGGGGAAGTGGGTGCAAAACTGCCAAGAAACTGCCAAAAATTGTTCTCGCCTGGAATCTCGTTCGAACGACATTTCGTTCGAACGAAATCTCGTTCGAACGAGACTTCTAACGACGCTCCAGTATGGACTCGTTAGAATCTCGTTGGAAATCTCGTTAGAACGACAATCTCGTTCGAACGACATTTCTAACGACGGACCAGTGAGAACTCGTTGGCAAAACTCGTTCGAACGACATCTGGTTCGAACGAAAAAACTCGTTCGAACGACATATCTAACGAACCACCAGAAAGTTTGAAAAATTCATTTTTAGCCCAGAAAACTTTATAAACATTTATTTAAAGTTTTAATTAATTCTTTCTTAAAACAAAACGCAGTGTTTATAAAACCTAACACCCAATAAACTTGTTCCAAGCTCCTATATAAATATAATTGCATTCATACCTTGGGAGCATGGAACTATGGTTGATGACGTAGAAACGAGGCACGCAAACCGGCACATTTGATGAAGCTTTATACTCTTTGCCGCTACGACTTCAACAAACACTTCATAGGCTTGAGAATATTACAATTAAATACTATCCTATGAATAAATGTTTTTGTCCGGAATTGAGCCAAAACTATATATGGACTCAATTGGAAATTTGTGTCCTTACTAATCTCCCCCTTTGGCTATTCCGGGACAAAAACCAAACAAAAATCCTAAAGGGCCGTCAAGCTCACTAGACTCAAAACATGACCCACCCAAACTTGACTCAACCCAAGGATCAAACGCTTTGCCGCTTAAACAATGCCGCTTTAGAAAGAAATCCTGCACACTTAAGCAAACTCATCAAATGCATAGGGAATATCAAAGTATTAAATGCAATTAATTAATTACTCCCCCTAAATTAATTCTCCCCTTTATCAAACACATGACCTACTTAGAAAGACGTCTCCCCCTAAGATAAATCTCCCCCAAAATAAGATACAATAATAATAGGATTAGATACCATTTCTCCCCCTATCATCATTCTCCCCCTTTTTGTTCAGGAATAGGCAAAGGATAAAGAACTAATAAACATAAAAGCATGCTGAAGCTTAAAGTGATAAGACATGAAGGCATATGGGCAATAAAAGAAAGGCAAAGACAAACGAATATCATATATATATATACTATAAATATACCAATAAGTACTTGAAGATATATATAGATATAAACACACATATAACACAAAATACAATAAGTTTGCACACTCGTATGGCAAAAATGTGTCATATGTAAACGTAAGTGTTGGGGTGTGAACTAGCAACAATTAAATTTAGACCCAAACACTTAATAAACATTCACGGAGTTCTAATTTGATTGCAAACTTTATCACATTTAAATATAACCTCATGTGACAATATGAAGATTGAACTCAATGAACAAACATACACAATGCATACAAGCCTAGCATGATGATGATTCTACAAACCAAATAGAGTCATGACATTAAAGACAACTAGGATAAACGGACATTGTGCAAACCGTTGATATACCATCCAATTCTCCCTCAATAAGCATATATATTCTTTTGCTTTTGAATGAATATATCAAACAAACATAGGCCTTGGCAATTATTTTCTTTTTAATGCCAAATATTCTGTTTTTAGGACTTTGGATCACGTATTTCTTTTAGATCCAATAAACGGTGGCTTACTATCGCAAAGGATTTAATTCATCCTTTCGGAGCCCTTCCCCGTGCACATTATTATGTATCATGTTTTCATTTTTCACACAAATCTCACATGCAACGGATTTTGACATGCACTAGTCCTCCTAGGTCATAGATATGTAGATGACTAGATTGGTAGGAGAACACCTCAAAAAGCTCAAATATAACATGTGACATTTAGATTTCAAAAGAGCTCGTGCATGTGTGAATAGAGGCATATAGAAATAGAATCCATTTAAACAACACAAAATCCAACTACTTCATAAAATATGGTAAAGAACATTTTAAGGATTGACAATCTAAACCAAAAGTTCTAGCCACATGGGAGCGTAAAAGATGGGATTCAAACACAAGTATATGCCACTTAAAGTGTGTCAAACTAAAATACACACAAATAAAATCTTTTTGAGTTTTTTGACATTTTTAACTAAAAATAAAGATATATACTCAAAAGAATAAACAAAAAATCATTTGTATTTTTCATTAAGCTTAAATGAAATAAATAAAACACAAATGATAAACAAAAATCTTTTTATATTTTTCAATTAATTCAAACACAAAATATAATACAAAAAGATAAACAAGTCATAATTTCTAGCATGTGATATGAAATAAGGCAATGACTAGAAAATGACTAAACAAGCATACATTTAGCATGTGAATATAGCATGAAGTACAAACGCTAAAGTATGCAAAAGACTAACACATTCATCCTTTAGATTTCGCAAGGGAGGAAGCATGTGAAAGTAATTGAGAATCAAAAACCCTATTTTGCAAGGCAACCAAGTCGGATTTCCTAACCCAAATTAATGAAGAATGACTATCTTTGGGTGTTGGAACGTTAACTACCGTGGTTACTTTACTATGGGATTTTCTAGGAATTCGTTTAAGATCAAAACAAAATTTCCTAAGATGACCTTTTCGACCACAATGTGTACAAGCAAAAACATGTCGAAAAGATTTACCTAAGGAGTGATCTTTAAATGCATTCCTAGTAGATTCTCCTAAAACATTGGTCTCAGCTTTATGAGTAGATTCATTACAAGTATTGAAGCCTAAACCACAAGTGTCATTTTTAATTTGGACCGTTCCTAACATTTTATCTAGTTTTTCCGAACGACACTCCAAATCAAATTAGACATTACTAGAATCTTTTAATTTATCTTGCAATTCTAAAATGTTAGATTCTAATAAAACATTTCGCTCTTCAAAAGCAAGGAGCTCCTTTTTCAAGGATTCCATTAAACCCCTAAGGCTATCTCTCTCGCCTTCTACATATTCAAGCTTCTCTCAAAGAGACCTCTCACGTGTCCTAAGGTCTTCTATTAAAGCATTATCATCAATGACCTTGACACTCTCTCTTAAACTAGCTTCTAACTTCAAATTAGCTCTTTTCAATTTAATAGATTCTTTATAAAGTTCTTGAAAAGCATTTTGAAGTTCACTTACACTAACCTCTTCTTCATTTTCACTCTCTCTTTCTTCTCCACTGTCACTATCATAAAAAATAAGAGAATCATGTACAATGACCTTAGAAGTGGCATGTGCTATCGTTTCATCGATCGATGAGTTCTCACTATCACTCACATGACAAGCCATAAGAGCCACAAAATTTTTCTTAGTGGGGGAATCGGGATTCTCTTCCTTATCACTATCACTAAGGGTCGCATTATATGAAATGGGTCGCTTACCCTCTTTCCTTAGTTTAGTGGGGCACTCAAAAGCCCTATGGCCATAACCTTCACAACCAAAACACTTATTAGATTCGTCCCTATCTAAATTTTCATTACTAGGTTTAGGGATCTTTTCGGCTTTAGGCATCTTCTCCGCATTAGAAATTTTCTCGTTCTTGTCATGCTTAGAAGATTCAAATTTCTTAAAATCATTTTTAAATTTATCTTTGTTAATTTTGAGAAATTTTCTAAATTTGCGAGCAAATAAAGCCATGTCTTCTGAGTCACTATCACTATCGCTCTCTACTACTTGTTTGACCTCTTTTCGGGCTTTTAAAGCAACGCCCTTTTCGATTTTATTTTCAGTTTTAGAGGGAAACATATCCAGTTCATAGGTTTGTAAATCACCTACAAGATCTTCTAATTTCATAGAGGCTAAAGTGGGTAAAGAATTTAAAACGGTCACTTTTGGAATAAATCTATCGGGTAGGGACCTTAAAATTTTCTTTACAACACGGTCGTCAAATATTTTCTCTCCCAAGTTAAAAGATGAATTAACAATATCAGAAAGTCTAGCATAAAATTCATCAAAAGTTTCTTTTTCATTCATTTTGATAGTTTCAAATTGAGTGGTGAGGTTTTGGAGTTTTGAATCTTTAACGACACTAGTTCCTTCATGAGTTAATTGTAAAATATCCCAAGCTTCTTTAGCGGTTTCACACGTCATAATACGACGGAATTCATCCGGTGTGACAGCGCTAAATAAAGCATTTAAACCACTGGAATTGAAATTAGCAAGTTTAAACTCATTTTCAGTCCATCTATCGGCGGGTTTGATAACACGTTCATTTTCAACTAAATAAGTTGGTGGGGACCACCCGTTAACAACAGACATCCAAACTCTCTCGTCGATAGACTTTAGTGCCGATCTCATACGCGCTTTCCAATACGCGTAGTTTGAACCATCGAAAATAGGAAATTTTGAAAATGGGGAAAAATCTATTTTAGCCAAAAAATATTTAAAAGATCGTTTAACGAAATAATTTATCGTTTTTGGCTCTGATACCAATTTGAAAAGCCCCGGAGGTTGATTATTTCAATGAAAATCAAACTATTAATAATTTCCTTTTTATGTAAAATCGAGAGATGATGCGGAAGCGTAAGGTGATGGTTCACACAAATAAACAAAGGCCAAATTTTAATTTCTCAAACAAATTAAAATTCGGATTTGTCAATATTAAACACAATGAAAAATATTGTAATTTCCTTTTATATAAACTCGAATATGCGGAAGCGTTGAATGATGTGATGGTTCAATAATATTAAGCAAACAAATTTTAATTTCTCAAAACGAATTAAAATTAAACCATTAATCCAAGTCCTAGAATTTGCCTAACTCATATTTTCAATTTCAACAAAGTTAGGCGAAACCAATTTTAGCAAATGACTTGAATAAACCAAATTTTCCCAATATTTAATTTAGTCCCAAATTAAATGAGAGTGATAATTTAAACCGAATTTTATCTTGAATTATCCTAAGCATGCGTTCTAAATTATTGTGCAAGATAAAATAAACCAATCACACTACGCCGCGATGTACGAGGAAAAACCCAAGACGGGAAACAACCTCGGACGGCCCTAGCCACAAATCCACTAGATACGGAATTACAAGTACAAGACAGATAGACTTACAACGACTGACTCGATCCCTCTCAAGCCTCGACGCTTCTTCTTGTAGACACCTCTTCCTAGCGGATAACCTTGGAATACCACCGCGGTCTCGGAATCCACCGATAGGGCTTTCTGTGGTCACCGTCACCCGAGCAAGGAGCCTTTCTCCAAGTGGGTAGAATCTCAACAAAAACACTTCTTCTTTCTTTGTGGGTGGTGGAAGCAAAACCCAAAACTTCTCTTCAATTCGGTGTAGAGAAAACCGGTGCCAAACTCCACGCAATTGATAAGTATATGTGAACTTGGAATAAACTCAATTGGGTGCAAACACTAGAGTGATGAAAATATTTTTCTAAAAAATCTCACTAAAAACATGAACATTTTCCTTAAACAAATTTTCTCTCAAACTCTCTCTAAGAGATGAAAATAGATTGAAAATTTGGAAAAAGTTAAGTTGGAAAATGTCATTCCCGCACATATTAAAGTCTGTAAAAATTGGTTAAAAACCAAGTGGGGAAGTGGGTGCAAAACTGCCAAGAAACTGCCAAAAACTGTTCCCGCCTGGAATCTCGTTCGAACGACATTTCGTTCGAACGAAATCTCGTTCGAACGAGACTTCTAACGACGCTCCAGTATGGACTCGTTAGAATCTCGTTGGAAATATCGTTAGAACGACAATCTCGTTCGAACGACATTTCTAACGACGGACCAGTGAGAACTCGTTGGCAAAACTCGTTCGAACGACATCTGGTTCGAACGAAAAAACTAGTTCGAACGACATATCTAACGAACCACCAGAAAGTTTGAAAAATTCATTTTTAGCCCAGAAAACTTTATAAACATTTATTTAAAGTTTTAATTAATTCTTTCTTAAAACAAAACACAGTTTTTATAAAACCTAACACCCAATAAACTTGTTCCAAGCTCCTATATAAATATAATTGCATTCATACCTTGGGAGCATGGAACTATGGTTGATGACGTAGAAACGAGGCACGTAAATCGGGACATTTGATGAAGCTTTATACTCTTTGCCGCTACGACTTCAACAAACACTTCATAGGCTTGAGAATATTACAATTAAATACTATCCTATGAATAAATGTTTTTCTCCAGAATTGAGCCAAAACTATATATGGACTCAATTGGAAATTTGTGTCCTTACACTCTAGTACTCCCCATTACTTCCCAAAGGAAGTTCCCTAAACCTTGTACCTAAAAGAAAGAGGGCTAAAAATCAAACTAGGAAAAATCCCACAAAAATAGGGGAACCGAATCGATTCGCCCCTTGGGCCGAATCGATTCTCCCTTGCGAATCGATTTTCCAAAAAGACGAATTGATTCGGTGGGTAAAAACTGACTTTCTACAAAATCCGAATCGATTCGACCTCAACCCGAATCGATTCGATTTACCCAGACCTGTAAGTCTCCCCTTATCCGAATCGATTCGGTCCTGCAAAAATCCCAAGTTGGGCTACGGGTTGTTTGAACCCTAAAACCCCAAAATCTCAAATCTTCCATTTTATCCAACATCAACAACAACTAATTCTCCTAAATTATTTCTACACAATTAATTACCAATATATAATCCTCAAATAAAGTTAAAACTAAGATTTAAGGCTTTAATCACCAAAATCAATAAATACCCATTTAGTGTTTAAATCTCCAAAACTTAACTACACATGCAATTTATCATATTAAATCACATCTAGCAAGCAAGAAACTTGCCTCGAGGTTCGTAGTGTCGGATCCTCTTCCGGTAGCAACGATTTCCGACCTCAATCTTCCATTTTCTCTATTTTCTCTCCATTTCTCCCAAATCTCTCTTCTCTCTCTCTCTCTCCTTTGGCTTCTAACGCAAATGAAGAAAGAAAAGGGGTGGGGGAACTTAAACGGGTCTTAAAACATAAATGCCCTCTTTTAATTTCCAATACACTATTAAAATGACTCGTAACCACTTAATTGAGTCATAACCCACAAAAAGTGCCCAAATCTTAAAAATACAACTTGGCACTTATTTCAACTATCTCGACTATTCTAAAAACAACCGCACCCCCTATTTTGGCATTCGAGAAAATGTGAACAAATTTTATGTTCAAATTTTATTTTATTTCATTAATTATTCTCCAATTTAAATATGGGCCATAACCGTCGTTTTACATATAACGATGTAATATATCACAATATAATGTTATTTACCTTCTCATATCGGTAAATAGACAAAACATAGGAAATATTATCCCTAAATCTCACGGGAAATAATATTTACTCCAACTTCCCCTATTTTATAAAATTAGCCCATCGGGCAAAATAATATAAAATAGCCGCTCAAAAACCTGGGTTGTTACATACTCCCCCCCTTCGAAGGGAATTTTGCCCTCAAAATTCAGGCATACATCATAACCTTAATCAGGTAAAGGGTATACTATACCAAACTATCGTGCTATCATTCTAGCAAACCCCTCGGCAGTGCGGCGTCCACATAGGGCTCGGACCAAGATCATCTCTTTCCGATCTTAGTCCACAACATCGTGCTCTATCATAGTACTAAATCGTTCCTTACGAACTATCGATCCTACCGTTATACTACGGAAGGAGATACCTACATATCTCCCCACAAATTGCCTTACTTCCCAAAATACATTACACCCTTACTAGGGGATGACTAGGCTAACTTATAATCGCTCACCCCGACACTACTTACTCCTATTCGCATTGGTGGAGCCCTTGAAAGTGTATGGCTCAATGAGCCCAATTATTAAGGAAATGTTCCCGGACCACTCCAAGTCCAAGAAATATACCATCCGCTGGTTCCATTCCAACGAACAGGTAAGGCACACAACCAACTACGCTAGGCCACACCCGCGGCCCCATACTTATAGAAAATAATCTGAACTATTGTACAGAAGTTCTATCCATAAAAGCCACTACTCCCATTCGCATTCCCTTAGCGAAAGGGAATATCCAATTGATAGTCCTTCATGAACTCCAACTTCTTGATCATGAAAAGACCAAATTCCTACCCAGGAAGTAGTGCCTTCATTCTTTAAGGAAAATACTACTGCTATGAACTCAAAATCAAGCGGGGGATAACACTTCTCACGAAGGTTAAGTCTGTGAGACGCATAAACAAAGGGGTTCATGCTCCCGCATTAATACTTCTCGTTCCTGGCAAAGACTCGTTCATTAAACCCACTCTCGATCTTAACAACACGAGTGCAGGAGTAAAAGTCAACTCCTCCCTTTAACTCCCTGAAAGATAGGTTACCCACGCAACGCTCTATCTATGAGAGGCCCCACCATCTACGGCCTGACATTCCGAATCACTCGAGATCTTATACTTCTTCGTTCTAGGGACCTAATCCCGCTTAGAGTTAACCCACAAACCTATTGTGGTCAAGTCTCTACCACCTTCCTAAAAACAAATATCGCATGCCCTAAAGGCCTTTTGTCCTAAAAACCCTAAAGTCGATTTACACCCTAATCTAGTAGTATAAGTATTATAAAAATTATGTCCCTAGTGTACAAGACCTTTCCCGACTTCCAACATTAGCTTGGTTTCATGCGTGGGACGTCTCGCCGAGGCGAAATTCAAACAAGGAACCCTCCCGTTACACTACTACCTCGCATCGTCGGTCGTCGAGAAGTAACGGTTGAAGACACATGATCGGGACCGCTAAAGTCCTAACTCGTAACTCTACTAATGCACTTCTACTTTTAAGTTTTACCATATTAATCAACTGAGGCATTTACTTTCTGTAAGATGCCACAAACACTTTATCCCGATATACACATATACACATCTTTATAAATGGCCTTCTCCTTAAGGCATAATCATAAGTCTCTATTCGACTTTCATATCCTAGTCTTCCCCCACATCGATCAGAGGGAAAACTATCACAGTGCTCATATCTCGCACATCAACTTAGCCCTCTAATCACTCATTTACTTGATTCTTGGCTAAACCTTCCAACCCAACACTCACACGACAGGAAAAAAGGAAATAAAGGAAAAGGAAAATGCAATATCTCTCCACTCCCAATGTCGTTAAGGTTCATGCACGAAGTATCTCACAAAGAGAAATCCAAACAAGGAACCCCTCCGACACAATCCCCTTAACTTGTCGGTCGTGGAGAAAGGAAATATCATACATAAGCAAAGCAACAAATAATAAAATAAAACAAAGAAAAGCAAAAAAATAAAATTGAAAACTACCTACATACCGTAAACCACCTCCATAAAGTCTCAACCTGTATCCAGGAGAGGTATTATAGAACAACTAGCTCCTTTATAGAACTAGAAATAGGATAGCCTCGCAATTTATTTGCTTGCTATCGTCCCAACCAACTAGAAATATCTCTACTCGTATATTACATATAATACAAGTAGTACATACCACACATATCATCACTCTCCCCATAATAAGTGAAATAAAATATAGAGCTTCCCTCTCATGGAAGTCATATAAGTATACTTACTATTATTATATCGACACTACCACAAGCTCGATATACACACCCGAATCTAGGTAAATATAATACTACACCGTCTTATTATAAGGAATACACCACCCTTAACTAAGGTGGGATTCTTGCAAACATACTTGCCAACCTCCTTGGCCATGACTAATGGTTCCAAGACACATTAATCTAGTCTTCCGAACCAAACTACTTCCATCTATGCCCTAACTAGGCATCCCATCCCTGCAGGTTATCTTCAATCGACAAGATCAAAACGATTAGTTCCCTTAACTTCCTTAGCAAAGAGAACCTTCTACTTACCTTTCGGGCCTTAGTTCAATGAGTCTTCCCCGGGTGGATGTCCACCGATGGGGTCTCACGAACATTACTACTCTAGAAGTGTTAGCAACACTTACTTATGAGCCTATCGTTTACCTTAAAAGGCTCCTTCTACCTTGTACCAATCTTATTTCAGTGCACATCTTCCTTAACCGTAACACCCTTTATTCACGGTCGGGTTTCGCTTTTAGCGAGACCTCCCGTTCCACCAAAATAAGGTGGCTACCATATCCGCCATTTCAGTATTACTCCGACGGGTGAAAGATTTTCCTCCAATCTTTACACCTGGGCACTTCTATACCCTTTTCTAGGCCAAAACTCCTGGGCCATATGTTCTCACCTAATGAGATTATACTTCCTCTATCCAACCGAACTTCAACATGTGGTCCTGGTTAAGGACCTCTCAACTATAATTTAACATCACTTGGAATCCCCAAGCTTATCACCACTCTCTACTGGTAGCAGTACATGGAAAACTATACCTACTGTACTTATTAGTCACGGTAGTAATGTACGATAATGCTACAAAGGGAGCGACCTCTAAGGCGGCCCTCATCCCCGACTACCACTTGCAGCTCTTAGTAATCCCATCTCATTACGCCTTCATAACGACTTCCCTTGATGCCCATCATCTGACAACTTACTAGTCTCACACGAACGAGCAAAAGATTTTCGGGGTTCTCTTATTATAGCAGGAGAACGAAATCTCACAAGAGAGATCGATGATCTTAATCTTAGGGCTCTATATCAAATCAGAAGTAACGTTGAAAGCGTAATACATCTGCACAGATTCCTAAGGACTCTAGAGCCTGATGCTCTGATACCATCTGTGATAACCCGCCTACTAAAATAATAGGTGGCCAGCCCAATACTCTAATAATCACAGGAATAATAGGTGGTCCATTCTCAGCATCACTGTCGATTAAAATAATAGTACGAGATAACCACCAATCATTTTAGAAAACGGACTGTCAAATTTAAAATTTTGAAAGTAAAAGAAAAACATTTAGACAATCCCATTTGCAAAAACGGTGGGTATCAAAAACTAACAATAAAGAATGACAATATAAAAATAATCATCGAATAAGCTATCGGTGAACAAACCAATACAAATAGTTGCACCGAGTATTACACATTAAATATTACAGTATAATAAATGTGTGCAATGCTTTGGGCCACACGCCCGAATAAATGAACTAAACATAACTAGAGTACAATAGAAGGAAGCGTCTAATACAAAAAACCTACAACATCCGCAAAATGCTGTAGCTCCATGACAACCGGAATGGAAATGTAAATACGGGTGTCCATGCGGTAGAGCACCTGTACGGCAAAGGGTATATGCAGAAACAAAGAAATATAGACGGGTCAGGGCCCGGTTTGATATGATTCCCATGTGAGTAAAATGCATGACAGTTAAGTGCGTAAATCTCTCGCAATTAACAATATATTTCTCACCTCTCAAATCTAAAAGCAACCTAGCGCAATATCAATGAATGCTCTAGTTAACCCAAGTACTAAGGGCTAACTTCTCCCCAGTCTCAACACTATGCCTTATTCGTGCGTGGGGTGTCTCACAAAGCGAAATCCAAATAAGGAACCCCCCGATACACTACTACTTAGGCAAGGTTGATCATCGAGATCCATTAGACCCTAAGTACAATATTGATGAATATAATCATCTAATTTAATTTCCGTTGATATAGTGCTAAGGGCTAAACTTCTCCCCAGTCTCAACACTATGCCCAATTCATGCGTGGGGTTTCTCGCAAAGCGAAATCCAAACACCCCCCCAATACACTACTACTTAGGTAAGGTCGATCGTCGAGATCCAAATAGTCCTTCAGCACAGAATTTATATATATATATAAATGGGAAACCATCTACAGCAACTCAAAAAAACACAACTAAATCCATTCACCATCTAAAAGCATAATTCCTATTTCTTTCTTTAGGAATATATAAATGGTACTGATGATGCTAAGATTTAGCACCACCAGATAAGTGATAGTGAGCTCAAGTAGTAGTAGCCATGGCAGCCATTGAGATGTATAAGTATATAGAAGGGGATGAGTATAAGAGGAGATAAGACAATGATGTATAGTGGTTCAGCCAATTTGGCCTACATCCACTGTGAGTGTGTGATCCACTAAGTATGGGCACTAATGGCCTTGGATACAATGCACATAACCCTCTCTCTCTCTCTCTACTGTGTGTGTACAAGCAGAGTTTTAGCTAGGGCTACTGTTCATGGATCGATCCCCTGTAGGGTTGTAGGTGACAAGTATATATAGGTCTTGGGGGGTGTAGTATACCCCCCAAGTAAGCATGGTGCATGTGAAATGATGATCTAACCAATCCCCTGTTGACACCTGTAGATGCCAAATGATGACATAATATTCCCTCACGTGAGGGTGTGATTCGGTTATAATGGTCTGCCACGTGTCATATGAGCCTGACGCGCACTGTTCCACGCGTGTCCCAAACCACGCGCTGTCATGATGTCACCCTCGGCCTATGAGATGAGGCCGAGGGCAAAGTTTCTTCCGGTAGTAAGTCTGGCTTGATTCTGGCCTCGTACTGTCGTACCCTCTTAGGGTCGTCTGGAGCCTGGGGAAGGGTCGACCCCTCGCAGGGTCGTCTGGAGCCTGGTGGAGGGTCGGCCCCTCGTAGGGTCGGCTAGAGCCTGGTGGAGGGTCAGCTTCTCGTAGGGTCGTCTGGGCCTGGTGGAGGCCAGCTGGGGCCTGGTGAAGGGTCGGCCCCTCTTAGGGTCGTCCGTTTGTGGAGGCAATCCTCATCTAAGCCGAGGATACAAACGGGTATATCAATCACCCCCCAGCCCTTAGCCATAGGTGCTGCTGAGATGGCTGAGGGATAGTGTTTTAAATGAGATGCATGTATGATCAGTTAGATGAGTGACACCTGGGCAGATACTCATTACTGTTTCAGTTTCCAAGGCATGGCGGCTGCGCAGTGCACTTGGGGCCTTGTGCCCTAATTATACCTTTCTCGGTAAATGGGTCCACTCATTACCAAAGTATTTAAGAGATTTTTAAAACTCTCTCTCTAGAAACTTATCAGCTTCCATCGCCATTTGCTGCCTTCGTTCCGTCAGGTCTCAGCAGCGTTACTCACCCTCGTTATCAGGTATTCTCCTTCATTAAGAGCTTTCCTTTGCCTTAAATTCTGTTTGTTTTTTAGGGCCATAGGGTTGCATTTTCTTCGAGTTCCCCATAGCTTTTTACGGTGCCTTCTCCGGTGAAAGGTTCTTGAACGTTCTTGATGAAAACCTTTGAGTTCTTTTGTTTAATCCAAAAGTCAAACCTTGTCAATTCCCCACTTGTTTGTAGCTGAATTAGCCAAGTCTAGTGTAATTTCTCTAAGTGTAGAGTCTTCCCCTTAATGCTTAGGAGGCTTTACAGCTTAGTATCTGAATTCCCGTCCTTGAGAGAGAAGCTCTTTACCGAAATCAGACGAATAGAGGAAGAGGAAGAGAGGAGACGAGGGGCTGACCCTAATTGGGTACGACCCATCTTTCCCATTCCTCTTGCCACCATAAGACCATCTGAACCATCTGAGTCTTGTGGGTCGTTATCTCGTCCAACCGAGACTCCCAAACCAAGTGAGATGGACGAGAGAGCATCCTCGCCAACTGGTGCTGGAACTTCTGGTAGGAGGGACACACCTGACCTTAGTCCAGGCCGAGAGGCCGAGGGTACGGTTCCCTCTGAGGCTGTCCCTGTGACAACCCTGTCCCCCAATGCCTTCCAAGTGGCTTTTCCTCAGGGTCCTCCTGCAGGTGACGAGGGGGAGAGATATGAGGACGAGGACGAGGATACAGATGATGAGGTTGATACCTCCCATGCCTCGTCCTTTATCTCCTCTATTAGGGATCGAGATCTCCTGATATGGAGACATATTTATGGAGTGCCCTCCGGGGTGACTATGAGGGTTCCCTCTGAGGCTGAGAGGGTCTTCGATTGCCAAGAGGGAGAGGTTGCAGTCTACGAACAAATGTTCAAGGTTGGAGTCAGGCTCCCTCTGCACCCTGCCATTGCAGATATTCTGGTTGCCCTCGACGTTTCCCCCTCTCAACTTCCTCCCAACTCTTGGAGGACGATCTTGGGCTATATTTCTTTGTGGAAGAATGCCTTTACCGACGAGCCCTCGGCTGACCTATTTCTGGGCTGCTACAATATCACCTCCTCGTCCAAGAAGCCTGGATATTATCACCTGGGGGCAAGGAGGTCTGAGAAGAAACTCCTCCATGTGTCACAAACTTCCAACCATGATTGGAAGAAGAGGTTTTTCTTTATCTCCGGGGAGTGGGAGCCCGTTGCCGATGGTCCGAGGGTCCCCAGGAAGTGGTCTAACCCCTCCATGAAGGCCAGGTCAGACCCTGGACTTAGTCTGGAGGAGAAGGATATAGTAGACTATCTGAGAGGACGAGGTCGATAGGGTGAGATTACCAAATTCGAAGACTTGATGACCCCTCGATTCCTTAAAGAAGCTGGTCTGAGGGTCGGCCCTCTGACAGAACTACGTGAGTTATACTGAACATTTTCCCTTCTTTACTTATTTTTGAAGTGTTCTCTCTTTATCTCTGAACTTTTCTGACATGTCGTCCTCTTATCAGATCGTCTTGCAGGTACATCAGACTATCTTTGGGAAATGACAGCTCCCAGCTTACTGTCTGGATTGGTAAAGAAGAAGGGGAAGGAGCCTCAGCAGGCTCCGAGGAAGACAAAGGCCGCTGGGCCGACAGTGGTGGAGCCGACCACTGACAGTAACAAAAGAAAGGAACCTGAGGGCCCAGTTAAGCCTCGGCCTGGTTCTCGGACGAGGGCCAGAGTCGACGCCTCTGAGGGGACGACCTCTTCGTCCAGCATGGGGGCCTTCTGGTCTCAAAATCTGGCCCATCTGAGGGCTGACCCCTCGTCACTGATCACGAACTTGCGGGATGCCAAGGCCTCGATGTTCTCTACTCCGTCAGCCTCTGACTTCGAGTTCTTAGCAAAGATGCCTCCTGCTAAAGTGTATGACTATGGTCTGCACTCCCTTACTCAGGTATTGGTCTTGGCCCATCTCCTTAATTTCATTCTTTCGCTAACTGTTTCCTCGGCCCCTGTTGATATTTGTTAATTTTTCGTGCAGTCTGTTTGTGCCCTCACCTCAGCCACCAAATGGATGGCCGAGAATCAAATGAAGTTCCATGAGGCCGAAAGGGCTATCTAGCATGAGGCTGAGTTGTAGGCAGAGCTTGATACAGCAAAGACAGAGCTTGATACTGTGAGGGCTGAGCTTGAGAGTGCTCGGACCGAGCATGCTAGGGTCCTAGATGAGCTGATGAGGCAGCACGATGCTGACCTGCAAGCCAAGGACTTGATCATCAAGGATAGGGATGAGGCTCTGATCAACCTGGAGGCCCATCATAAGACTGATCTGGAAGCAGTCATCAAGAAAACTGAGGCTGATGCTGATGCTGATGCTGTTGAGGCATATAAGACTTCAGATGAATTTCAGGGCTTCGGCCTTGAGTATCTGGAAAGGGGGATCAGGACGGCCTGCCGATGGGTCGTCCTCAAATTCGGCGATGTCGTCTCCTCTGTTCGTCCTTCACTGGAGGGTGTTCAACTGGACGACCCCCTAATTACCGAGGCCCTCAACCAAGTGGAGTCCCAAGTTCAAATCGAGGGGGTCGGTACATCTGAAGATCATCCAGTGATGGTAACTGAGGAGACCATTCCCATTGATGTTGAGGCCCTGCCCTCTGATGTCGTCCCATAGGGTGGCTACCTGTAGCCCATACCCTTCAAGTGTATTTTTGTTCAATGGCCTTGTAAAACACTTGATATTTTATGTTTTATTAATACCAGTCTCTTCCCTTCCATAATTGCTGTCTTCCATATTTAATTCTTTTATGGTTTGCTCCTTGTTGATTTGCTCTGTTGATGGTACTAACCCCTCCCTCGTCTTTTTGAGGACCATTGTGGGGTCGTCCCCCCATGTGGTCTCATCATAGCCGAGGGTTCAAGTAACCAAATTAATGATTTTTAAATAAAGTCTCCCTCGTCTTTTTTGAGGACAGTGGTGGGGTCGTCCCCTCCACTGCCCCTCATTATAGCCGAGGGATCAACTTACCAAATCAATGGATTTAATGAAGTCTTCCCTCGTCTTTCTTGAGGACAGTGGTGGGGTCGTCCCCTCCACTGGTCCCCATTATAGCCGAGGGATCAACTTTCCAATTTAATGGATTTTAAAGTCTTCCCTCGTCTTTCTTGAGGACAGTGGTGGGGTCGTCCCCTCCGCTGGTCCCCATTATAGCCGAGGGATCAACTTTCCAATTTAATGGATTTTAAAGTCTTCCCTCGTCTTTCTTGAGGACAGTGGTGGGGTCGTCCCCTCCACTGGTCCCCATTATAGCCGAGGGATCAACTTTCCAATTTAATGGATTTTAAAGTCTTCCCTCGTCTTTCTTGAGGACCGTGGTGGGGTCGTCCCCTCCACTGGTCCCCATTATAGCCGAGGGATCAACTTTCCAATTTAATGGATTTTAAAGTCATCCCTCGTCTTTCTTGAGGACAGTGGTGGGGTCGTCCCCTCCACTGGTCCCCATTATAGCCGAGGGATAAACTTTCCAATTTAATGGATTTTAAGGTCTTCCCTCGTCTTTCTTGAGGACAGTGGTGGGGTCGTCCCCTCCACTGGTCCCCATTATAGCCGAGGGATCAACTTTCCAATTTAATGGATTTTAAAGTCTTCCCTCGTCTTTCTTGAGGACCGTGGTGGGGTCGTCCCCTCCACTGGTCCCCATTATAGCCGAGGGATCAACTTTCCAATTTAATGGATTTTAAAGTCTTCCCTCGTCTTTCTTGAGGACCGTGGTGGGGTCGTCCCCTCCACTGGTCCCCATTATAGCCGAGGGATCAACTTTCCAATTTAATGGATTTTAAAGTCTTCCCTCGTCTTTCTTGAGGACAGTGGTGGGGTCGTCCCCTCCACTGGTCCCCATTATAGCCGAGGGATAAACTTTCCAATTTAATGGATTTTAAGGTCTTCCCTCGTCTTTCTTGAGGACAGTGGTGGGGTCGTCCCCTCCGCTGGTCCCCATTATAGCCGAGGGATCGACTTTCCAATTTAATGGATTTTAAAGTCTTCCCTCGTCTTTCTTGAGGACAGTGGTGGGGTCGTCCCCTCCACTGTTCCCCATTATAGCCGAGGGATCAACTTTCCAATTTAATGGATTTTAAAGTCTTCCCTCGTCTTTCTTGAGGACCGTGGTGGGGTTGTCCCCTCCACTGGTCCCCATTATAGCCGAGGGATTAACTTTCCAATTTAATGGATTTCTGTAGATGTTTTCATGCGTGCTAGGACTGACAACAGGATGAGGGAAACACTGATATTTCTCATTAATTTTCCAAGTGCTCTGTTGGAGCAACTCTCATTACAATTATGGCCTTTCAAGACCTTACAACACTACTGATAGTATTTCTTCAAATGATCTGCATTCCAGGGGTTGGAAAAAGGTTCCCCTTCTAGGTTTTCTAGTCTATAGGTCCCTGGGACAACTTCATCGATGACCCTGTATGGGCCATGCCAATTAGGATGGAGCTTGTTGGGCTTTTGCCAAGCCTTCTTGAGAACCAAGTCTCCTACTGCTATAGGTCTCTGTTTCACCCTCTGATTGTAGAACCTTGCATTCCTCTGTTGGTAGGCGGCCTGCCTTATCTCGGCATCCTCCCTTCTTTCCTCAATTAAGTCCAAGTCAAGTCTCCTCTCTTCCGTATTTCCCTGGGGGTCGTACATTTGGACCCTATGAGTGGGAAACTCGACTTCGGTGGGGATGACTGCTTCTGATCCATAAGCTAACATGAATGGGGTCTCCCCAGTAGAGGTCCTTACTGTCGTCCTGTATGCCCACAACACTGCATATAATTCCTCGACCCATCTTCCTTTTGCCTCCTCAAGCCTCTTCTTAATCCCATCTAGGATTGTCCTGTTCGTAACTTCGGTTTGCCCATTGGCCTGAGGTCGGCCTGGGGTGGAGAAAAATTGTTTGATACTTACCCTCTCACAGTACTTCTGCAGAGAGGCATTCTTGAACTGAGTCCCGTTATCCGAGATGAGGGTGTTGGGGAGACCATATCTGCATATGATGTTTTTCCAGATGAACTGAAAGGTCTTCTGCTCTGTGATTGTCACCATTGGCTCCGCCTCCACCCATTTTGAAAAATAATCAATGGCTACGATGAGGAATCGATAGTTATTGATGGCCCTAGGCAAGGGTCCTACTAGGTCGATCCCCCATACTGCAAATGGCCATGGGGATGTAATGGAAGTAAGAGGCTGATGGGGCTGGTGAGGGATGGTGGAAAATCTTTGACATTTGTCGCACTTTTTTACGTATTCCGCTGCGTCTTTCCCCAAGGTCGGCCACCAGTACCCCTGGGTGATTACCCTCTTTGCTAGGGATCTTCCCCCCAATGTGGCTTGAGCACGACCCTTCATGCACATCTTGCAAAATGGAAGGGACTTCTGAAGGATGCACACACCTAAGTAAGGGGAGCAGAAACCCCTTTTTGTACAAGGTGTCTCCGATGACAGTGAATTTTGCAGCCCTGTGCCTCAGCTTCTTCCTTTCTTGCCTTGCTTCTGGCATCTAACCCTCTTTAATGTATCTGATCAGGGGGTCCATCCACGAAGCTTCTTGAGAGACATTTAGGCATTTTCCAAGTGTTCCCTCGGCATCCTCAATAGTTGGCCGAAGCAAAATTTCTACTGGGACCGTCCTCCTGATGCCTGTTCTTGTTGCCGAAGCCAACCTAGCAAGGGCATCAGCATGGCCATTGTCGAGCCTAGGTACCCTCCTTAATTTCACTTCTCTGAAGCCCTTCAGTAATGACCTCACCTTCTCAAGGTACCTAGCCATCCTCTCGTCCTTAGCCTCGTAAGCTCTTAGTATCTGATTCACTACTAGCCTTGAATCACTATGGACCAAAATCTGGCCGACACTAAGAGACTTAGCCAAGGAGAGGCCTGCTATTAAGGCCTCATATTCAGCCTCGTTGTTGGAGGCTTTGAAGTTTAACCTCAGGGCGTATTCAACGTCTGTGCCATCGGGTGCTGATAGTATCAGTCCAGCACCACTTCCGCTGTCACAGGAGGACCCGTCAATGAAGAGGCTCCACAGAGTCTTTCCTTCTAAAAAATTTCCCTCGGAGAGGGACCCCTGTCTAAAGATATATCTTCCCTCTTCGTTTTCAGTCGCGTTCCTTCTAGCGGTGATCGTCTCAGCCCTATCTGCGGGTGTGTCTGCGGGTCTGTCTTTTGTATCCGTCTTCCCGAGGATCTCACCCTCGGCCTCATCATCTTCCCAGGTGAACTCTGCCACGAAGTCTGCCAATGCCTGCCCCTTAATGGCCGTCCTAGGCTGATACACAATGTCAAACTCCCCCAGCTCTATAGCCCAGGCCATCAACCTACCTGATTTTTCCAGCTTGTGTAGGACCTGCCTAAGAGGAGAGTCGGTGAGGACGACCATTGTATGGGACTGAAAGTACGACTTCATCTTCCTTGAGGCATGGATCAAGGCGTAGGCCAGCTTCTCCATCCTCGGGTATCTTTGCTCTGCCCCCTGGAGTGCCTTGCTGTTAAAATACACAGGCTTCTGTATCCTATCTTCGTCTCTCATAATGGCTGCACTGATGGCCGACTCCGAGACGGCGAGGTACACGTAGAGTTGTTCACCCTGCACGGGTCGTGACAGCAGCAAGGGAGACCCTAAGTATAACTTCAGGTCCCTGAAAGCCTCATCACACTCTTCGTTCCACTCGAAGGCCTTCCTAAGGATCTTGAAGAATGGCAAACATTTGTCTGTGCCTCTAGACACGAACCTGTTTAAGGCAACAACTCTCCCTGTGAGTCTCTGCACGTCTTTAATGGACTTGGGGGTCTTCATCTCAACAAGGGCCTTTATCTTTTCAGGATTGGCCTCGATGCCTCTTTGGTTGACAATGAACCCCAGGAACTTCCCTGCTCCGACCCCGAAGACACATTTGGCCGGGTTAAGCTTCATCTGGTACTTGTCCATCGTATTAAAGGTCTTCTCCAGGTCTGCCACATGATCCTCTGCCTTCAGACTCTTAGTCAGCATGTCGTCTACGTAGACCTCCAGAGACTTCCCAATTTGATCTTCAAACATTTTGTTTACGAGGCGCTGGTACGTTGCCCCTGCATTCTTTAGGCCAAATGGCATGACCCTGTAGCAGTATGTCCCCTTGTCAGTGATGAAGGCGGTCCTCTCCGAGTCTTCAGGGTTCATGAAAATCTGGTTATACCCTGAGTAGGCATCCATGAAACTCACGAGCTCATGGCCTGCGGTAGCATCTACCATCTGGTCGATGCGGGGGAGAGGGAAACTGTCTTTGGGGCAGTGCTTGTTGAGATCTGTGAAGTCCACACACATTCGCCACTTCCCGTTGGCCTTTGGGACAATGACTGCATTGGATAACCATTCAGGGTAGATGACCTCTCTGATAAATTCCGCGTCTTCTAATTTTTTGATCTCATCCCTGATGACCTCGTACTTCTCTCTAGAGTAAACCCTCCTTTTCGGCTTTACCGGCTTCACTCCCTCTACCACATTGAGCTTGTGGCACATGATTTCAGGGTCGATCCCCGGCATATCTACATGACTCCACACGAAGATGCTTCGTCTTCTCCTTAACAGTTTGATGAGGTCTTCCTTGATATTGGGCTTCAAAGACTTGCCAACTTGGACGGTTTTTTCCGTGTCATCCTCATCGAGGATGACGGATTCTACCTCTTCCGCAGCCTCTCCTTTTTTCAGCTTCGTTTCATCTTTGGGGTCTAGGGTATCAATATTATAAGTGGTTGTAACCCTCTTGTGTGCCTCCCTCTCTTCAGCGGAGTTGTAGTAACATTCTCTTGCCGTCGTCTGGTCTCCTTGAACTTCCCCCACCCCGTAAGGGGTTGGAAATTTGATCATCTGGTGGACCGTAGACGGCACGGCTTCAAACCCCTTGAGGGCCACAAGCCCCAGTATGATGTTATAGGCCGAAAACACCTGCTCATCCATCACAAAGAAACTGACCTTCTTGGTGAGCCATCTCGGCCACTCGTCCCCCATCCTCACATCGGCCTCATATACCCCAAGAGGGTGAACCTTTTCCCCACTGAACCCAATCAATGGATGATGGTAGGGGACGAGTCTAGCACGGCTGAGACCCAAGGCTTTGAAGCATGGCCAAAACATCACATCTGCAGAACTACCCCCATCTACCAAGATCCTCGGCACTTCGCATCCGTGCACCCTGGTAGTGATGACGAGAGGGTCATTGTGTGGGGCCAAGAGGTCTTTGAAGTCCATTCTTGAAAATCCCACTATCAGTGTGTCCATATCAACCTTCTTCCTCTTTTCTGACTTGGCCTCCAGGGAGGTTGCGTGTACCGTCTTCGTCACTGCCTTTGCCTCAGCCACATGGGCCTTCCTGTCGGCGACCTCAGACCCTCCTCCTGTAAGTCCCCCGGAGATCATTCCCACTCCGAGCGAGATCATATTAAGCCTCTTGACAGGGCCATGGTCGTCTCTCGGCGGGAGGTCAGGGTCGTCCTCATCATCAGAGGGGTCGTCCCCTCTTTTTTGAGGACCTTCTCTGCATGCGTCGCCTCACTTCTTTCTGGGCTCGTCCCCTCGGCCCCTCTTGAAGGCGCCTTTGTCGACGTACTTTCTGAGCTTCCCTTCCTTCAGCATCTTCTCAATCTCGTCTTTCAGAGCAAAGCATTTATCCGTTACGTGGCCGTGGTCTTGGTGAAATTCACACCACAGGTTCTTATTCCTCTTGCCGGGGGCTGCCCTCAGCTTCTCAGGCCACTTCAGAGACCGGTCACTCTTAATCTCATTGAGAATCTGTTCACAACTGATCGTCAGAGGGGTGTACCCCGCGAACTTGTCATCCGAGGGCCTCTTCTTCCCCTCCTTGTTCTTCTTAGGGTATTTACTCCCACTAGCACCTCCTCTTTCGTCTTCATATTTTGCAGCCATCGCCTCTTCGGCGTTCATCACCTTTCCTGCTGTTGACAACAGTTCAGCCATCGTCCTCGGAGGGTCTTCAGCAAGCTTCCATAACAGCTTCCCCTTTTGGAGTCCTCCAATCAGGGCTGTCATAGCTATGCTCTCCTCATAGTCTTCCACCTCCAGCTTCTCTTTATTGAATCTGGCTATATAGTCCCTCAAACTCTCACTCTTCCCCTACTTAACATAGAGCAGGTGGGTGGTCTTCTTCTGTGGCCTCACCCCAAAGCAAAAGTTATGGATGAACAGGTCTGCCAACTGCTTAAAGCTTCCAATGGAATTTTTTGGAAGAGACGTGTACCAGACATGCGCAGCCCCTGTCAAGGTACCAGAGAAGGCACGACACCTCATCTCATCTGAGATAGAGTATATATCTGCTGCCGACTGATACATCTCCACATGGTGGACCGGGTTGGTACTCCCGTCATACCTTGGGGTGACCATAGGTGGCTTGAATTTTGATGGCGTGGGGAAGTTGACTATCTTTGCTACAAAGGGTGAGCCTATGGTGTATCCCCTCTGAAGAGGGTCTCGGCTCTTCAATATATCACCAATCTTATCCTCTAGCCGCTGGATTGAGTCATTCCAGGGCCTCACAGGGTCGGCCTGGCCGATGTTATCCCCTGCTGCCTCTCCGAGGTGGACGGAGGGTTCTGCAGCAGGCCTGTGTCGACTGTTCACTTCCCTTTGGCCGTCATCTCGTCCTCGGGGTCGGCCATCTGTTTCCTCCCTCCTGGATCGTGCAGCACTCCTTGGCCTGGACAACTGTTCTCGCAGGTCATTTACTGGGCCTAGCCTCTCAAAGGCCGACCCCCTGCTCAGGCGATCAAAAGCAGAGCCTCTTGGACGATCATCAGGGTTTGGTCTCCCACACTTCCCTCTACTGTCCTGGAGGGGTCGTACAGTATTATTGGAGACCTCATAGGGTTCCCAGCACTCTATAGGAGCCGCCTCTCCCTACAGATCTCCATACCTATCCTCAGGGCAAGGGATTTCTTGCCTCCCCAGGCGTAGACGCCGGGGGTCAGCAACATCCCTACGCCGCTGAGGGGGTGGAAGGTCTTTGCGTGGTGCCTGGGGTGGTCCCCTAGCCTCATGCTGCCCTAGAGCTGCTGCCGGAGTAATCATCTCAGGTGAAACCCCTGGTGCTCTTAGTATGTTCTGGCTTAGGGCTGTGAACTGCTCCTGCATCATCCGCTGGCTTGCTGCCATAGACTTTAGGGCTGCCGCCACATCAGCCATCTCAGACTGAGGCGGCGGCTGACTGGAACTGGGTCTTCCCCCCTCATCCGGCGGGGGAAGTGGTGGAGGTGGCATCTCAGGTGCCATGTGCTTGAGCTATGAAAAGTTGAACTGAAGAAAATACTGGTGAGCTTGGGAACCTTAGTGGGTCTCTTTCAATGGTGAAACACCTCCTCTCAGGGGGAGTGTTGGTTCACCACCAGAGTGCCCGGTGAGGTCAAGCTGTACAAAGGAAGAGACGTCTTCTCTTTCCCACAGACGGCGCCAAACTGATGATGCTAAGATTTAGCACCACCAGATAAGTGATAGTGAGATCAAGCAGTAGCAGCCATGGCAGCCATTGAGATGTATAAGTATATAGAAGGGGATGAGTATAAGAGGAGATAAGACAATGATGTATAGTGGTTCAGCCAATTTGGCCTACATCCATTGTGAGTGTGTGATCCACTAAGTATGGGCACTAATGGCCTTGGATACAATGCACATAACCCTCTCTCTCTCTCTCTACTGTGTGTGTACAAGCAGAGTTTTAGCTAGGGCTACTGTTCATGGATCGATCCCCTGTAGGGTTGTAGGTGACAAGTATATATAGGTCTTGGGGGGTGTAGTATACCCCCCAAGTAAGCATGGTGCATGTGAAATGATGATCTAACCAATCCCCTGTTGACACCTGTAGATGCCAAATGATGACATAATATTCCCTCACGTGAGGGTGTGATTCGGTTATAACGGTCTGCCATGTGTCATATGAGCCTGACGCGCACTGTTCCACGCGTGTCCCAAACCACGCGCTGTCATGATGTCACCCTCGGCCTATGAGACGAGGCCGAGGGCAAAGTTTCTTCCGATAGTAAGTCTGGCTTGATTCTGGCCTCGTACTGTCGTACCCTCTTAGGGTCGTCCGGAGCCTGGGGAAGGGTCGGCCCCTCGCAGGGTCGTCTGGAGCCTGGTGGAGGGTCGGCCCCTCGTAGGGTCGGCTAGAGCCTGGTGGAGGGTCAGCTTCTCGTAGGGTCGTTTGGGCCTGGTGGAGGCCAGCTGGGACCTGGTGAAGGGTCGGCCCCTCTTAGGGTCGTCCGTTTGTGGAGGCAATCCTCATCTAAGCCGAGGATACAAACGGGTATATCAGGTACAACATTTTATCAAATGTTTACCCATTAATCTCACTTCAACAATTTCTTTACCAATTTTATTTCCTTTCTTCCATCCAGGAAAATACATTTTTTTAAAGCAAGTTTTATTATCATAAAAATGCTTTATCCTTTTTCATAAAATCCCACTTCCTTTCTTCCATCAAGGAAGTGTAACCAAAATTCATTTTTATTATCATAAAAATACGTTTGTATACCATATGCTTCCATCTCCCTTGTTCCATCCGTGAAATGTATCCGAAGCCAAAACATATATCCCATTTCCCTTATTCCATCCGGGAAATGTATTTAAAGCCAATTCATTATCATGGATTGCTTTAATAAAATCTAAGACCGTCCCTCCGAGTTTCCCCACTGGGCGCGCCCCTAAATGGCTATCATCTTCCAGGGCCCATCAAACAAGAAAACCTGGGAACCTAACCAACGTCGGGAAGTGACCATATGCCTGCGGGAAAGTCAAGACCACACCCAGAATCCCCTAACCAGCGCAGTATAATAAATGCCATATGGCCTAGGAACTATATCCACCCTGCATTTATTAGTCAGGGGGCTTCACCACGCGCGCGCAACTTCCCTTATGATAGTGATTTAGGGAGGTGTGTAATCATAAATTATCATTTATGAAAAACATTACTTTTTTCCTTTTGAAAACATTCACTTTTACGTTCTCAAAATCATTTGTACTTATTCATTTAGTACTACATATTAGCATATTTCTTTCTTATTCTTAGTGTCATATTTTATTAATGACCTAAGACCCTACGTGCCATAAATCTCAAACTAGTCCCCAAGAATTCATACAATTTCATATACCCTCAAAGTGAGTCTCCCTCAAGGAGTATCTCCCAAATGTCTCAACAGACACATTTTATCTCCAATTGATCTTTAGGTTAATCTCCTATATCATACGGACTTTAACCTACACAAACTAGCCCTCGGGGTAAGCCAAAACATCGCATTTAATCCTAGGGCATTAGTCTATCGAAAACAACCCTCTAGGACTCCCCATTACTTCCCAAAGGAAGGTCCCTAAACCTTGGACTTAAAAGAAAAAGGGCTAAAAATCAAACTAGGAAAAATCCCACAAAAACAGGGGAACCGAATCGATTTGCCCTTTGCGAATCGATTTGCCAAAAAGTCGAATCGATTCGGTGGGTAAAAACTGACTATCTGCAAAAGACGAATCGATTCGGCCTCAACCCGAATCGATTCGGTTTGCCCAGACCTGTAAGTCTCCCCTTATCTGAATCGATTCGATCCTGCAAAAATCCCAAGTTGGGCTACGGGTTGTTTGAACCCTAAAACCCCAAAATCTCAAATCTTCCATTTTAGCCAACATCAACAACAACTAATTCTCCCAAATTATTTCTACACCATTAATAACCAATATATAATCCTCAAATCAAGTTAAAACTAAAATTTAAGGCTTTAATCACCAAAATCAATAAATACCCATTTAGGGTTTAAATCTCCAAAACTTAACTACACATGCAATTTATCACATTAAGTCACATCTAGCAAGTAAGAAACTTACCTCGAGGTTCGTAGTCTCGAATCCTCTTCCAGTAGCAACGATTTCCGGCCTCAATCTTCCATTTTCTCTCTTTTCTCTCCATTTCTCCCAACTCTCTCTTCTCTCGCTCTCTCTCCTTTGGCTTCTTACACAAATGAAGAAAGAAATGGGGTGGGGGGACTTAAACGGGTCTTAAAATATAAATGCCCTCTTTTAATTGCTAATACACCATTAAAATGACTCGTAACCACTTAATTGAGTCATAACCCACAAAAAGTGCCCAAATCTCAAAAATACAACTTGGCGCTTATTTCGACTATCTCGACTATTCTAAAAACAACCGTACCCCCTATTTTGGCATTCGGGAAAATGGGAACAATTTTTATGTTCAAATTTTATTTTATTTCATTAATTATTCTCCAATTTAAATATGGGCCATAACCGTCGTTTTACATATAACGACGCAATATATCACAATATAATGCTATTTACCTTCTCATATCGGTAAATAGACAAAACATAGTAAATATTATCCTTAAATCTCACGGGAAATAATATTTACTCCAACTTCCCCTATTTTATAAAATTAGCCCATTGGGCAAAATAATATAAAATAACCGCTCAAAAACCCGGGTTGTTACACATAGGACATTTTGTTATCATTTTTAATGATATAATTGTTCTTAATCATTCTTGTATGGAGTAGTTCGACTTTAATTTTCTTAATGGATTCACTTTTCATATGCCTCCTCACACACATGCATGAGCACTTTTGGATTTTACTTCATACGTTGCATGAGCTAAGGGGGGTGTTATCCTGTCAATCTTGTCATATACATATATATTTGATGGGGAGATTTATGCATATAAGAACCATTTTCCATGAGTTTGTTGCTTTCTTGAAAAATATGAGTGTGCATGGTAAAGGGCTATGAAGGTAGAAATCTTGCTTGCATGAAAGGTCACCGTTAGCAAGAGCCTAGAAATTAAGAGACAAATAAAAAGAAAATATTGCCAAGGCCAAAATTTGATTCTTCAATGAAATTGGTATCTTCAAAATGAGAGAGAAGCAGAAAAGATTGAATATTTATAATTTTGAGGGTGTTATAAGTTTAAGATCAACGGGTTTGCATGACAAGTCCTAGTTAATTAATGTTTGTCGCTATTAATTTGAGAATCATTAATATTTTCTTAGGTAGTGTACATTACGTATGTTTGTCCATTTATAAGTTCACTTTATCTATCATCATGAGGCTAAATCTTCGTTGGCCTATCATAATCGAAACATACCAATTACCAAATCCAACTATCATCGCCAACGTAACCATAAAAAATATCATTAAAAAAGCATGAGCCATTATTAAAACATTATAAAGTTGATGATTCCCACCAAGAATTTGTCCGCTCGCCTTCAAAACTTCTCACCGCTAGCCCCCTTATGTGGAAATGCTTTCAATTGAAGGCCTTACCTCCAACCCTTCACAAGAAGGAAAGAGCTATTAATTCAATCAACTAGAATTCCCTGGATTTTTTGGATTGATTGGATCTTAATTATTTAGTTTCCAGTTCATATCCCTTGACTTCATACCACCTTATTTAGACATATCGATACTATGCTAGCATGGAAAGCTTATTTGTTTTGTGTCTACATCGATACCATGCTAGCGTGGAAAGCTTATATATTTGTGCCTTATTTGAGGTGTGTGTACACACACACACACACACACACACACACACACACATATATATATATATATATATATATATATATATATATATATATATATATATATAGACTGAGTTTGAAACCATTAGGATGAAGGAGAGAGAATCCCTTTGTTGAGTTATATGATAAACTATTTGATATTGTGAACTCGTCTTTTAACTTGGGAGAGAGATGATATGAAACCCGAGTAGTCAAGAAAATATTAAGGTCCTTACCTAAAAGATTTCATTCTAAAAGGAACGTTTTGAATTTCTTGGGTGCTCTAGACCCAACAAAACTCAAAAAGATTGTGGGTGATCTTCAAACCTATGAACTTAACATGTTTTCCTTTAAAAAGATGAAGAAAAATAAGTATATTACTTTGAATACTCGAAAGGAGGAAACACTTGTTTCGAATGACGAGTCTGAATATACGAAAACTTTTGACCCCTGCACTTTTCGCCACGATGTGTACTTCTGGACTCTTTATACCTTATTGACCTCATCATTCTATTTACGCGCAAGTCACTCTCAACATTCGATTGGGTAGAACTCCACTCCAAATTGTCCATAATAGTTTAATAGTTGTCTTCTCCGGGGATACCCCCTTTTTAAATGGTTTCCCACTGCCTTTCAACCAAGTTCGGACGTGCTACTCTGATTGCACATGAATATATGGATTCTCATCCTTCTCTCACGACGCTTAACATCTTCTACCACTTCCATTTTGTCATTTTAGTCCCCCAAGCATACATTTCACCCATCTATTTCCGTGTCTTTTTTCCCGGTGATTCGGACATCAGCAAACCAAGGTGACCACACACCCTATAAACCGTGCATATGGGTTTAAACGTCATGTACACTTTATACATACGCCTAATTATTTATTGCCCTTGTATTCACAACGTGTCTATACCACTTGGGAATTCTCAATCACCCCAAAATTTGAAATTCTAAATACTCCTTAACATCATTCTATCCTTCAACCCGCCGTAATAAAATAATTTTTTTAATACTTCCTCACCACATATCTTGTCTACTGGCCTTACATCATAATTTAACTTTCAACTTATAATTATAACTACATCCCACTATAACGATTGAGGTACCAAACTCATGGATGAATGGCCAAACATTTCCCTACTACCAACCTTACGCTAAGTTTCATGCGTGGGATGTCTCGTAAAGCGAAATCCAAACAAGGAACCCCCCCGATACACTACTACCTAGCATTGTCGGTCATCAAAATCCATTAGGCCCTCAGTCCATAACCTATACTCCTATGTTCCCATCTCTTGACACAAAAGTTACGTCTCCTTCCGCAGTTACACTTAAACAAGGAACTTCCTCCGAAAG
Organism: Sambucus nigra; assembly: GCA_949130495.1. NCBI lineage: Eukaryota > Viridiplantae > Streptophyta > Magnoliopsida > Dipsacales > Adoxaceae > Sambucus > Sambucus nigra. Next base: position 170,776,150 of record OX422218.1, on the reverse strand, counting down.
ACACTTTCACTTAACATCAGTGGTAATCACATTCCATAAAAATTGTGTACATATATTTGGGGCTCTTGAAATCCTGTCCCCAGACATACAATTATGAGTCTTAACTCCCACGTCTCTAAAGGGGTGATATAACAACGCGCTCTTCCTATTACCAAGTCCTGAGCGTTAAACATAATAACAAGCTAAATCTTTTCGCTGAACAGTAAACCCAATACACTCTGAATTTTATCAATGAAGTCCCTACACATACCGGGATCGAATATCTCGAGACCATTATACCTTTTGAAGTCTCTATAATATATATATATATATATATATATATATATATATATATATATATATATATATATATAAACACGAGCCCAACCCTCTTGCAGGTGAGGTTTCACCATAACAAAACATCCTACATTGAGGTAGTAACCCTGATAGACTTGCGATATTCGCCCACTACCGGTCTAATCATTTCTATAAAACCATAATCAGGATACTATTATACTCGTATAACACATCAATAAAATGAGTAATTTCAATAAAGTATATACCACAATCGATGCACCCATTCATCCTCCATGGATATCACTAAAGGTAACCCCTCTATACTAGGGAAAAATATTCACATAATAATAACGTCGTCGATATGTGCACTAAATTCGTCTCACATGAGAATCTAGCAATAATAAAAAAGTAGTGACTCATTCGTGTCACATAAAATACGCCTCATCCACTGAGGGTAAACTCATACTTATACCTTGCCAATCGCCCTGGATGCTCAAATGGTTCTTGGACATAACAAGTCTGTCTAAACCAAACTGAAAATTACATTAACCATTGCCCTTGCTAGGCACCATACCCTTGTCCCTTTACTCGTGTTGGAAAAATTGAACACATGAGGTTTTACTCTCCCCAAAATACCTCTACACATAATCCACTTATCTCTGATCATACTGACCATGTTAGGGTTGTCCTTCTCTCAGACTTTAGTAGTCTCGATTTTGATGGCTACCCCCGTTGTTCCCTTAGGTTTGTTGGCCCTAAGGAGCATGCTACTGGCTTCAACAGCCCATACCGAATTCACCATTTCTTGGTAAAAATTCAGCTACCCAAATCATTTAAATGGGTCCCCTGATGGGTCTCCCCCTTGTGGTGCTTCACTAACACCGTTTTACTGAGTCTTACTCTCTGACTAAATTCCTCGATTCTTGTAGCTTCCCGCACAAGGAAGCATTAACATCCATATTGACAAAATGCGACATTTGCTAACTAATTAAATTCCTTTTCACAAAAGGGTCTCTGTCTGACCCTCTTGTGTAAGTTCAGAACAGCGTTCGCATCTTATCCCGAACATCTGATGAAGGAACTTTCGATTAAACTATACTGACATATCATTCCACTCATAAATGTCTTGGTTGAATCCTACCTTTATGACTTTGCTCCGATGAGCCAAGAAATTTTTTTACCCCCAATTTCACTTCTGCTTAGCCACACTCCGACATATGACCAAGCCTTTGGATATTTTTCCTTCGATGGCTAACACACACCATTTCCGCATTTCTAGAATTTCCATCGCTGGTTCTCTTCAATGTTTCGTTTGACTTTCTCCCAATCCAACATAGTTGGGTGAGTCTACTTTGACTATACTTTCTACTATAGCGGTACCTGAAAGTCATATGTTGTGCCCAAGACATCTTTACCGTCCTGTCTTTCTGTACCATAATAGGGGCGACCTCCACAACGGTCATCATTCTTGAATATACCCTATAACCTCAACTGCTTTGCCTCCTGTTGTTCGCCCATCCACCCTCGCTTGACATACTGCATTGTTTGACACACGAACAAACCCAAATGCAATTAAGATTCACTATTATATGGATTATAGTAGGAGTATGAAATCTCACCCAAGAAATCAACAATCCTAAACAAAGGGATCTATATCAAAGAAAGCAACGCTGGAAGCATAATAAGACACATAGATCCTAAAGGACACTAGAACCTGATGCTCTTATACCACCTATGACACCCCGACTAATTAAATAACGGGTAGCTACTCCTTTATTAAATTAATACAAAATATCAAGTTGGTTCAGTCTTAGCATCACTGTCGAAAGCATTTAGTTACTTATTAGCCACCTAATATTTAAAATAAAGAGATGCCAAATTTTATTAATTTAATTAACAATTAACCAAGTAATTAAATCATCATTCATCAATCACATAAACAATCTCATATGAATAACCAACGTAATGAAATAAACCGATTCTGGAGTAAACACTCCAATAATAATACCAGAGTAAAATAAAATCCCAAAAAAAAGTATGAATAAATAAACCAACATCTGAAATAATGAAAGTTTGTATAAACAATCTCTAAATAAGGGCAACATGCCCTAACTGATATGAATGACTCTGAAGGAACCAATGATAAATATGGAGGCATCTAGTACCAAGATCCTGTAGCTTCTACAGCAGCTACAACACGTCATCAAAATGGAACTCCTATACTTGGTGTCCCTGTGGTTGGGCACCTAAAAGGTTTTAAAAAAATTAATATAGATTTGGAGGATAACGGGTCAGAGCCCGAGGTGAAAATAGTTTAAAAATAGTAGGTGTTTAATTGCATTAAACAGTAAATATTATATACATGTTAGTTGCGTACTCTCACATGAGTTTCTCACCCCTCAACTAATGTGCACGCGTAACGTATACCCTTAACCCATACTAGTTAAGCCACTATCTAACGAGTCCGCACTAACTCCTATTTTCACATTCTAATATAGGGTGTCTATTCGTGTTACCCAAATGGGTCATACTTATATCTCACATATACATTAATCAAATTACTTATCTCGAGTGCTATATAAATTTTCACATTTTTAGCCCATTTAAATATCTTAGTCATTCACATCTACTAAGCAACAGTAAACAAGTCACAAGTACATATATAAATCACTCTCAATACATATATACATATATGTTACCCCCTAGGCTAAGCTGCGGTGCATGCATACTCTGTTATCAAATCCAATTACATCACGTACGTAAGGGTCACGCGTTCTGAATCGCTCAGGAACCGTCTCAGTACAAATCACACATATTGGAGGCGAACATAGTGCACATACCCATGGGTCACGCACATACCTACGCTCCCATGGTCAGCTGACTTATCAACTCACAAATAAGTCATTCACAATACTATGTCCTTAAGGTACCAATCTAAACCCCCCGAAGGCACACAAAGATAAGATGGTCCTTTTTCGAAAATCAACCTCCCATGATAGCAAGTATGGTACATATGTCATACACACAACAATCTATACACTAAGTAATCACACAACTTAGATAATCATTATATTTATATATGTATACACCATCCCTATATCTTAAGTCTCATACGTATCATAGTGTCATCCCAAATATTCCCCGTAATATGTTTAGGGCAACAACTCTCGTCGTATATGTGTGAATACTTAAACCTACCTCATAAGGTTACTAAGTTACCAACTAGTATCTACGGTTATCTCAGTAATTTCAAGTTCCTCTTCTACTGGTACTAACCTTAAATTAACATTCGTCACTTTAAATCCCAATTTTTAAGAAAGTTCTAACCGTACCTCACTCGGTAAACAGTCGTAAGTATTCCATTCAATATCATAATGTATAACATATTCCGGGAACTAGCTACAACCCTACTGACCTTAACCAAGTCCCATAATATCCTATTAATCTCCTTAAGAGTTCTTATAAACTTGGGAATTGTCATACCTGAAAGGGAAATAATCTACAAAAATCAGGAGGAATCGATCGATTGAGGGGAAAGGGGATCCCAGTCGATCGATCGACATTCATGGGTCGATCGATCGATCAAACAGGTATTGCGATTCTGCATAATTTTGCCTATGGGTTTCATCAAACTTAACCCTCAAATCCTATACTATAATCTCCCAAACTTCCAAATATTTATTCCTAACATCATACCAACATAAATACATAAGTTCCAACATTTTAGAATCATCAAATCATGATGGGAAATCAATTTCTTGGATCAAATCATCTATTTTTTATAAAAACCCTAGCTCTCCTATTTTCTTCAAGAACATTATATAACTCAATACAAAATTCATATTTCTCTACACATTGATTATAATTTCGTGGCTTCTATATTCCCAGAAGTTATACTACATTCAAAACCTACCCAGATTACGATTTTAATTCTTCAAATTCCATTCATTCATCATTTTTCAAGGTTATTCTCCAAATTATAAACTAACATGGATGAGATATGCACTGAATTATTTCAAGTTAAATCACTTGCTTGGAAATAAAAGTTCTAATCCTTTGGAGAAGATGATACGGGAGTAATCCTCTCTTCTCGATCTATTCGATGGTGGTGACGGTGGTGTAAAAAGCCTAAAGGTGGTGGTTCTCCTTTGGTAACCTCCTCCACTTCATCTTAAATGGTCGTTTGTGAATGTTGGTGATGGAAAACCTAAGTCTCTAACCTATTGGCTGATAAAGCTTTCTAAATTTCATGGGTCACTATTCCTCAAATATTAAAAATGACTAAAATGCCCTCTCGGGTTGCCGGTGAGGCTTAAAATGCTCCGGGATCAAAACTAAACCCCCGGTTAGTATTTTTTGACTATCTCGACTCTTCTAGACACGTTGGCGCACTCAAAATAATCATATGGATGACATAAAAATAAATTACTTTTAAATCCATTAAATTGGATCCTGATACGACCGACACGCGCGTCCCAACTTAATTATCGAAACTACCGTATTTATAACTCATGAAAATATTAATAAATTCAATAATCATATATTACCATATACACTCAATAATATTCAACATTATCATCACAATCAAAACACTAACTCTCGTTTCACTCATTATTTAAATCCGAATTAATTTTCAATTAATTATCCCAAATTAATTTAATTGATCCCATAATTAAAAGCAATTCATTTAATTAATCTCATAATTAAAAGCCATAAAAATACGGGGTATTACATATGTACAACTATATGCTGGGCTGGAGTATGTTTAAAATTATCTTAAATGGGACTTTGATTATTAGTTTTGATAATGATCTTATGATTTTCTAAACTTAAAGTTCCCTTATGTATATATTAGGTTTTAAGAGTTCCATTTTAGTACTTGATTCAAAAACTTGGTTCCTCTATAATTATAAATTTGGTTTTAGTATGACCTATTGAGCTTGGATTATAAATGGTTATAAATGGTTAGTTACTGAGTTCAACTCTATTTTGTGTTTTGTGCAGAGCTCATTTTTAATATCCCATTTTACTTTTTTATCACAACTGGTGTAAATTTTTTCTTAACTTATTAATATCAGTTTGGGGTGGGAAAATAGGTCCGATGATTGTGTTTTGGCAAACCAGGACTGCATTATTGACAGAGTACTTGAAAGTCTTATTCAATGTCGATGGGAGTGAGATCTCAACAAATTATGTGCTTATCTTCCTTTAAATAAGAAAGTGAAGTATGTAAGAATCCAAAAATTGAGTAATCAGGCTTCCGATCAAATAATTTAGGAAGGAATCTTTATGGTATTTTCTCTCTAAACTCAGCCTGGAACTATATTAGACAAATCAAAATTTCATCATGGTCTTCGAAATTTATATGACATAGGAAAATTCCTCTTAAAATTTACTTTATACTTTGGAGAGTTATGAAAAACATTTATCTCTTACTGTTGATTGTTTATATGACACTTATTTCTTATGGTTGATTGTTTATCCTATGTTTCTATATCAATTTGTTCGGATTTGATTTCAAATTTAATTGGGATCAAAATCACGGATTTGGTTTTTAGGAATTTAATCTATGGTTTAGGTTGAAAGGATGTTTAAATTATTTTTTCTTTTTTCTTTCATAGTATTATACCTCCATCTCTTCATAACTTTTTCGTATTACACTGTGCGATAACTATGGACAAAGTGTGGCTTCAAGAAGATAGCATGAGTGGTCATAATACTCTTAATTGGGGACAAAATGAGTATTTTGATAATTTCTTATTAGGCACGATGCTAATGTATTACACTATTCTATAACTCAAGACACTTAGTTTATTTTCTACTCTTATTAGGCATAAAATAACCTTGATTTTATACATTAGCATCGTGTCTTCCATCAAATATACCTGACAAATGTATTACACTATGCTATACATGTGCTATACATTGTGTCATACAGTGTGCTATACATGTGATTTACACTGTGTAATACAATGTGCTATACCTATGCTACACTATACTATACCTGTGCATTATACCTGTGTAATACACTCTGCTATACCTGTGTATTCTGCATTCAGTTAAATATACTTTACAAATATGCCTTCAGTTATTGCACAGTGTAATACATTAGCATCGTGCCTTCAGTCAAATAAACACAAAAGACGTACTCTTATTAGGCATCAATGTATTACACTGTTATAACATGGAAATTGAATTAACGGTCTCTTCTTCGTAACAATTATGCACTAATGTACTACTTTGTTATTTTTAACAACACTGATGTACTACTCTATTATGCAGTGATGTGTTACAAATCAAAAGTGAGTATAAACATGAAAGTTTTACTTGATTTGAAAATAATGTTGCTGCTATCATTATAAAAAATCTGTAAATGCTATAATAGGTTCCTTGCCGAACTTTCTCTGAGGAATTAGCTACATTGGAACCATGGGATTTCAAGATATCATATGACAGGTTAGTTATAGCAGCTGAAACAAAAGCTACTACTTTCTAAATTAAGGGTGTGAAAGGGAATGCATTTTTTCTTTGTGAAGTTCATCACGCTCATGAGATATCCGAAGAAAACTACTCCTAAAATTGATGTTGTCTGATGTTCCAGGTATGAAACTGAGCCAATAATTATTATGACAAGTGAGAAATATAAGTTGAACTCTTTTTTAGCTAATTCTCTATTTATGGCGTCAACAGCTTTATTTAGATACAAAGTCTTATTGGCCTTTCACACCAGCCATGGATCATGAGTGTTTGAGATTTTTTTTGTGATATGTGAGTTTGAGTAGCGCAAAAGAGGTTCCAATGAAGCAAAAGAGTAGCGCAACCACTACTGTAGGTACACATGATATGGAAACAAATGACTCGACTACAGTTAAAGTTGTGGCTGCCACTACACACCAAAACTATAACTGCCAACCATCATGCTTACATTGGAGTTCAATATTTCAACCCATCAATGGTGGAATCAAAATACCATTTCCTCACCGCACACATAAGACAGGTGTCACTTATCTCCATTCATTCAAGTACGAGTAAAAAAGTGGATATATTTGAATTCTTGACAAGTTATACATTAAGAAAATCCACCAAAAGTCTGAGTAAAAAAGTAGCCTTACTTGAGCTACTAGGGGAAAATATATGAATCACGCTAATTTTGAACCTTTGCTTTACAGTCCTTATTTTGAACTCTAATAACTATTCTTTGAAATTAAATAGATGAATCAGGCTAACATTTACTATTATTTTCCTGTTTCCGCAGGCCTTACAAAAAAATAGAACCCCCATCCACATTGATCTACATTTTCTTTTAGGAAATGCCTTTGCCAAATTAATTTGAAGAAGTTCACCAAAGAAACCCCACCACCCATGGACATAGTGGTTGATTTTATGGAACATGGTCTACCCGTGAGGATGGCTATTGTAATACCCCGTAATTTTATTGATTTTTATTTAAGGGATTAATTAAATTAAATGAGAATTAATTGGAAATTAATCCGGGTATAAATACTAACGAGATGTGAGTTGGTACTTGATTATGATGTTAAAAATTTATTATTTTCGAGTATGTATGGTAATACATGAGTATTGATGATATATAAGTGGTCACGAGGTAGATATACGACGAATTGGAAATTCAGTTGGGACGCGCGTGTCAGTCGCGTCAGGAATAAAATTATTTAAATTAAAAAGTTAATTTTATTTTATCAACCGAATGGTCATTTTGAGTGCGCCAACGTGTTCGTAAGGGTCGATATAGTCAGAAAACACTAGCCGGGGGTTTAGTTTGGGTCCCGAGGCACTTTTAGGCCAAACCGACTACCTAAAGGGGTATTTTGGTAATTTTAAAAATATGAGAATTCAGACCCACGAATTTTCGGAGTTAATTTTATATTATTTAGGAACCCAATAAGCCATTATCAGTATTTGGTAAGTTAGAGGGCTACGGGAGTTATAGGGAAAGTCTTAAGAAGTTCCAAAAGAAAACCCATAACCACCATCACCATCTTTGAGAGAAAGAGGAGAATCAACCTTCATCTTTCGATAAAGAATCTGGAAAACGAATCTAAGGCAAGTGGTTTAATTACATTAATTTCAAGCGAATGTTTCTTCCATGCTTAGAATTGTATATTTGTCTTATATTGGAAGTTTGATGAAAACCCATGAAATTGGAGGTAGAATTCATAATATGATATAGGGATTGCATGTAGAATGTTATTGGATGAATGTCATATCCAAAATATATCTTTTGATGGCTTAATAACGGACTTATGAGGAAGTGATTGTAGACATTAAAATTTTGGCTTCATGTTTATAGGGTTTGAGACAAGATTTGAGAAGTTTGATGATTTCATGTTAATTTAGGAACAATTGACACCAATTATATGTTACATAGTGACTTAGGATAACTTAGAGCAGTTTATTCACGTTAAAACTCATTTGGGATGATCTTAGTATGGATTTAAGGGAGAGAAATTGAAGAAAAACGAATTGGGGAAATTTCTGGGCGAAAACTGTAATCTCGTTAGAAGACCTGCCCAGGTCGTTCGAATGACCTCGTTCGAACGAGCTTCTAACGAGATGGCAGTGTCCCTTCTAACGAGTTGGTAGTTCATTCGAAGACTTTTGTTCTAACGAACTCGTTTGAACGACCTCATTCGAACGAGTTGACAGAATGGCCTTTTTGGCATGATTTCATTTCAAATGTTCCGTAGACTTATTTAATTGGAGCATTAACCTTCCCTTATTGATTAGTGGGTATAATTGTGAGAATTGGGGTACGTTGTGGAGTAGAACTTAGAACCTTATAATAAAATCGGATGTCAATTATGGAGTAGGAAACGAGTACCTAATTATGACGTGAGAAGGGTTGATAACATTAATATACAAATCGGGGACTTGTGATCGTATAACATTAAATGATGATATAAGCACGAGAAGTATACCTCTATTAATGATACGAGATATCTAAGATGTGAGAATGCTTAGTATATGTGGTTTTATGTGTATAACATACCTACCGTACTTGCTATCATGGGAGGTTTGCGTTCGATTAGGGCCATCTAATCTTTGTGTGCCTACGGGGGGATTTAGATTGGTACTTAGAGGGCATAGGTCAGAGAAGGACTTATTAAGAAGTTAATAAGCCTGTTGATCATGGGAGCGTAGGTATGTGCGTGACCCATGTGATGTGAACTGTGTTCGCCTCCATTGTGTGTGAATATTGTTATCTGAAACGATTCCTGAGAGATTCGGAATGCGTGGTCCTTATGTACGTGATGTACCGGGATTGGATAGCAGAGTATGTGTGCACCGCAGCTTAGTCTCGGGATGCTAGTATTGTATATTTATGATGAGGATAATATACTCTTAATTGAAATGAACTGTCATGTTTAATTGTGAGTATAATTATAGTAACGTTATGTAAAGATGAGATGAAAGATTTCTAGTAAGTAGTATTACTAATACGGGAAACCGAGAATTAATGAAAAGCTCTCTGTTTAAATGAAGATGCCGGAATTAAATCGTGAATCGTAAAGTAATGTCAAATTTTGTTTTGGACTAGTTAGAGATGGGAATAACTAGAATAGGTACAGGTACGTTATGAGTGCACAGATAGTCGAGAGGGGAGTATTTATTGTTTTAATGTCATTAAAACACTTGCTATATTTTAAACTATTTTCCACAATCGGGCTCTGACCCATTTGCTTTCAAATTTATTTTGTAAAAACCTTTTAGGTGCCCAGCCACAAGGACACCATGCATAGGAGTTCCATTCAGGTGATGGACTGTAGCTACCGTGGAAGTTACAGGACTTTGACAGTAGACGCCTCCACTTTCGATCTTGACTCTATGTTACTAGATTTTTCCTCATCTATTGGGCATGTCGCCCCATTTCTTTTAGACACTTTATTTATTCAATTATATAAGATTTTTGGGTTATAACTAATTTAGTGATGCAGACTTACATTTGTTTATTCCTGCATTTGGATTGTTGTGAGGGGTATCCCTCCAGACTCATTACTATTTTATGGTTATTCTATTGTCATTATGTTATGGTGGTTATGTTAGCATTTCATAATTTAAGTATTGCATGTTAATCGGATTTAATTAAAATTGATAACTCACTTTTTAAATATTACGTGGCTAGTAATTAATAAAATGTTTTCGACAGTGATGCTATGAACTGAACCAACTTGGCATTTTGTATTAATTTAATAAAGGAGTAGCTACCTGGTATTTAATTAGTCGGGGTATCACAGGTGGTATCAGAGCATCAGGTTCTAGTGTCCTTAGGATCTGTACGGCTTGTTATGTTTTCGCTGAGCTTTCTTTGATGTAGAGCCCTATATTTTAGGACAGTTGTATTCTTTTGTGTATGCTTCGCTCTTTAGCTATTTTGAGATAATAACTGCGAACTTATAAAACTTTACTCTCATTTTAGATGCCTCCACGACATGTGCAGCAAGTTCCTAGGGATGCCCAGCCCGAGACACAGCCTGCACCAGTTCCGAGCACCATGAATGCCGCAGAAGTTACAGCCATTGTAGCCCAAGTGGAGAATACCGCCATCGCAGTTGTACATCAGGCACCACCTCAGGCACCGGCAGTAGTGCCACTTCAGGCTCATGCATCCCCATCTACTTGGGAATGCGTCCGTGATGCTTTTCAGAAAGCACACCCTCCGAAGTTTACTGGTAGCTCCGACGTTGTTATATCCAGTCAGTGGGGGAAGGAAATTCAGAGGCACTTAAGGATGTATGAGTGCACAGATGTTTAGAAGCAGATACTGGCTACTTTTAAGCTAGTAGTATCAGCATTGCAGTGGTGGGATTCCATTACCACCGCGGAGGAGAGGGACGCTCTCACTATTCAGGAGTTCTGGGTGCGGTTCGACCGCAAATATTTTCCGTCAGCTGTTCACACTGAGATGAGGTGGAAGTTGATGAACCTCAAGCAGGAGGGAAAGACCATAGTCGAGTATGAGGCTGAGTTCACCAATCTCTTGAACATTGTTCAGGATGAAATTCCAACCGAGGAGAAGAAAATTCAGAAGTTCACGGATGGATTGACTTGGAGGATCCGTCAGCACTTGTTGGGGAATCTCTCATTGGACACTTATTCTGATGTGGTTAACGCTGCACTACTTCACTGCCAGGATCATCACTTCCACATGTCTGAGAGCAAGAGATCAGTAGAGTCCATCCATCAGGGCAGGACCAGAGGAAATGGTGCCATCGGGGCACAATCTACTCAGGGACAGCACAGGCAGAGTGACCAGGGTTCCTAACAGGGGGATCATAAGAGATTCAGATCTGGGGGTTTCATAAATGGTCAGGGAGGTTTTAGACATGGCCATTAGGGTCAGAATGACCATCAGGGCCAGAATGGTCAGTAGCAGCAGTTTTAGCAGGGCCAGCATGGTCAGGGTATGTATGGTAATGACCAGTAGGGCCGTGGGCAGCAGGGACAACGAGGGGGAAACTTCCCGGGGAAGTGCTTTGTTTGTGGCAAGATTGGCCACAAATTCCAGGATTGTCCTGATAGGGAAAGGGCCCCACAGCAGCAGCAGTAGGGTGCTCGACACGAGCCACAGAGGCCTATGTTTCCCGCAGCACTCCCAGCACCACCACAGATGGAAGCATTACAACCCATTCCAGCGGTCCCAGTCCAGCAGGGACAACTTCAGTATGGGAGAGTGTATCAGCTCCAGCAGGCTGCCGTCCAACATGATCCACCTGCTATTGAGGGTATGTTCTCTATTCAGGGGACTATGGGACATATTTTATTTGATACGGGGGCCACACATTATTTCATTGCCATGAGATTTTCACGCACTATTGGGTTTTTAGACACCGTAGAGAGAATGATTACTTGTGTAAATTCACTATTGAGTAGGGGTTCCGTGATTTCCCTTATTTGTAGAGGTGTGGGTATAGAGGTCGGGAGGTTTACTTTACCCACTGATATGTTAGTATTAGATATGACTGAGTACGATGCGATTATTGGTAAGGATTGGCTAGTTGTGTAATGAGCCATGATTGATTGTTTCAGTAGGAGTATTATCTTTACCATTCCCAGGTAGGAGATGTTTTTAGTAGCGATGCCTCGCCCTGAGGGCGGATCGTCCACTCACTTGTACTATATAGAGGAGGAGACCTCTAAGGAAGTGGTGCTACCACTCGATTCGATTACAGTTGTTAGAGAGTTCACTAATGTATTCCAGGATATACCTGGATTACCTCCTAGTTGAGATATTGATTTTGTTATTGATTTGACGCCGAACACTTGACCAATTTCTCGCGCACCGCATCGTATGGCTCCACCGGAGGTAAGAGAGCTAAGGGATCAGATAGAGTAGTTATTGGGTCAGGGGTTTATCCAAAGGAGTACTTCACCATGGGGTGCTCCCGTGTTGTTCTTAAAGAAGAGGGATGGATCGTTGAGATTGTGTGTAGATTATCGGGAGTTGAATAAAATCACGATACGAAATAAGTATCCATTTCCCTGAATCGATGACTTATTTGACCAGCTAAGAGGAGCTTGCTTCTTCTCAAAGATTGATTTACGATCGGGATACCATCAGCTACGTATCAGAGAACAGGACGTCTCAAAGACTGTTTTCTTGACGAGATATGGTTCATACGAATTTTGGGTTATGCCTTTTGGCTTGACCAACGCTCCAGCCGTGTTTATGAACTTGATGAATAGGGTGTTCAGAGAGTTCCTAGACCAGTTCGTCATCATCTTTATTGATGAAATTCTGGTTTACTCCCAGACAGAAGAGGAGCACGCCGAGCATTTGAGACAGGTTTTGTAGACACTACGTCAGAATGAACTTTATGCCAAGTATGAGAAGTGCGGGTTTTGGCTGAAGGAGGTTCAGTTTCTGGGGCATATCATTTCAGACCGGGGGATATCTGTTGATTCGGGGAAAGTATCTGCGGTGAGGGAGTGGGGACACCCCATGACACCGACTGAGATCCGTATTTTCTTGGTCCTAGTAGGATACTACAAGAGGTTTATTCGGGGATTCTCAAAGATAGCGGGTCCTTTGACACATCTGACTCGCAAGGGCGTGCCATTCATCTGGAGCGATGCCTGTCAGTTGGCATTTGATGAGCTGAAGGACAAGTTGACCTCAGCGCTTGTGTTAGCATTGCCCAGACTAGGAGTTGATTATTTAGTTTACACCGATGCATCCTTACAAGGACTTGGAGGTGTGCTGCAACAGGAGAGTCAGGCCATAGCTTATGCTTCCCGTAAGCTTAAGCCTCACGAGAGGAACTACCCCACACACGACTTGGAGTTAGTGGCCGTCTTATTCACTCTTCGGATTTGGAGACACTATCTCTTGGGGGAGAAATTTCGGTTGTTCACAGACCACAAGTCTTTACAATACCTCTTCACGCAGAAGGAGCTGAATATGCGTCAACATCGATGGCTTGAGTTTGTGAAGGATTATCAATTCGATATCCAGTATCACCCAGGGAAGTCTAACTTGGTGGCAGATGCATTGAGACGTAGGCCAGTAGGTGGAAGGAGTTGGGACACCAGGATGCAGTAGCACGATCGTTCATGTCTGTGATGACTGTTACACCGTAGATTGTTACGAGAGTAATAAAGGCCCAGGCAAATGACTCGTTTTGTCAGGAGAAGATAGTTTGATTACTAGCATAGGGAGTCGATACTATACCGTTAGTTCAGATGGGGGATTACGCTTCAATGGGAGACTGGTCATTTCGAAAGGGGAGGACTTGCGACACGAGGTAATAATGGAGTCCCACGGCTCACGGTTCGTGGTACACCCTGGTGGGGATAAGATGTACCAAGACATGAGACGACAATATTGGTGGAGCGGGATGAAGAGAGATATCTCCATGTTTGTTTCTAAATGTGCCACTTGTCATCTAGTAAAGGTGGACCATCAGAAACCGGCAGGACTCCTACAGCCGTTGGAGGTTCCGACGTGGATATGGGAGAGCATCTCCATGGACTTTATCACGGGGTTACCTACATCACAGAGGGGTCACGAATCCATATGGGTAGTTATGGATAGGTTGACCAAAGTTGCTCATTTTCTACCCGTAAGGACAGATTACACTACGGGACAATATGCCCAGGTTTTCATTGCAGAGATAGTGAGACTTCACGGTGTACCTCTAAATATCATATCTGACTGAGATAAGATATTTTTTTTATGATTTTGGGAGAGTTTCCAGGAGGCCATGGGTACGGAGTTACAGCTGAGTACATCTTATCACCCACAGACTGATGGGTAAACAGAGCGGACAAATCAGATGTTAGAGGACATGCTTCATATGTGCATCCTAGATTTTGGAGGTAGTTGAGAGCAGTACCTTCCACTGGTGGGGTCGGAAGTGTTTCAGGACACTTCAGCAAGAATAGAGATGATACGGAGCCTCATTCGGGTAGCTTAGGACCGGCAGAAAAGCTATGCTACTGCCAAGAGGTTCTTCAGAGAATTCGAGGTGGGGGACTAGGTGTTACTCAGAGTATCTCCAATTAAGGGGATCATGCATTTTGGGAAGAAGGGGAAACTGGCACCAAGGTATGTGGGGCTATTTCCTATCATCGAACGTATTGGGCCAGTTGCGTATAGACTGGGGTTACCGGAGCACTTGCATAGGATTCATGATGTGTTCCATATTTCCTCGCTAAGGAAATATCTTAGGGACGATTTGGCCCATACTCACATTGCTTTGGAGGACATCGATCTCCAGCCCGATAGTTCCTATGAGGAGAGGCCGATTGCTATTTTGGACCGAAGCAAGCGAAAACTGAGGTCGAAGATAGTACCATTAGTACGTGTTCAGTGGCGGCATCATAATGCCGAAGAGTCCATATGGGAGCGCGAGGATGAGATGCGTGAACGCTATTCGGAGTTATTTTTACCAGGTACTCTTTAATTCTGAATTTCAGGACGAAATTCTGTTATTAGGGGGGAAGTATGTAATACCCCGTAATTTTATTGATTTTTATTTAAGGGATTAATTAAATTAAATGAGAATTAATTGGAAATTAATCCGGGTATAAATACTAACGAGATGTGAGTTGGTATTTGATTATGATGTTAAAAATTTATTATTTCTGAGTATGTATGGTAATACATGAGTATTGATGATATATAAGTTGTCACGGGGTAGATATACGACAAATTGGAAATTCAGTTGGGACACGCGTGTCAGTCGCGTCAGGAATAAAATTATTTAAATTAAAAAGTGAATTTTATTTTATTAACTGAATGGTCATTTTGAGTGGGCCAACGTGTTCGTAAGGGTCGATATAGTCAGAAAACACTAGCCGGGGGTTTAGTTTGGGTCCCGGGGCACTTTTAGGCCAAACCGACTACCTAAAGGGGTATTTTGGTAATTTTAAAAATATGAGAATTCAGACCCACGAATTTTAGGAGTTAATTTTATATTATTTAGGAACCCAATAAGCCATTATCAGCATTTGGTAAGTTAGAGGGCTACGGGAGTTATAGGGAAAGTCTTAAGAAGTTCCAAAAGAAAACCCATAACCACCATCACCATCTTTGAGAGAAAGCTGTAGAGAGAAAGAGGAGAATCAACCTTCATCTTTCGACAACGAATCTGGAAAACGAATCTAACGCAAGTGGTTTAATTACATTAATTTCAAGCGAATGTTTCTTCCATGCTTAGAATTGTATATTTGTCTTATATTGGAAGTTTGATGAAAACCAATGAAATTGGAGGTAGAATTCATAATATGAAATAGGGATTGCATGTAGAATGTTATTGGATGAATGTCATATCCAAAATATATCTTTTGATGGTTTAAAAATGGATTTATGAGGAAGTGATTGTAGACATTAAAATTTTGGCTTCATGTTTATAGGGTTTGAGACAAGATTTGAGAAGTTTGATGATTTCATGTTAATTGAGGAAGAATTGACACCAATTATATGTTAAATAGTGACTTAGGATAACTTAGAGCAGTTTATTCACGTTAAAACTCATTTGGGATGATCCTAGTATGGATTTAAGGGAGAGAAATTAAAGAAAAACGAATTGGGGAAATTTCAGGGCAAAAACTGTAATCTCGTTAGAAGACCTTCCCAGGTCGTTCGAACGAGGTCGTTCGAACGAGCTTCTAACGAGATGACAGTGTCCCTTCTAACGAGTTGGTAGTTCGTTCGAAGACTTTCGTTCGAACGACCTCGTTCGAACGAGACTTCTAACGAGTTGACAGAATGGACTTTTTGGCCTGATTTCATTTCAAACGTTCCGTAGATTTATTTAATTGGAGCATTGACCTTCCCTTATTGATTAGTGGGTATAATTATGAGAATTGGGGTACGTTGAGGAGTAGAACTTAGAACCTTATAATAAAATTGGATGTCAATTGTGGAGTAGGAAACGAGTACCTAATTATGACGTGAGAAGGGTTGATAACATTAATATACAAATCGGGGACTTGTGATCGTATAACATTAAATAACGGTATAAGAACGAGAAGTATACCTATATTAATAATACGAGATATCTAAGATGTGCGAATGCTTAGTATATGTGGTTTTATGTGTATAACATACCTACCGTACTTGCTATCATGGGAGGTTTGCGTTCGATTAGGGCCATCTAATCTTTGTGTGCCTACGGGGGGATTTAGATTGGTACCTCGAGGGCATAGGTTAGAGAAGGACTTATTGAGAAGTTAATAAGTCTGCTGATCATGGGAGCGTAGGTATGTGCATGACCCATGTGATGTGAACTATGTTCGCCTCCATTGTGTGTGAATATTATTATCTGAAAACGATTCCTGAGAGATTCAGAATGCGTGGTCCTTATGTACATGATGTACCGGGATTGGATAGCAGAGTATGTGTGCACCGCGACTTAGTCTCGGGGTGCTAGTAATGTATATTTATGATGAGGATAATATACTCTTAATTGAAATGAATTGCCATGTTTAATTGTGAGTATAATTATAGTAACGTTATGTAAAGATGAGATGAAAGATTTCTAGTAAGTAGTATTACTAATACGGGAAACCGAGAATTAATGAAAATCTCTCTGTTTAAATGAAGATGCCGGAATTAAATCGTTAATCGTAAAGTAATGTTAGATTTTTTTTTGGACTAGTTAGAGATGGGAATAACTAGAATGGGTACGGGTACGTTAGGAGTGCACAGATAGTCGAGAGGTGAGTATTTCATGTGAGAGAACGTCCTAACATGTCTTTTGCATTCAATGTTTTAATGTCATTAAAACACTTGCTATATTTTAAACTGTTTTCCACAATCGGGCTGTGACCCATTTTCTTTCAAATTTATTTTTGTAAAAACCTTTTAGGTGCCCAGCCACAAGGACACCATGCATAGGAGTTCCATTCAGGTGACGGACTGTAGCTACCGTGGAAGTTACAGGACTTTGATAGTAGACGCCTCCACTTTCGATCTTGACTCTATGTTACTAGATTTTTCCTCATCTGTTGGGCATGTCACCCCATTTCTTTTAGACACTTTATTTATCCTGTTATATAAGATTTTTGGGTTGTAACTAATTTAGTGATGCAGACTTAGCATTTGTTTATTCCTGCATTTGGATTGTTGTGAGGGGTATCCCTCCAGACTCATTACTATTTTATGGTTATTCTATTGTCATTATGTTGTGGTGGTTATGTTAGCATTTCATAATTTAATTATTGCATGTTAATCGGATTTAATTAAAATTGACAACTCACTTTTTAAATATTAGGTGGCTAGTAATTAATAAAATGTTTTCGACAGTGATGCTATGAACTGAACCAACTTGACATTTTGTATTAATTTAATAAAGGAGTAGCTACCCGGTATTTAATTAGTCGGGGTGTCACAGCTAGCTTCTCTGTCAATTCAAAAGTCTACGTAGTTAGAGGAGAGAACAATCGAAAGGATGAAAAATTTGTTATTTCGTTGATCCTCCTCATAAATTAGACACTAGTGATGGTGGTAATGGCCTAAACTCTACTATTTTTCTGTTTTACCCTTCCAATCCCGACTCTCGCTGCAAGCCTACCCATGATGTCATTCCAAAACATGGTGGAAAGACCAACCCAAAAGTAAAAAATATTGGTCAAAATATGTACATCTTGAATGGGGTACCGTATTGCTTTCGGGGTCCACTTCCAACCCTTCCATTCGAGTGATATGATCCTAATAAATTGAAGCCCCCCAACCTTTTAGCACGTTTGGTGTTATACATAACCTATCTGTATAAAATTATATATACTTGCTCTGTAATTATAAATATATAAAGATATGTCAAGATATGCCAAGATATGTTTATTTTTTCTCTTACATAAATTGTGTCCTTAATTATAGCTATTGTACATGTTTATTGGATTTTGTTAAATAAGATGAAACTTTGCTGCTAGATTGGTTTTCATGATTAAACTCTCTCCCTATCTTTGTGTAAATATATTATATAGTGAGTCCCACTTACAAGTCATAAAAAATTCTCCTGATGACATGAGACATTCAGATGCTGGAAATATACTTTACTAATGTCACTAATCCCACTACTCCGCAAGACTACTTGCATATGTTCATGCATTTTGTAGAACTAAAACATGCCAAAGGTATTTGCAAACGGATTTGAGTGCAACAATGAGGTAAATTTATAAATCTGCGAGAATTATATTATCATGGGAGATAAAAAAGTCTTGGCACGTATGTCAAAATTAAAAATACATGCTAAAAAATATGTGCTCAATTTGTTACCCTAATTGTTGGGGAACGAAATTCTGTAACTTGGATTGGGTATCATTATGTGTCTAAAAAGTTTTTATCATCTATATGTTTTGTGTGAGTTTTGAGTTGTGTGTTTTAAGTTATATTCTTTGTTTTTAGTTTAAAACAAGTATTGTTGAATTTTATTCATTTTAGTTGATAAAGTTAGGATGATATCCAAAATATATGAATGATAAATGAGAGATATTGACCATCTATAACAATCTTCCTCAATTTTAGTGACCGTTTTTAATAATTTATGGTCTTAACTTTCATATAGCTTGTGCATCAATTTATGAATAACCCATGATGATCTCGCGCATCGCGCGGGTTTTCACTTAGTTTTGAAGTAAATTTTGTGGTGCCCTTAGAAACACCCAATATGAGGACCTATTTATTGCAGTAATGAAGAAGTGGGAGTGTGGGAAAAAATTAAAGCATCCCCTATGAAATAAAACTATTTAACATAATATATGTTAAATATCAATGATAGTAAAGTAGTAATATAGCGTGTCACCTAATATATGTTCTCAAAGTTATTCTCTGTTTATACATTTTGTGACATAACCCATAGAAACCCATCCTTATCAAACTTCCTTATGCAAATATGTAGACAACCTTACGACTAAAAAATAACTGAGCTTATAATATTACAAATCCTAATCCTAATCCCAAACACAAATATTGTGTTACGAGATAATAAAAAAGCTATGATAAATTTACCAGATGAATGATATGTTTGGTTTTGTTATTATAGACGTTAGGTTTGTTATAGTAGTCAGTTACCACTCAGATAATAAATCTTTATTATTAAGGGATTGCATGTTTGTTTGACTTGGTCTTTATTCACTTACCATGTTATTAAGATTTGTTAGGCGTTGACTTCTTATTTCTTATTTCAGTTTATTTTGTAAGGCTATATAATAGCCAATCTTGTTCTTCAATTCAGTAGAAATTTGTCCCATTTCTATACAATTTTCATAAGGTTTTCTAGTTTCTAACATCTGGTATCAGATCTCTATCATGGGGCTTAGTTAAAACTAAGAAGTAGAAGTCTTCTATGTGTGTAGTAATCTAAGTACGATGATAGAGAGTACATTTATGCAACTGAGATTTTAGAAACATAATGGGAACTATGATCATTGGGCGATGCTCATGGAAAACTTCTTACGTTCAAAGGAGTACTAGAACTTGGTGGAGAATGGGATACCTTCAGTAGAAAAAGGTGTTGATCTCACGGATTCACGGAGGAATAACATTGAAGAACAAAAGTTAAATGATTTGAAAGAAAAAATCTATCTATTTCAAGCGATTGACCGTTCGATCTTGGAGACGATCATCAATAAGGATACCGTGAAGAACATATGGGATTCTTTGAAACAAAGATATCAATGGAAAATAAGGGTTAAGCATGCACAATTATAGGATTTTCGAAGGAAGTTTGAGTTTCTCTATATGAAGGCAGGAGAATCAGTGAATGAGTATTTTGCTCGAACTCCCTACATAGACAACAAGGTGAGAGTCAATCAGGGATAAATGGGAGATGTTTCTATCATCGAGAAGATCATGAGATTCATGACTCCTAAGTTTGATTATGTCCTGTGTTTTATTGAAGAGTTTAAGGATTTGTACACCTTGTCCATTAATGAGTTACCAAGCATCCTACTTGTGCATGAGCAACACATGAATTGGCACATTATAGAGGAACATGCTTTGAAGGTTACTTTATATTATCAATACAAAGGAAGAGGTAGGACTTGAAGGATTTTGAGGAAGGGAAGAGGGAGACAAAGCCTCAATAAGACCATGGTGGAGTGATATAATTATCACATGCTAGGGAATTTTTAATAGGAATTCCCAATCAAGGAGAAAGAGGCCAACTATGCAAAGGCTCAAGAAGAGATGTTACTAATAGTGTAGATGGATATGATTAATACCAGTAGAGAGGATGCGTGGTTCCTTGACTCGGGATATAGTAATTACATGTGTGGGAAAAAGGAGTAGTTATAGAATTTTAATGAAAGCTTTAGAGATTTTATGAAGTTGGGTAATAACTCGAGCATGGTCTTAATCGGAAAGGGTAACATAAGGGTACAGGTGAATGGAATATCATAGATCATCACAGGGGTATTTTATGTTTCGGAGCTGAAGAAAAATTTACTGGGTATTGGGAAATTACATGAAAAAAGGCTTGTCATATTGATTCAACATGGAAAGTGCAAGGTGTTTCATCTTGAGAGAGGCTTAATCATGGAGATGAAGATGTCTTAAAATATAATGTTCGTACTGCATCCCATATTTTAGTCCATAACATCTGCTTTTTTAACACAAATATAGAAGATATGGTTCAACTTTGACAGTGTAGGTATTGACATATGTGCTTTAAAGGATTAAAGACTTTTCAGTAGAAGAAGATGGTGAGTGATTTACCAAAACTTAAGATGCCCTCAAGGCTAGGCAAGGACTGCTTGGTGGGGTAACAACAAAGGGACTCATTTCTAAAGAAGAGCATATGGATAGATTAAAAAATCCTTCAATTGGTTCATGCTGATATTTGTGGGCTGATTAATCCCATTTCAAACAACAAGAAAAGGTATTTTATTACTTTCACTGATGATTTTAGTCAAAAAACATGGATTTACTTCTTGATGGAGAAATCACAAGCATTTACTATTTTCAAAAGTTTTAAAAATCATGTTGAGAAGGAAACAAGCTCGTTTATTAGAGTCTTATGTACGGATCGAGGAGGAAGTTTACATCACAAGAGTTCATCAATTTTTGTGATGTAAATAGTATACGAAGACAATTGATAGATGCATACACACCGTAATAAAAAGGAGTTACGAAATGAAAGAATAGAATCATTATAAATATGCGTTTGTAGTATGGTTCGTAGCATGCTTTCATAATAGAATCATTATGAATATGGTTCGTAGTTTCAATATAAATGATGCAGCTTTGTGAAGGTAATGATATAAGTTTTGTGTAAGAATGGATGAAATTTTTGTGAATGAAATGATATAATTTTGTGAAGGGAGTGATATAACCTTTATGTAGGAATTGGTGTAATTTTGGTGAAGGAAATGATGTAACTTTTGGTGAAGGAGTTGATGTAATTTTTGACATGATGAAGTTATTTATTGAAATTTTATTTTATGGCAATTTTTTTCTATTAGTGTAGTTATTTCAATCAAATTACATTGTTAATTTTCAATTGTTTCAGAAACACCACAAATATACCAACATTTTGTTCCCAACACCATAGTGATGGTGAAAAGTGGCCATGTAGAAAAGTTGCACCGTGACAAGTGGTAGTGGGTACACCAACTATGGTGACAAGTGGCTGTGCAACCAAACCCACATTGACAAGTGGTTGTGTAGAAAAGATAGTACGTTATTGGGGGTTTTCAATCACGGTGACACGTATCCATGGGTACACAAAATACGGTGATACGTGGTCATCAAAATAAATTCACAGTGGCAAGTGGTCGTGTAAAAAAGATAGTACATTTTGGGGTTTTACAATCACGGTGACAAGTGGTTGGGGGCTGGGGGACCCAACCCACGGTGGAAAGTGGATAAGTAGAAATGACAATACAAATTGAGGTTTTACAATCAGAGTGACAAGTTGTTATGTGTACATAAACTAAGGTGACAAGTGGCCCTGAGTCTCCCATTCACGGTGATAAAAATTCGTATGTTCCCAACCCATGGTGATAAGTTTTGCACACATACGGTGATCAGTTTTCGTGTGACACATTGAGTAACTTTTGAGAAATATGTAACTTCACACTGAGTTTATCACATAAACAAACCCAATGACAAATTATTACAATAAATTATGCACTCAAGTTAGCATCTATATTAAAACAACAAGATGGAACATGAAAGATAATGAAATAAATATAGATGCTAACTTGAGTGTCTAATTTATAGTCCAAAACATGTTTATTTCTTGAGTGTCTAATTAGACACTCAAGTTACCAATCACAAAAACATGTTTTAATATAGGACAAGATGAAATAAATTATTATAATAAATAAGTTACCAATCACAAAAAAGTTGCAAAACATTTTTTCAAACCCCAAAACAAGTTACCAATCACACAAAAGTTACAAAATTATAACTCAGGAGGTATAAGACAAAAATCAAATTATTTATTTCTTGCCTTCTTCATCAAGGGATCATATGTGACCTTCGCTATTGCTTCTCTTGTGGTTTGCTTATTGAAATTATCTTGAATGGTCTTGGCTCCTTTGCCTTCAACTATCATGTTAACAACTACATTTGCAGATTCATGTACATCTGCAACATCTTAGTCCTCTCCTGTTTGTCGCATCTTGCAACATTTTGACAGCTACATCAATTCTATTTAACTGAAATATGTACCTTAGGTTAATTAAAAACATTTTGACTTTCAATAATGGTTAATTGTTAAATATTAGTTAATTATTACTTACCAACTTATTGAATTCTTTGACATTCTTTTATAAAATTTGATATCCTGGATTTTGCACATGAAAAACGTAGAGTGGTATGGTTATTTGTATAATTCGTAAAGTTTTCCACACACACAAAAACCAAATTCAACTTAGTCCAAATTTTATCTTGTTAAAATAAGTGAACCTAAACATGAAAGATAATGAAACTAAATGAAAAACAAACCACAACCCAAAAGATAGGACATGGGAAAAAATATCTTTTGAGAAAAACCTCTATTCAATACTCTTTACAACCGGGTATTAAAAAATGACAATTACATACTTACAAAACTTAGAGATACACTAACTAATGCAACAATGTCTTCATTCCTTGTTGTCAATAACAAACGATGCAGATTCAACACCGCCCCATAATAAGCTTTACTTGCCTTGACATCCATCGATCAACCTCAACAATTAGTATTCCTATCTTCAATAGTGGAGGATCGACTCCATAAGGTTAACAGTAAAGAATTGACTCTATAAGGGTATGAACGTGTATGGGGTTCTTCTAGGGTTTCATAAAGCTCAACAAGTCATTCAAGGGTTTCGATTTGGGAAATAAAAGAGTTTTAAACAAACTAGGGTTTGGAGACCTTTTGGATATGCATGGGGAAATAAATTTTGTCAAAACTTGTAAGAAAAGTTGATCCTAAGACCCCTTTTTATAGAAAACACAAATTTTGAGACGGTATAAATTTTGAGAAATCTCGTACGAATGAAAACAGGACCTCGTTCAAACAAAAATTGGATCTCATTCGAACCATATAAAATCACGGTGAATTTAAGTCGCTCAAATGACTTAAAAATAAAAAAAAATAATTTTAGAAAACAAGCCTCGAACATTTTATAAATGCAATCCCTCAATAAAGTGTTTATGCATAATCAAAACCATATACCTTCTCGATGATTGTAGCGACGACCTCAACTAATTCGATCTTCGATTGTTGGTTGGTCAATAACTTGTCTTAACTTGAAGCTCTTGAGAACTACATGATGATGAATATGTAACAGAATATGCCAAACTAAAATAAATGATGAACAATTATAAAACTTGCTCTTACAAATCTCCCCATTTTGTCTATTCCGGTACAAAACACAAATCGCAAATAAATAACCCTAAGACAAGTACACCTAATTCCCTCCCAAACTCGAAAATAAAAAGACACTTGTGACATTGTCTTCAGCTAAGAATCTTCATTATGTAGTCCATGAAATCATTAAAGAGGAAACGCCTACACATGTAAAGAAAATGAAATATCGTGACGTATGGAGTTTAAAGAAAAAATAAAACTCTCCCTCAATATGTTCTCCCCCTTTTGTCCGTAATAAGCAAAGGGTTAGAAACTAATCCTGATATGTTAGCATCATGTGAATCCAAATATGAAATATCATCTCAAAGAATAAACAATTAAGCAGATGCGATGAGACTTCAACAAAGCAACAAACTATTTTTGAAAATATTTGTGGATAAGAAGTACATATAATTACAAATACAAACCATCATACCAAGGAGTAGCACGAAAATATATGAACGATGGAAAGGTAATGAAATCTGTGAACTTAAAGCACGGGAAAATCAACATAGGCATACGAACCAAAGGTGCATGAAGCCAATGAGATACTCCTAAACAATGAACTCAATTCACCTTAGGAGTAAAAATTGTTAAACGCAGTGATTTTGAATCAACTTATGCAAAATTTCATGAATTTTAATGCTTCTCAAATCAATAATGCCAAACTATTTAATATTTTTGAAGAAATTTATTGTGCAAACCCATTGATTATCAACTTATACAACCATCCAAAATCTCACATTTTTAAGCATACATTCTCAAAATTTTCGAAGGAATCATAATGTTCATGAAAGTGAAGCATCAATGAAATAAAAATTTGGCCTTGGAATTTCTATTTTTTGTGTGCCAAAATAATCTTTTAGGCTCTTGCCAATAGTGGCCTTTAATGCAAAGAAGATTGATTCTTTCTTAGTCCCTTTCCATTTCTTTAAAAAAAATCAAAATTTTTAAGAAAATAAATCCTAGCAATGGTTCTTACAGGCACAATTTGTTCCTAGTACATTTGGTTCGTTATTAAGCACGATTGAGATGAGAAATCCTTATTTGACATATGACAAGCAAGTACAATGTTAAAAAACTTCGTGCATGTGTACAATAAATGCGATATAAAGAGTCTAGCATGAAGGAAGTAATCACTAAAGAACAAATAAATGATAAACGGGCATTATTAAGCATACCAAAGAAACAGATCCAGGTCTCATAACACCATCATTAAGTCACGTGAATGGATGGAATGTTATTATGATTCCATCACCTTAAATGCGCATCCATATATGGTGTAAAACAAAATACAAATATCTTTTTGAATTTTTTGAAATTTTTTATCAAAAATAAAATATTTTTGAAACCCTTTGAAATTTTTTTAACAGAAAAGAAAATCTTTTTAGATTTAAAAAAAAAATATAAACATAAAAACACAATCTAGTAATAGGGAAAAAAGAAAACAATATGATAAACACCCTATACGAGATATAAGTATCGACCTCAATCATTAGTTCCATAGGTGTTCTTAAAAGGAGTGGACATCCTTTGAAATTCCTCCATCAAATATTGAGAAGTCTTGACTAAAACCTCCACCTGCTCTTAAAGACTAGCAACGTCTCTATGGCAATGCGTGGAAACACGTGTGTGGTAAACTCTCCCCATCTTATAACAAAATTCCCTAAGGTGACCTCTTTGTTTAAAATGGCAACAAACATAGATTGATTTGGGTCTACCTTGTTTAAAATGCCTAGGACAAGCTCTCCTTAGTGGGTTAGGTCGAGGACCATAAGGATCCATTACAAACTCAAAAATCGATGTGTGTGAGGCATTAAAAGTGGACACACCAGCGTATCCTATCCCTTGCCTCTCGTTAAAACCTAACACATGACCGAGGAACATATTTCTAGCCTTCTTAGATGTTCCCTCTAAAGTAGACTTGACATTCCTGTCATGTTAGAGATCTTTATCGAGTCGGGAAATATTGTATTTAAGTTTTCGAGGAGTCTCCAATGATGCTTGAAGATCTCTCGTAAGACTAGCCACTTTATTTTTCAAAATAGTATTTTCCCTACCAACCACAATAAGTTTCTCACATAAAGAAACTTTCAATTTTTTTAGTTGACTTATAGAGGCTTCACACTCTCTCAAAAGTTTCAAATCCTATTCTAGATACAACACCTTGAGAGTCAAATTTTTCTTATGCTTTTTGGTTTTTAAAGACTCGTTGTAAAGTTTGGTATAGGCGCATTGGAGGACACATTCTCCCTCACTCAAATTCTCTTCATCGCCCTTAGTCTCTCAATAATGGTTCGACATATTATCGAGGCTATCACTCGCATGGTACATACTAGAATCACTAACATGACTGGCTATAAACGAAAAAAAATTAGGTTCATGTTGTGATTCATCCCTGGAATCCACTGAATCTACATCACTATCGCTTAGAGTGGCATTATATGCAACTTAGCCTTTGCCCTGTCTCTTAAGCCTAGTGGGACACTCATGGGATTTATGTCCTTTTCCCTCGCACTCATGACATCTCCTTAATTTAACATTCCCAGGGTACTCACCTCTAACTCTCTGTTGATCATTCTAAAAAATATTCTTGCCCTTTTGAAAAAATTTATCTTTCTCAAAACTTTTATTTTCTACTTTGGAAGAATTTTCTTTGTTGAATTTTATTTTTTTGGCAAACAAGGCGAGATCGTCTAGATCAATTTTAGCATCGAAGTCAAAAACCTTTTCTTTTAATTTTGGTTTTAAAGTTATAACTCCCTTTTTTCTCTTGGTTTTGGGGAATATGTCTATTTCATAAGTCTGAAGATCAATTACAAGTTCCTCTAATCTAAACATGTCTATAATTCCTAAAGAGTTTAGGATGGGGAATTTTGTGCTAAAATGAGGCGAGAGAGACTTTAAAATATTCTTAACCACTCTCAGTTTAGGAATTTGCTCACCCGAATTACAACTAGAATTCACAATATCAGACTAACGTGCATATAATTCGTCAAAAGTGTCAGTCTTATTCATTCACATGGTCTTAAACTTAGTGGTGATATTCTGAAGCTTAGAATCTTTCATTGCACTGGTACCCTCATTAGTGAGTTGAATAATATCCCGTGCTTATTTAGACGTGGAACATGTTATGATACTATGAAATTCGTTGGGTTTAAGCCTCGAGAGTTAAAGTTACTCCATCTAAAATCATCCTCAGTCCAAGTAGTGAATGTCTTGAGACTAATGACATCTCCCTTAGTCATAGTGGGTGTAGTCCACCCCCTTTCAACTGCAATCCATAATCCCTCATCAATCGATTTCAGAACCGACCTCATTGGATTTTTCCAGTAGGCATAATTGGACCCATCAAACGTAGGTGGCCTATTATACGAATTATAAATATAATCCCCATAATTCATCTAATTAACTTGTAAAAACAAGATTTGATACTAATTTGAAAAATCGAGAGTGGTCCGATTATGTTTATCGTACAGTAGGCCACACAGACAAACCAAATTCAACTTATTCCAAATTTCATCCTGTTAAAATAAGTGAATCTAAACATGAAAGATAATGAAATAAATGAAAAACAAACCAAAACCCAACAAACAGATGACAGGAGATGAGGAAAAATCCCTTTTGTGCAAAATCTATATTCTATACTGCTTACAATCGGGTATTACAGAACAACAATTATAGACTTACAAAACTTAGAGATCAACTAAGTGATCAATAATGTCATAATTCCTTATTTTCAATAGCAAATGATACAACTCCATCACTGCCCCATAAAAATCTCCACTTGCCTCAGTATCCACCGATCACCCTCAGAAATTAGTATTCCTATCTTTAGCAGTGGAGGATCAACTCCACAAGGTTAGTAGTAAAGAATCAACACTACAAAGGTATGAACATGTATGGTGTTCTTCTAGGGTTTGATAAAGCTCAACAAATCATTAATGGGTTTTGATTTGGAAATCAAAAGAGTGTTAAACAAACTAGGATTTGGAGACCTTTTAAAAATGTATAGGGAAACAAATTTTGCCAAAAGTTCTAGGAAAATATGATCCCAAGACACCTTTTATAGAAAACATGAATTGTGAGGAAGAAACATTTCAAGAAATATTGTTTGAATGAAAAGATGACCTCGTTCGAATGAAAATAGGATCTCATTCAAACCAAAGCAAATCTCGTTCGAATGAAGAACCAATCTCGTTCGAATGTGTTTCAAATGATATAAGTTCTGTAAACAGAACAAAATTCGTTTGATGTTCATTTGAACGAATTCTCAATCTCGTTCGAACGAAGACTTAAAGTCATTAGAATAAATTAAAAATAAATTAAATATTTTGAAAAATTATTTTAAAAACAAGCCTCGAACATTTTATAGAAGTTACTCCCGAATAAAGTATTTATGCATAATTAAAACCATATACCTTCTTGATGATTGTAGCGATAATCTCAACTCATTTGATCTTCAATTATTGCTCGGTCACTAACATGATAATGAATATGTAACGGAATATGCCAAACTAAAATAGATGATGAGTAATTATAAAACTTACTCCGACAGAATAGTGGGATAGGAGCATTCCAAGAACCAGTCCATGTAGTCACTTACACACTCCCATGAATATTATTGAACTTATTGGGATCATTGGTTTTTTGATAATAGGTGGTCCATCCAGTCCTCTTAGTACCACGTTTCATCATTGTTGGGTCCTAACCCTCTCCTCATGCAAAGGTCTCATCAGTAGCCTAGGTATCTTTTAACATGGATGGCGTATCGAAGAACACATTCAGGATAATAGGCTTCTGCCACATCATAACAAATCGCTATGCTATTGTAAAATGACACCTACTAGAATGGGTATGCGTCCGAATTATCTTTATATAAATCCCAAACTTGTGGAGTTATATATTTATAACATTTTAATAAATAACACATGAAATTATTTCTATGTTAAAAATGAATATATAGTTGAATTTACTCCAAACTGGTTAATATCATCAAGGGTCTCACATAGCTCTATCATCTGCAGAAACGCATCCCCAGATACCATTTGTTCCTTTATTTTCACATATGGGGTTGCGTTGGGTCAAAATCCAAGTTGCGGACACCCTTCTTGATGCTAAAGTGTTCATAAATCCATGCCTGGATTAATAAATTATTTTAAGTGCCAATGTATATATGTATATCCAACATTGGAAGATATATAGACATTATAGAAAATCATTACCACCAATAGGGGAGATATCTAGTAACCTGCCGAACATTAACCCAGGAGGCCACTACTAACTGTCAATATAAATGGAATAATACATCCATACCCCATGAAATGTCTTGACATTTGTTGAGTTTCTTCAATAATTGTAGGCAATACAAGAGTGATCTATTACCGAAATTGTCCAAAAATAACAAATAACCAATCATAAAAAGGCAAATAACCACGTGCGCGCTAATGGTTGTGCTTCTCTGTCACCCCTTCTACTAATTTCTTCACTGTGTCCTTGCATTACTGCATGACCCAATTTACACGTACAAAACACAATAATATAAATTCACTATTTGCCTCATCCTTCATACATCATATATATTTCTTCAAATTCTTAATCAGATTGGCCTAGTCCTCAGTCTTACAAATCACCTCACCATACAAAGACTCCCCCTTAACCAGTATCTTCAGCAAATGGTAAACATCATTTAGTGTAATTGTCATCTCACCAAATGGCATGTTCAAGGTATTAGTCTTTGGTTTTCACCATTCAATAAAATCACATACCACATTATGATTAATTTAATGGTATAAATGTTTGACCAAACTCCACAACCCTAACTCATTCTCTAATTTAATGATATGCAGGTCTTCTTTCTCAGGGTACCATTTTGAAATTATTTGGTAGTGGTATACGCATTTCATAAGGCCTCTCTTTTCATCTTAATTCCATATTATAGAAGAAATATGGTTGTTTAAGTGTTTTACTAGCTCAATATTTTTTGGCATTAAACTTCCGAGAGGTTTGAGTCACCCCTCATCGCTTTTTTCTTTTCTTTCTTTGTGGGGATTTTAGAAGGATTCGATGTAGACGCACCCCTATCATCGTCTTCATCCTCACTAGTTGCATCACTACTCTCCTCAACTTCCTCAATAATACAACTAACTTCCTTTCCACCACTAGATTCCTCAATAACACCACCAACCACACTCTCACCGGTCTTCTTCTCATCATCACACTCATCCCTATCATCGTCTACTTCCTCTACCTATCCCACCTACTTTCTCCTCGCTATCATTAGTTACTTTCTATACTTCTTCCTCCCTATCATCATCACCCACTTCCTTCACTTCTTCCACCATCTTATCACTGATATGTTGTTTGTTCATCTCTACCTCTTTCTCACCACCATCATTGATATTTAATACTCATTGGTTATTATTGACTATAACTCTAACTATTTGTACTCATTGATTTTTTGACTTCATTCTATTCAGTCACTTTATCTTACGTAGCATCCAACTTCCAATTCCTTTTAGAAGGTGTAGAATCTGTCCTAGTTTTTTCCATTTATATTTTACAAAAATAAAGACAACATATTAAATTAATAAACAAGTACGAACTAACCAAATGTTTGAAATCAAACATGAAGTAAAAAAATATTGGAAATTATATATGAAATTATGGTGGGTTGTAACCGTGGTAACTAATATACATGGTGAGTTGTAACCATGATAACAACTAAACCAAGGCTAAAAGTCACCAACCATAACTTATGGTGTGTTATGATCGTGAAAAGTGATGATTCATGGTGACAACTAACCATAACCAAATCAAACATGATCGAAAAACACTATAAATTACCATCACAGTAACAAAACATCGTGGATACAATCAAAATATGAAAAATAACAACCATGGGGAGATGGAATTGTTTCATATGAACAAGATACGACCACCACACACTGTAAACAACCATCTTCTCTGGTGATGGGTGGTCGTGGTTTCATATCGGGTAAAGTGTTTTTACCTCTGTCGTTTCTTGCTTTCTCTATGCTTTAAGGTCACAGTTGGTTATTTCAATGACTTAGTTTAGCTTATAATAAAAGTATTAGGGTTTTAAAACACAAAATAACCTAGTTGGTCTGACAATATGTAGTGTGTAGTTTAGGGTTTACATACAAACATATTATGTTGCAATTAAACATTATTTCAAGTGCATGGCTAGGGTTTATGTGACAACCCGAATATAATTATGATAAATTTTGTTTAAATCATGCTTACCTTATGGGATATGGATGATGTGGTATTATTGTACATAATTTTAAATTAGTATGTTTAGTGTAATCCTGCCTTCATAAAGCTTGAAATATCGAATTAGTTACAAACACTAAATTTTGAAGTTTTCGGTAGGAATGTTCATGTTGGAGACTAGTTTTGACCATTTTGATATAACAATTGTAGCTATGGATATGTGAGTTAAGTTTGTAACACAATAAATGGTGTTTTAAACGGAGGTCCGAGTAAGAATTTATACTAAAATTTCAAAACAAGGGAAAATTCATCTATTCGTTAAGTGATATGTTGTCTTATTATGACAACAAATGATTTATTTTGATTGGACCAAGGGGACGTGAATTATGAAGACTTTAAAACATTGAAATGACCTCCTACTTCAACCAAAATCAAACATGAGAGAGTTTGTCTTGAGGAGAGAGAATCGAGATGCCCGGGAAGTAGAAAGTGAGGAGAAAAAATGAGAAAAATTCACAGGAAATTATGAAAAAGTCCCTAAGGTAATTCTACGCATAAATCTTGTTATTGTTTTGGTATTATTGATTGAAATGATATAAATAATTGAGTTTTTTATTGAACTTTCATGCCTTGGTGTATATGTACGGATAGATGCAAGTTGAAGCCAAGTTGAATGTGTGAACCTTTAAAATTGCTTCGTTTAGAACCTTTGTGTCTTCAAACTTTCATATCTTTTTCTATACTTACTGTAATTGAGAATCTATAGTTGGAGTTTAAAATAGACTCGTATTTGCAATACATATCCAAAAATTATGTAAAAACACCTAGAAATGAATCTTGGGTGATAGTTTGAAGTTCAGGTATAAAATTTGTCCCCAAAGAGTAAATACGCATACCATGTGTACGGCGTTTTGCTTGACATAGCAATGAACTCTAAAAATTATGAAAATTTAATTTTGTATTATTAAATATGTTTCTTGAGATTGGGTGGAATATCATATGAAGTTATGATGTAGAAAATTATGAAAATTCTTGGAAGTTGACTGGACGATAGAGGAGTCTATAGGGAAGATTTGCTATGTGGTAAAGAAATGGGCATATTTTGCTATAGGAAACTTGAAATAATGTGTCGTATTTTGTATTAGAAACCTAATATGATAAGGATTGTGTTAATAAAAAGAAATTAAAGTCTGTTGGGATATGATTTGGACATGTTAAATATCGTATCATGAATTCGAATGAAACTTTATTTATGATAAAGGATTTGAATGGAATTATAAGATGCTTATGAATTGAGTTACGTATAAGTATACTTTGAATTGTTAATATCCTTATGATGATACTAATATTGTAATAATGAATATGTGTAAGGGAAGAAGAACTGGTTGAACCAGTGCTAGAAAAAGGCAAGGGAAAAACACATGAAGTGGCCAAGGTGAGTGTAGTCACTAGAAAAAGGTATTGGTATACTGTTATAGATATGATCATGATGTTATGAATATGAAACTGTTCTTTTTGCATTGTTATGGCTATGATATGAATATCACTTGTTGGTAAGATGTATTATACATGGTTATGGATATGATCATAAAAATATTCAATATGAAATTGTTCATTTCGGTTAACCGAAATGGGATAAAATTATCTATTGCAGACATGATATATGAATCATGATTGGGATAAGTTGGTCATTCTTTATGAATGAGCCTAGCAAGTATATAATTGGTCATTCTTTATTAATGAGCTGGATAAGTATAAAATTGGCCATTCTTTATGAATGAGCCGAATAAGTATATATATATATATATATATATATATATATATATATATATATATATATATATATATATAATACCCCATGGATATGATTTATTGCATTAAATTTTATGCAATATGGGAAGAATAAGTTTATACATTATCACACATATATGATGTATTGCATTTAAATTTGTGCAGTAGTGTGTAGTGATGCATTTGCTGAGCTATTTTGCTCATGGTTTCTTGTTTACGTTTTAGGTAACATAAGGTCACTGCCAAATCTAGGAGTTCGGGTGGGGTTAGAAAGGGATGCATAAAACCATGATTTTGGACAGATTTAAATATGGTAAATCTAATCCTACTTATCATTAAACTGAGTTTGGATAAGCATAATCGTTTTAAAACATATGAACAGTTTTTAGCTTTATGGATTCAGGTTGATGATTTAAAAACGGATAATTATGTTTATGGTTTGGTTAAGATAATCATGGTTTGACTCACTTTGACTTTCAAACTTAATTATAAGTAACTGGGTTGGGGTGTGTCAACTTTGGTATCAGAGCCTAGGTTTTAAAGGTTCTGGGGTGAGGAGCACCTAGATTTGGCAGTGGAAGTAGAAATTATTTTGAGTCATAAGTAAATTGGATTTATTGACTAACATCTGTTAGTTATACATATATATTGTTGCACGGGATATGAAATGTAAGGATCTTGTAGGAAAGGAAATGATTTTTTAAGGTTTATTCGTGGATGACAACGAATACAGGTGTTTTAATATGAATCATTGCATTATTTTATGCGTGGTACGGACAAACATGTCATTGAAGGGAAATTTTTTAAAGACAAAATGTGGTATACAAAAATTGTGAAGTATTGGAAGTGATCTCTTCTTATACTGGTATATGTGGACTTGATTTGTGTCACTTATTAAACCATGGTTTAGTGTGTGCCCCATTTATATGGGAGAGTGAGGCACGGGAACCCACATTCTATTAAAGGATGAGATGTGAGGAGAATTACTGTTACATGATTATGATGAGACTTAAATTGTTAGAGTGTGAATAAAATTAAGATTCACATCGTAAAGGTGAAGT
Source organism: Sambucus nigra (assembly GCA_949130495.1). NCBI lineage: Eukaryota > Viridiplantae > Streptophyta > Magnoliopsida > Dipsacales > Adoxaceae > Sambucus > Sambucus nigra. The sequence goes on along the minus strand of OX422218.1, from coordinate 170,741,481 downwards.
GAGAAGATTAATAGTTATATATATTAAAATTTAAGATGTGAAATAGTCTAAAATTCAATTACTAGTCAATATATCTCAATTGAGCCAAATATGCGTTCATACTGAATTATGATAAGTAGAAGAAAAGAGTAATAAGAGTTGAGATGTACTTCTTTAATAATATGAGTATATGTAGTGGATATTACCATTATGATGTTTTGAAATTCTTATATGAATAGTAAAGTTGAGACGAGGTGTTAAAGTGTTGGAAGTTTAAAAATATTAAGGAGCCATTTTAAGAGTATGTGTTATGTATGAGTATGGGATAGATGCTAATTGGGTTGGAATATCAACAACTGGTTTGGGTGGATATTGGGTTGTATTTGTCATTATACGTACGCATTATCACTAAGAGTATGGCATATAAGGAATATAATTGACATTATACGGGGTCACCAAGAAGTATGTGTAAGGATAATCTGCTATGTGAGATACCATAATGTGATATATTAAGGTATTGACAATAGCTTATTTGAAAGAAATACAACATATAATAGTTAGAGAAGTATTATGGGGTTGGTAAGTATGGTTAAAGTTTTAAGTGGTGATTGTACGTTTAACATCCATGTCACCAAACGGGTAAGCTCAGTGTATTAGTGATATTGCATAAGAATATCATATTAATAAGGGTTGGGATAAGATTATGATTATAAAGTTATTGTGTTGGATAAATGACTTGCTAAGGTCGTTGTATGTTTAGTTAAAAAATAATCAAATGATACTGAAAAAGGGAATATAGTGAGAAGTTATATTGAGTTCAAAGTGCATGACTATACAATATACATGACGGTGAATATGAAATCTTGGATAAGAATAAACATTTAGTGAATGCTTTTTCGATTTCGATATATGAAAAGTAGTGAGTAAGAAGGATATTTAACATACTCTTAAATTTCAGAAATGATACGAAAATTAGTTAAAGTCAAACACATGTATTTGGTGTTGGAAGGAAGACGGAAATATGATGTGTCAATAAGCTACTATGGTAATATGATAATTATGATTTGAAATATTACACGATGATAAGGATAGACAATAGGAATGAAGGGAGAAATGTAAAGAATGATACTAGATTTGTTAAGAATGTTCACTCCTTGTGAATATATGCTGATACAACTGATAATTTATTTTATGTGAATGTTTGACATACATATATAAAGGTATGAAGTAATATGTGTGTTGGGAATTGGTTTTCATTGATAATAAATCATTAAATGATTATCCTTACGTGTAAATGATAAAGAAACTGAAGATATTATGAAAGAAGATTTGTCGTATATTGAGGAACCGGTGGAAAGTATTGATCGAAAGAAGCAAGTATTAGGCAATAAAGTTAGTCCCGCAGTTAAAGTGTGATGGAGGATCCATGAAATTAAATAAGCAACTTGGGAAGTGGAATATAGCATGAGGAAACAGTATCCTCAATTGATTGGTAAATGAAATTCATTCAAATTTTCTAACGGGGAAAGTTGTGACAACCCGGATATAATTATGATAAATTGTGTTTAAATCATGCTTACCTTATGGGATATGGATAATGTGGTATTAGTGTACATAATTTTAAGTTAGTATGTTTAGTCTAATCCTACCTTCATAAATCTTCAAATATCGAATTAGTTACAAACACAAAATTTTGAAGTTTTCGGTAGGAATGTTCATGTTGGAGACTAGTTTAGACCATTATAATTTAACAATTGACATAAGCTGAAAACTATATAGTTGTGGATATGTGAGTTAAGTTTGTAACACAATAAACGGTGTGCTAAACAGAGGTCCGAGTAAGAAGTTATACTAAAATTTCGAAACAAGGGCAAATTCGTCTATTCGTTAAGTGATATGTTGTCTTATTATGACAAGAAATGATTTGTTTTTATTGGACCAAGGGGAGGTGACTTATGACCACTTTAAAACCTTGAAATTACCTCCTCCTTTATCCAAGTGATACATGAGAGAGTTTGAATTCAGGATGGGTAATCGGGAAGCTCGGGAAGTAGAAAGTGATGAGAAAAATTGAGAAAAATCCGTAAGAAATTATAAAAAAATCCCTAAGGTAATTCTACGCATAAATCTTGTTATTGTTTTGGTATTATTGATTGAAATGATATAAATAATTGATTTTTTATTGAACTTTTATGCCTTATGGTATATGTACGGATAGATTCAGGTTTAAGAAAAGTTGAACGTGTAAACCTTTAAAATTGCTTCGTTTAGAACCTTTGTGTATTCAAACTTTCATACGTTTTTGTATACTTACTGTAATTGAGAAATTCCAGTTGGAGGTTAAAATAGACTCATATTTGCATTACATATCCGAAAATATATAAAAATACTAAGAAGTGAATCTTGGGTGATAGTTTGAAGTTCAGGTATAAAATCTTCCCCCAAAGAGTAAGTACACATACCATATGTTCGACGTTTTGCTTGACATAGCAACTGAACTCTAAAAATTATGAAACTTTAATTTTATATTATTAAATATGTTTTTTTGAGATTGTGTTGAATATCATATGAAGTTATAATATATAAAAATTATGCAAATTCCTGGAAGTTGACTAGACGATAGAGGAGCCTATAGGGCAGATTTGCTATGTGGTAAAGAAAATGGCATATTTTGCTCTAGGAAACTTGAAATAATGTGATGTATTTTGTATTGGAAACCGAATATGATAAGGATTGGATTACTAATAAGAAATTAAAGTAGGTTGGGTTATGATTTGGATATGTTAAATATCGTAACATGAATTTGAATGCAACTTCATTTATGATAAAGGATTTAAATGGAATCATATGATGCTTATGAATTGAGTTACGTTTTAGTATACTTTGAATTATTAATATCCTTATGACAATACTAATATTTTAAGAATGAATATGTGTAAGGGAAGAAGAACTGGTTGAACCAATGCCAGACAAAGGCAAGGGAAAAACACATGAAGTGGCCAAGGTGAGTATAGTCACTCGAAAAAGGTATTGGTATACTGCTATGTATATGATCATGATGTTATGAATATGAAACTGTTCTTTTCGCATGGTTATGGATATGATATGGATATCACTTGTTGGTAAGATGTATTATACATGTTTACGGATATGATCATAATAATATTCAATATTAAATTGTTCATTTCTGTTTACCGAAATGGGAGGTTACTCCCTGACCCGGAATGGGGGAGAATTGTCTATTGCAGACAGGATATGTGAATCATGACTGGGATAAGTTGGTTATTCTTTATGAATGAGACGGATAAGTATATGATTGGTCATTCTTTATGAATGAGCCGAATAAGTATAAAATTGGCCATTCTTTATGAGTGAGCCGGATAAGTTTATATATATATTACCACATGGATATGATTTATTGTATTAATTTTATACAATATGGGCATGATAAGTTTATACATTATCACATAGGTGTGATGTATTGCATTTAAATTTGTGCAGTAGTGTAGTAGAGACACATTTGCTGAGCCATTTTGCTCAAGGTTTTTATGTTTATGTTTCAAGTAACGTAAGGTCACTGCCAAATATTGGAGTTCGAGTGGGGTTAGCAAGGTCTACATAAAACCACTGTTTTGGACAGATTTAAATATTGTAATCTGAGTCTACTTATCCTTAAAGTGAGTTTGAATAAGCATAATCATTTTAAAACATATGAGAAGTTTTTAGTTTTATGGATTCAGGTTGATGACTTAAAAAAGGATAATTATGTTTATAGTTTTGTTAAGATAATAATGGTTTGACTCACTTTGACTTTCAAACTTAATTATAAGTAACTGTATTAGGGTGTGTCAGTTTACATGCCAAAAAATATGTAAGCTTCAACTTCTATAGTATACGTCATTTATGGAAGGAGTGTATTCAAAATAGAGATAGAGTTTTTATTTTAGAAAGAGAAAATGCGGGGGATGAGAAAATATGTCAAAAATATACTTTATATATGGTTTGACTATTTGTGATGTAACTTACTTTGGTGTTTTGAGTAATATTTTAGTTATTTTATGGTGGTTACTAAATATTGGTGAGAGGGAAAAGTTTTGGGGTGGAAATAACAACTCCCTTTTGAAGCCAAGTGGAAACCTTAACATTAGGGACACCATTTTCAAATATATATAAGATAACTATTAGGACATTAAATCATAGACGCGTGGAGACATCCAAATATAGATATCCTTTTTTATATTTTATTATATGATATGATTGGTTAAAATTTTATGATATTCTATTTATTTCACTAATCAATGAGTGAGACTATGGGAAAATATTGCTACTTATTTTAATGTCCAATCATGGAAAGTATTGGAGCCCTTCGTACTTCAAAATTATAGGGCCTACCATTTCAAAATTTCTGAGTAAATTATTCACAATCATTGATCAGATTGAAATGAGTCATGGAAAATGCTACAATAATCATGATATGGTTCTGGTTACTCGGGAAGCTTACTAAGTTAAGGTAAAAAAAAAGTCTTATTAATTCCTAGCGGGGAAGCAAAATATGACTTAATTGATCTAATTTTAAACTATGCCCAAATTTTACTCAAAAATATCCATATTTCAACATTTAGCTAGAAAAAAATTTGGATTGTGTAGAACTAATTATGAAAACCACACAAGATATTTTTTATTCATTAAATATATTAGGGTGCTTCTCTAATTAACTCACACCATAAGAAACAACCAAACTCTATTTTAATAATTTAGTAGGTGACAACTCATATAAGGCACAATCACCTACTCCACTAATCATCCAACCTTATCTATAGGCTGAATTAGTGTGTGAAGTATCAGATCAATAAAAAATAACATATTTAAACTCACAGTAATAGAATTACGAGATAAAATATAGGTAGGGGAAAAATCTAGGGATGCATGATCTCTCTCATTTGACTTGAAGTGATTTTACGTTGTGCAAAGTCATAACTCTAATACCTTATATTCTTTAGAGACACAACTTTCAACACTTCAATTCTTCTCCATTTATCATGAAAATCGATTGCAGATCTCCACCATAAATAATAAGACCTATAATCTCCTAAGCAGAGAAAACCCGGTGAAAATCCAACTTATGATATGATCTCCCGTAGATCTCATATAAAGATTCTAATTAATATATACCAAGATAATTCTCTCCGGTAAGTCATGTCAAAGTTATTGAAATAAAGACTCTTATAAAAAAGTTCTTAAAGTTTGATCCTCAATTCCTTTCAATATGCTAGTTGAAAATTTGTGGACAGTGTGTACGGATATAATTCGTCCCTTTGTTCTCGATGTATATTTATTTTGACGTCATGAATCCATGTGTCTAGTTTTTCTCGTGATTTAAAATTGTGCATATAGTTGAGTTTTGGCGTTATGCGCACGCTTGTACTTGTAGAGAAAAAATCAACTTATGCACGGTTTTAAATTCAACCGTATAGTTTGAAAAACTTTAAACATATTGGAAAAGATATTACAATAATATCTGAACATGTGAAAACATAGAAATGTACATATATGCAAAGTCATACATGTCAAATGAACAATTATCTAATTAAAAGGATATTCTTTAATGTTTCTTATAGTCGGAAGCTCATAGGTTTCATAAATCAATGATGTCATATGAGGTGTGAAAGAAAAAAACATAGGATCCATGGAACTCTCAAACACTTAGCATTTATACAAAATCAAGATATATGCTAGGGCTGCAAGACTCAAATGTTTTGATACAGGAGTGGCCAAAAATATTAAAACTAATACATGTATGTGTTCAATTTCCCATCTATCTATTTCATGACACAAATTAAAACCCAAAATACATCAAGTTATAATCCATTATACACACCCCAAAAAACTAATAATGTGTGCATTATAAATAAGTGAAAAAGATAAAATATCCCTACTTAATGCTCATGAATGTTGAGTCTGAATATGCCAAGTCAATACCTACTTAAGTGTGACAAACGACAAACCATCACGTAGGTATGACAAGACAAAGAGAAATTCACCTCATTTAAAAATCCCCTAGAATATAATAATCTCACGAGGAAATAAAATTAAAGAAAAATTATCCCTTAAATCATATATCAACATTTACAAGAAATAAAATACATGTATACGAAAATCCCCTTATCTTAGATGTTTCTACCTCCTTTTGACTCATAATGGCCAAAGTAAGGCAGGCCAACTACAGTAGATAATGGGTGAAAGGAATATAAGCCAATATAAAAATAACACAATTTAATAGAAATAAAAAAAAGTTCAAAGAAAAATACATTACAAAAAATCTATTTTTAAGACGGCATTCTAGCGGTCTCAAAAGCTACTCTAGCCATCCCAAATACTATTTAGGACGACCCAAGGGAGTTTTATTGGCAACCTATTTCAAATAGATTTTGAGATAATAATAGCGGTCTGAAAAAGGTTTTTTGAGGCGAGAACTAAGCCATCTCAAAAGATCATTTTTTACGGGACCCTTTTGAGATGATACGGAAGCTGGCTTTAATAAATGTTTTTGGGACGACAATGAGCCCTCCTAAAAAAATGGATGGATGTTAAAATTTTGGCGCCAAAGTATTAGGGATGGTAAAATCTAGCCCTGAAGTTTAATTTAGAATTAAACATACCATTTGAGATGCTTTACCAGACCAACACTGAGCATATGGTTAAAAATAGATTACACCGAACGCATTATATTGATTCCAACATATATTATATAAAATCATAAACAAAAACTGTTAAAAAGAATATATAACATTTTTGGCACCCATTTTAACATTTCTTAGTTACAACCTTAATCATCAGCACAAAGACTTATTTCTCATTCAACTATAATTAGAGTTCATACAAGTAAAATCTCCCTTTACATAATCAACACGTCCACCATCATGTATACTAAAACATTAATAGTAATAAGTTTTTCAAACATTCCACCAGTCTCATTAGTAAAAATACAGAATAACCCATCTACTCATAAAATAAAATGATGTCAAGTAAACCCACAATCATGATGTCAAGTAAACCCATGATTTGAAGCACGCGACCTCCAACAAAATGACTCATATGATTTGTTTGGTCTAAAAAAGATTCCCCCCTACAATAAGATTTATTTAGTGTTAATTACCTTAAATAAATAAGAATTAGCTAAAAAAAAACTATAATAATATCTAGAATAAACCAGTAATAAATTCCCACCATATACAATGTACAAAGTAATGATTTAATTCAATATAGTCTCACTGCTCCCACCACTTAGTTTAACACAATTTGTTTTTCAAATTGTCCAGACACTATTATTTAAAAATAAATCGACAACCTCCTTTATTTATACATGAAAACCAACCTTCTTAAAAATTAAAATTAACTCAAAACAACTACAACACATAGTCACAACACTGTAAATAAGTAAATTGAAAAGGAAGAAGTTTCCACCAGAAAAATATCAAAATATATACAATATATCCTAAAGGTAGAAAATCTTGATACATGTTTCCTACCTAACACTCCCTCACAAACATATATAGAAATAAAATAACTATGTTATAAGGTAAAATATATGTGTAAGGTGCAAAATATCCCTCTTTATACATAATAAGTAGTTATATATATAAACTATATCAATATCATAATGATAAACATGTGTTATTGCCTAGTCGATATTGATCGTTGAGGTACATAGATGATCAATTATAAATAAACATATCAATAATCAAGAATTAAAATTACCTCTTATCCGTATAAATTGTTTCACCCTCATCCTCTTCTCAGCACTACAAATCAATCCCGTACAAAAATGAATGATATATGTATCAATAATCAAGAATTAAAATTACTCATCAATGCAAAAATTATGTATCAGAGATGGAGCCAAATATGGCAAAGAATGGGTTTTAAAGTAATTGTATATGATTCTTTAATAATTTCAAATCTATTAGATTCTTATAACATCATTTGGTCATAACATGGACAAAATCACAAGTAAATATAAGAACAGGCATAAAATGAAGATGTTAGCACACAAATAACACCACCACAAGATATTCTCTTATATAGAACCAATTTGCATTATATAACCAAGATAACAATAACATATTTCTATATTCATAACTCTGTAGTGAGGGTCAAGACCTAATACCACATGACTTGTAAATACTACATTAAACATATAAAATACAATAGCATACAAAATATTTATCACAATGCTAATGGGTATTGTCGAAGTATGTTCAAAAATTTAAATTGGCATATAAATTGATTGAAGTGTGTGGGGAAAGGGGGATAGGTATGAGTTAATGTCAAATTTTTAATTGGTATAGAAATTTATTTAGTTAGGATGTGAATATGCCCAGCATGAATTCCGGTGTATGCTAATGATCTAATCTAACAAATAATTAAATTAAATTTCAATATCCAAGGTTTAATTTTTTAGCAGTAAATGGTAAATCATATGTAAGAACAAAAAAACATTATAGGATTTATATCTCAACTAAAATCTTTAATGGTCATTCCAAACTTCTCAATATATCAAAATATTTAAAAGTAAAAAAAATAAGGAAGAAAATCAATGTCAAAGGGGAAAGAAAGAGAGACGATACTCACCATAACGCTACATATGTCGTGCATGTTGGAATATTTTTAACACTCAAATGTGGGCTTACATATTAAATAGCAATTGTATCTAGGCGTTTGTTATAATTGAAATAATTAAGTGATCTAATTAGTAGAACCCAATAATACATCTAAAATGATTATGGGCTTTGTAATGTGTGGTTATCCAAGAGTCACCTATTGGTTACTCAAGAGTCGTGGTTATTCAAGAGTCACCTAATTGGAATTTATGGGGTTCTAATTAGATGCCTATATAATGAAGGGTTCTATTCCCCAGGGCTAATGCACTCATATACTCTCCTTTTCATTTCCCATCATTGAGAGAGAATTCATAAAGAGAGAGGGATTAGTCTGTGGAAGATCTCTAACCCCCAAGTCTCAATCACCACTATGGATTCAAGTACACAGTTCTAACAATTTTATTATGTAATCTTGATAATTTAGTATCAAGAATTTCATCTAAACAAGTGGTATTAGAGAAACCTCATATTAGATTCTTGGGATTAATATTGTGATTATGATTTAGGAATGATTTGGTTTTATCATACATACGATCTGAAAAGAACCCATATGGCTTTTAGGATTCTATATAGAATTTTATATATGTTTTTCATAATTATAATTTAAAAATTGATCAACGGAGTTTTTTTTTATATTTTAGATCCATAGTGTTTTTTGATCAATTCATGATGGATTTGGTTGGATTAATTCAGTTTTGTTCAAATTGAAAATAATTTCGTGGGACGTTTTCACCACATATTTTGTTTTCTTACTCAGAATTTTACGAAATATTGATGGTCACTTGGGAACGTTGCAATAATTAAAACCCATTGAAAATAATGGGCACCCCCTATCTCAGCGATTTGACGTTGTTTAGACCCTTAAAAACGTGTTTTTGCCATATTTGGTAATAACATCAACGCTAATAACTCTCGCTTAAAAATTGATTTTATGATTGTAATAATTAAAGACTGATCCCGAAGAGATAATTTGTGTTACTATAATGATAACTAAAAAATTTCCATTATTAGAAAAATAAATTATTTTCCCATATTTTATGGTATAAATCACTATCTATATTTTTTCTCATTAAATGTTTGATCTAGTATTCATGTTATGTGTTATTTGGTGATGACCAAAGGTTCAATATAATGTTTTCAATATTAGATATATGATAAGGTGTTCATATGGTTGATAAGAGGAAGGAGAATCCCGTCAGTGGGACATATGTTTTCTGAATCATTTAGATTCTAGATTTTTTTATGGAACCAAAGCCAAGCTCCCATTTGTGGTATTTAATTAATACGCTTTTGTCTTAATTCTTAAAATAAATTAATTGAATACGCTGCCAAAGTAACATCTATTGTGTAAATTAATCTATTTTGATTTATTAATATGTATGAGTTTATTATTTATGCAATTAGGGATCGACCTAAAGGAAATGTATTAATTAGCCAAATAATAAATTTTACACGTGCGAATAAACGTGTGACTATTATAAAGTTTCCATGTGGACAATATATCGACCCAAAGGAAGGTTGTTGTTTGATCGGATTTATCATCAACATTTGATTTTTGCACTTAGAGTACCATATACAAGTTAATGTTTTTGTCGAAAGACTAAACGTTAATGTTGTGCTAGGTATCTTAAATAGGGTCCACCATTACAGTTGCAAAAAATTGATGTCTTGCATTTATTCTTTTAATATATCTTGACATGAATTTTAATTTAAGCTTATGTTATTTATTTCTTCTCTGAATTCAGTTATTGCTTCCGCTACTAATATGACTACCAACATGAACACGATTCCTATGCTTAACATCACAAACTTCAAAAATTGGAAAGAGAATATTCTGATAGTTTTCGATTTCATGGAGTTAGACTATGCACTAAGGAAAGAACAACCCACTCCTCTTACATAGAAAAGATCTATTGAGGATAAAGTGAACTTTGAGATGTGGGATCGTTCTAATTGCTTGAGTCTAATAATGTTAAATCCCTACATTCTAGAATTATTCAGGGGAGATATGTCCGATGAGGTAACTTCTAAGGGCTTCCTGCTAAAATTGAAAATCGTTTTGCTAAGAACAAAAAAGATAAGATAAGTACACTTATAGATAAACTTAATCAAATGAGGTATAAAGGTAAAGGAAACATAAAAGGAGTACATTATAAAGCTGTCTTACATCGCCTAAAAATTTAAGGCACTAAAGTTAGAGCTGTTTGATGACTTGCTCGTGCTTCTAGTACCGATTTCCTTTCCTGCACACTACGACTAGTTTATAGTTACTTAAAAGGATAAATGGACTCTTAATGAGCTCATTTCTCATTATGTGCAAGAAGAGGGAAGATTGAAGCAGGAAAAGGCAATTGAAAGTGATCCTATTACAGCTACCTCAAAGAATAATGAGTGAAAAAGGAATGATAAGAAGAAAATTAAAATAGGATCATCATAACCCAAAATTCCACAAAAGAAGCATGATCCAGAATTTACCTGTTACTTTTGCAAAAAACTTGGGCATGTGAAGAATGAATGTTCCATGTACAACACACGACGTGTAAAGAAAGGTACACTTCGTACTTTGGTTTATTCTAAAGTTTATTTGACTTTTGTACCTATTCATACTTGGTGGGTAGATTCTGGTTGTACTAATCATGTAAGTGTGTCTATTCAGGGTTGTCTGTGGAGCCGACCGCCAAGTGATGCTGAAAGATTCATCTATGTGGGCGATAGCAAAATATTTCCAGTTGAAGCAATTGGGACCTTTATATTATCATTTGAGACTGGTCATTTTATTGAATTAAGAGAGACTTATGTAGTACCGTTTGGTTTCTATTTCTGTTTTGGACAAATATGGTTTTTCTTTTTCATTTGGAAATAATAAAGTGAGTCTTTTTCTTAATTCTAGTTTTATTATGGAGACTAGTTATTTAATTCATAAATTATATATGTTGAATAAAAATGCTTCATTTAATGAAAGCTTGCAAATAACTATATGAGGCACAAAACGCAAATTTACTAATGAGAATTCCGCCACCTTAGGGAACAAACATTTAGGTCATATCTCCCTAAGGAGAATTGAAAGGCTTGTATCATACGGAATACATAAACTCCACGATTTAACAAACTTTAATGTTTGTATTGGGTACATAAAGGGGAAACATACAAACATTCAGAAATTGAGGGCCAAAAGGAGTTCTAGCGTCTTACAATATTTGCGATCCATTCCCTACGGCTTCTTGGAATGGTTAACAGTATTTTATTACTTTCATAGACAACTATTCTCGTTATGGGTATTTATATTTAATCCATGAGAAGTCACAATCCTTAGACATTTTTAAGGCCTTCAATGCCTAAGTTAAAAATCAAATAGGCAAGAAGATTAACATAGGAGCCCACTTTTTGCAAGCCCATAAGAGTAGCCCGACCAAGATAACTTGAGTTATTTGGGCCGACTTAAATCTTGGCTTGATTTTGACATGGACAATTTAGTTAGAGGAGGACACTTGCAAATAGGGTCAAGTCAAGTGCCAAGAATCTCGGTCAAGATATTCAAGCACCTCATGGATAATCCACGAACTATGTGGAGTTCCTTAAACAACTCAAACTCTATAAGAAACAAGGATATAAAATGTAATCCGTGACCCGAGGAAAAGGTAGGAAAGACTATAATCGTTTAGAGACACTTACTATAAAACAAGTAACCTCTCCGTGGACGTAGGCAAGTTGTCAAACCGTGTACATCGTTGTTGTGTGTGATTTCATTTACTTTCTACCTTTTGTGATTACTTTCATGAATCTTTTATTGTGAATTTTTCTGCCCTCACAATTGGCGCCGTCTGTGGGAATCGACTTGTGTTCCTATGATATCATTCAACACCAGAAATCCAGTAATATCTCACCACAGTAGTAGAATTCCACAAGCCGGTGATGTTCAGGAAGAGCCGGACACTCCTAAGGTTAGGTCTGAAATTGGCCAACATTCAAGCTAAAGGTTTCACCAATAAAGGCAACCTTCAGAAGAGAGACATGGACCTCCAAGGTCTACTCATATTTTTAGGTTGGTTAATGCCTATGAAGTTCAACTTCGAGAGTAGGAAGAGGTGACTCGACGCTAAGAAGAAGAAAACACTTGCCTTAAGAGACAACTTGAAAGAATGGAGAGAGACCTCCCCATAAACATAAGGCGGCATCGAGACAAAACTCCTATCCCTCGGGGGGGGGGGGGGGATTCCCCCAGCCAAGGAAGGAGTACAAGGAATGAACAAGAAAGAACTAAGCGTGATAAATAAGAGTGATCACGATCAGAGCGTGGCCATCAGGAGAGGCTCCACCGGAATAATGATCGACCAAGTGAGTATTTGAGGATTCTAGTCCGTAGGGAGATGGACCAACATCTAGCACACCGAGGAGCCAAATCGACTAGAGAGCCTTCTAGAAAAGATCTAAATTCTCAAATAAAGATGCCCCTTTAGAGGTAAATTAAACGTGATGAGCCCCCTAAGAAGTTCGTTGTCCCCATGTTCAAGATCTATGATGGGAAAATAGATCCCATAGATCATGTTAGGAAATATCAATACGCAATGACCTTATGGAGCCATAATGACGCACTAATGTACAAGATATTCACTTATATCCTACACAATGTAGCACATAAGTGGTTTGAAAGGCTCCACTATAGTTTGATCAAGAACTTCACAGCATTGGAAGAAGCTTTCACGACACGGTTCATAACGAGCAGCTCCCATCCTAAGCGAATAGATGCATTGCTCACTATGAAGAAAAAGCATTAAGAAAACCTCAAAGATTATTCAAAGAGATACTGGGAGATCTTTAATGAGATCGAGGACTACTCAGAGCAGTTGTCGTAGCATCTTTCAAAATTGGCTTGCCGACCACCTCCCTGCTGCACTAATCTCTCACTAAGAAGGAAGTCGTAAACATCGATAATCTTATGGCCCGTATCTAGAAATATGCCAAGGTAGAGGACATGGTCCATCATAATGGGGGAGATAATGGTCGAGCAAAAGAGAATAAGGGGACAGAGAAGAATGGCACCCAGAAAGAGGAAGTAATAACGGCGGAAAGAATGGCTCCAAAGGTGGAGGTAAGAATGACCCCTCCAAGGCTTTCTAGAATGTTAACACAATCCTTAAGGAACCCATTTACAATATTCTCAAAAAGATCAAGTATGATCCCTTCATCAAATGGACCAATAAGATGGGAGGAGATCCGACTAAGAGAAACAACGCAATAAGGTGCGAATTCCATAAGGAGGGTGGTCGTAGAACTGAAAATTACAAAGATCTAAAGTCACATCTAGAAGAGCTAGTTTAGACAAGGCACCTTAGTGAATACATTGATAAGAAAATAGATAAGGTCTCTGTGGGGTGGCCCAATGTGTGTATTTTCAAACAGAATCAATTTTTCTTCGAAAAAAGATCCAATTTTTAATTTTGCACCAAACCAAGTTGTGAAATCCCAATTCTCACTTTAAACCAATTTTATCTTGATTAATCCTAAACATGAATCTAGTGATTAAAGCAAGTAAAGTAAAGTGAAGAATACTCACAACGCCGGATGTACGAGGAAAAAACCCAAAGTGGGAAAACAACCTCGGACGGCCCAAGCCAGACAATCACTATGAATAATGGTTTTACAAAGACAGATTAGCCTTACACTAAGAGTCGATCCCCACGGGTCTTGACGCTCCTTCTGATCTTCAACCGTTCTTCAATAGTGCCCACGCAGAAATTTTGTCTTCTACGATCTCTGTCCACAACACACGCGTCCACGTATGTCTCGGTGTACACCGATATGGCTTTGATTCGTCTACGATGTCGAACACGATGTCTGTCGCTTCTTCACCGCAAAACCCTTTGTATTCAATGTGTAGAACAAACAACTTTGGTGCAAAAAGATCACGTATACATATAAGAATGATAACTCGGATCTTTGCAAACTCGAAGGATGTGTTTAAGACTTTTAAACCTTAGAAAACATGTGTAAACAAGGTTCTGGTTCGTAAAACTTTTATTCAGAAAGCACACTTACGAAATTATGATGCAAACACTGTTTAAAAAGGATTTAAAGACCGCCTCAAAAAACGTGTCATTTGAACGACTTAAGCATGTCATTCGAGAGACATTGTATCTCGTTCGAACGAGATCCAATGTCGTTCGAGCGACCTCGCAAAGTTTGACTTTTTTTGACTTTCTGATAAAAATGTCTCTTAACAAAGAGATTCAAATTAGTCAAACTCTATTTCGAGCTTATCATCATAAAACGAAGTTTAAACCATTAAAACACTTTTAAACATTTAAAATCATTTTTCTTTATAAAAATTACATCCTTATTTTTTATAAAATAATTCCGAGCACCATAAATTATACGTATTCATACCTGAGTGATCTCGGAATGAAATTAACTTTGAAGACGAGTAAACTTGCACCAAATAAACATCGGCATGATTATTTCTTTGAAGCTTTGCCTCTACGTCTTCAATATCTTCAATACGTCATAGACCAAGTGGGATCGTGACAAAATAAAATTCTCCCTATGACATATTACAAACACAGTTTTGTTCACGGAATTAAGTCAAAACACTACAGGGACTCAATTGGAAATTTATGTCCTTACAAATCTCCCCCTTTGACTATTCCGGGACAAAATTAAACCAGTGAAATGCCTAACCGGGCCGTCAAGTCGTATGACTCCTAAATCCCATCCCATAAACTCAAAATAAAAAATACAGGACACGGACTAATATACGTAGCACCGACAAGCATGAATTGTCTGAATGTGATGTTGACTTGAAATCTCAAATCGCTGAAGCATACCTACATAGATGAAACAGACAAACAGATACCCAGTGAAGTATGGAGGAACAAATGATACCAATTTATATTTCTAATAAGAACAAATCATTTGAAACATGTGAGAAATTATTTGATACCAATTTGAAACAAATATAAGCGCTCAACAAATCTCCCCCTACATCACATACATATCTCCCCCTTTTTGTCTCGAATAGACAATCCGGTGAAAAGATAAACCAATATGAAATATCTAGCAAGAGAAAATGATACCAAATAGAAGCGAGTGGATACCAATTTTGAACACAGATAACCTCTAGATAAACATGAGACAACCAACTAAGTAAGATCATGTAATGAAAAAATAGTAGCTAGTAAAAAAAGGAATCACACAAAGAGTATACCAATCAAATCAAGTGTGATAAACGGACTCATATATGCAAAGTACCAATTTGGAACATAAAGGAACCTGCATATAAACCAATTAATCAAAAAAATGCTTCCAGCAGTACCAAAAATATATCAAATTAAGCCAAAGGACTGCAAACGAATCTGAAGTAATTTTTCACCCTGTCGTTTGAACGAGCCAGCGGCTTCTCTCAAACGAGATGAGGAAGTCGCTCGAACGAATACAGAAGTCGTTCGCGCGAGATGCAATGTCGTTTGAACGACTTCGCGCGACCTGCCAAAATTTCCCAGTTTCCCAGAAATATTATAAAGTATTGTCCAGTGAAATAATTTCCACAAAAAAATTCCAGGAAGGGACTGACAGAAGAAAAACAGTGCTAAAACAGTAAGCTTTTCGCACAAAACGCAAAAACTCATTAAAACTAAAAATGCGAGTTACATGCAAACATAGTACTGATGTGCTCAAACATGGACCTGGAATGAATGGGCGTGAAACTAAAACAAATGAGTCATAATTCCAACACATCGAAATGATCAAGTAGCTCTAATTGATAGCGATAAATCATCAAACTTTATCATAGCCAAATGACAATAAAAGTGTGAGCTTAATGAACTAAACATACTACATGCACACAAATCCATAATTTTGAAGATTCTACAAACAATAGCGTCAAATTGCAATGTTTCAACATTAGGATTAGATGTGCAAACCCGTTTAAAGTTTCTCCAACCAAACACCCTCATATAAACATACTTTTTCAAGTTCTTTTGAGGTTTCTAGCATTCTCAACTTAGAGAAAATCTTATTGGCCCTTTTCTTAGCATCTTGCTTTTTCTTTTTGGGCTCTTTTTAAATGGTGGCTTTCACGACGAGTTAAATTGAACTCTCGCAGCCCTTTCCCGTGAATCACTCATTATTTTCACCAATTTTAAATCCTCACGGTAAACGGTTATTACATGAACACTTCTCCTTAAGTTTACTTATGCATAGATGACAAGATTGAGATAAGAACGCCTCACCAAATTCAAATATGCAAGAGAAGTCAAACATCCATATAAACTCGTGCATGTGTGAAATGTTGGCATATATACAAAGTCGAATCAAAAGGCTTATCAACTTCGAAACCACCTCATATAAACAATGGTTAAGATCATTCTAAGCATGAATAATAATGACCAAATGTCCTAGCCACATGGATAATGAAACGATGGGGGGGGGGGGGGGGGGTTCCAAGCTCACCAATATGCCACATCAAACATGTAAACTCAAAAACAAAAACTGAAAATCTTTATGTTTTTTCAAACATATTTTGACTCAAAGAAAAGTAAAATCTTTTTGGATTTTCAAAAGTTTTCTCAAAAAACAAAATCTTTTTGTGTTTTTCAAATAAGACTTAAACAATTGAAAACTATAATACAAAATGATACACATGCCATAATACTAGCAATGAATATATCATGATGAAAACTAGCATATGACAATCATGGAAACACTATCATCCTTTAGATTTAGCATGGGAAGAATCAAGTGCACCCAAACGAGAATCATGAAGTTTAATTCCTATAGCCACTAAATCCGATTTCCTAACCCAAGTAGGTGTAAAATGACGCATGGGGGCGTGGGCAACCGGGGCAACTTTATTCCTAAACTTCCTAGGAGCTTGTCTAAGGTTGTAAAAATAACGCCTAAGGTGACCTTTCCTACCACAAAATGTGCAAGTGTAGCGGTGGTGGGAATGATTACCTTTATGGGGACCTTTTCTAACCATCCTAGTGTTTCTCACACGTGCGGGGGGGAATGGAAACAACTCTCTCACTAAAACCTATACCTCCCCTATCTCCCTTAATTTAGACGGTGCCTAAGATCTTATCTAACTTCTCCGACCTAGCCTCAAAATCAAACTTGACTCTAGACGAGTCTTTCAACCTTTCCTCCAACTCAATAATCCTAGACTCGAGTAAACTCCTAGTCTCCTCAAACT
Source organism: Sambucus nigra (assembly GCA_949130495.1). Classification (NCBI taxonomy): domain Eukaryota; kingdom Viridiplantae; phylum Streptophyta; class Magnoliopsida; order Dipsacales; family Adoxaceae; genus Sambucus; species Sambucus nigra. The sequence continues at coordinate 170,723,655 of OX422218.1, read as the reverse complement.
CTAAAATCTCCTTTTTCAAGGACTCCATCAAACCACGGAGATTATCTCTCTCTTTCTCCACAAACTCTAGTTTCTCCCTAAACTTCTTCTCTCGTGCCCTAAGATCCTCAATCAAAATATCATTATTTTCGATGGCACGCTCATTCAACTTAGATTGCAATTTTGAGTTAGCCTTTTTCACCTTCACCGTTTCGGCATACAACTCATTAAACTCATTTTGCAATTCTTTCACATCTATCTCCTCCTTGTCACTCTCTTCACCCTCACTAACACGGGATACACTCAAAACCTCCTCGGAAGTATCATTCACATGAGTATTGTCGTCGTTGCTCACATGACATGACATGCCATAAACGCAATAAAGTTACGTTTAATGGGGGAACTCTCTCCCTCTTCCGGTTCACTATCACTTAAGGTGGCCCTATAGACAATGGGTTGCTTTCCCACTTTCTTAAGTCTAGTGGGACACTCACTAACCTTGTGACCGTACCCCTCACACTCGAAATACTTATCCGACTCATCTCTCTTAGGTTTTTCAAACTTATCCTTAGAGGTGGGATCTACTTTGTTGTTCTTGAATTTTTCAAATTTCTTGGCATCTTTCGATTGCTTTTGAAACTTAATAAATTTTTTAAATTTCTTTGCCAACAAAGCAACATCCTCAAAATTGGAATCGGAATCGGAATCCGAAACTTTAATTTCCTCCTTTCGGGTTTTCAAAGCAATACCCTTTTCTTTCTTAGGCACTTGCTTGGAGGTAATCATGTCGATTTCATAGGTTTGTAAGTCACCTACAATCTCTTCTAGTTTCGTTGATTCTAACCTACCCAAGGAGTTTAAAATGGTCACTTTCGCATCAAACCTACTAGGCAATGACCTAAGGATTTTATTAATGACACGGTTGTCGGGAATTTTCTCACCTAGGTTAAAAGACGAGTTGACAATATTGGACAACCTAGCATAAAACTCATCAAAGGTCTCACTCTATAACATCCTAATGGTCTCAAACTGTGTAGTGAGATTTTGAAGTTTTGACGCCCTAACCGTGCTAGTGCCCTCGTGAGTGAGTGCCAAAATATCCCAAGCCTCTTTTGATGTTTCACAAGTCATAATTCTGTCATATTCTTCGTGTGTGACATGTGAAGCAATAACGTGCAGACCCTTAGAATTATATTATGCAAGTCTTTGTTCAGTTTCGGTCCAAGACTCAACAGGCTTTAAACTCGTGACCTCACCTACAATAGTGACAGGGGGTGTCCAACCTTTTTCAACTGCAAGCCAAACTCGCTCATCAATAGATTTTAAAGCACATCTCATTCTCATCTTCCAATAAGTGTAATCAGTGCCATCAAAAATAGGAGTTCGAGAAAATTCATTATATCCAGAATTCATCTTTGAAAACACACGGGATCACAAAACAAAAAAAATGGTTTCTAGCTCAGATACCAATTTGTGGGGTGGCCCGATGTGTGTGTTTTCAAACAGAATCAATTTTTCTTCGGAAAAAGATCCAATTTTTAATTATGCACCAAACCAAGTTGTGAAATCCCAATTCTCACTTTAAACCAATTTTATCTTGATTAATCCTAAACATGCATCTAGTGATTAAAGCAAGTAAAGTAAAGTGAAGAATACTCACAATGCCGGATGTACGAGGAAAAAACCCAAAGTGGGAAAACAACCTCGGACGGCCCAAGCCAGACAATCACTATGAATAATGGTTTTATAAAGACAGATTAGCCTTACACTAAGATTCGATCCCCACGGGTCTTGACGCTCCTTCTGATCTTCAACCGCTCTTCAATAGTTCCCATGTAGAAATTCCATCTTCTACGATCTCTGTCCACAACACACGCATCCACGTATGTCTCGGTGTCCACCGATATGGCTTTGATTCGTCTACGATGTCGAACACGATGTCCGTCGCTTCTTCACCGCAAAACCCTTTGTGTTCAATGTGTAGAACAAACAACTTTAGTGCAGCAAGATCACGTAAACATATAAGAATGATAACTCGGATCTTTGCAAACTCTAAGGATGTGTTTAAGACTTTTAAACCTTAGAAAAAATGTGCAAACAAGGTTCTGGTTCATAAAACTTTTTTTCAGAAAGCACACTTACGAAATTATGATGCAAACACTGTTTAAATAGGACATAAACACCGCCTCAAAAAACGTGTCATTCGAACGACTTATGCATGTCATTCGAGCGACATTGTATCTCATTCGAACGAGATCCAATGTCGTTCGAGCGACCTCGCGAAGTTTGACTTTCTTTGACTTTCTGATAAAAACGTCTCTTAACAAAGAGATTCAAATTAGTCAAACTTTATTTCGAGCTTATCATCATAAAATGAAGTTTAAACCATTAAAACACTTTTAAAACATTTAAAATCATTTTCTTTATAAAAATTACATGCTTATTTTTTATAAAATAATTCCGAGCACCATAAATTATACGCATTCATACCTGAGTGATCTCGAAATGAAATTTACTTTGAAGACGAGTAAACTTGCACCAAATAAACATCGGCATGATTATTTCTTTGAAGCTTTGCCGATACGTCTTCAATTTCTTCAATACGTCATAGACCAAGTGGGATCGTGACAAAATAAAATTCTGCCTATGACATATTACAAACACAATTTTGTTCACAGAATTAAGTCAAAACACTACAGGGACTCAATTGGAAATTTATGTCCTTACAGTCTCAACCAATGGCGACCAGAAGCCAAAGAATGTCCTTGATGATGATACAAGACATGAGTTTACAGTCATTCATGGGGCTTCAGACCTCAATCAGATTCAGGGCAATGCCGTTAGAATGTAACTCAGGAAGGTGACTATCGTGATGGAAGCTTTTCATATCGACCCAGCCAAGACTCAAGATGGAAAGCATCAGCGACCAAAAGATGTTGATTACACTAAGCACATCGTGTTCACCGATGAGGATTTGGTCGAGGTAAGGACCCAACATCATGATGCATTAGTAATCACACTCATGATTGCTAACTGGGATATCGACAAGCCACTGGTGGATCAGGGAAGTTCATCTGAAATGATGTATCTAGACCTGTTTCATTAACTAAAATTAAATATCGCCGACATTAAAGAAGCCACTGTCACATTGATTGGCTTTACAAGAAGGATTACCAGGTCGTTGGGAAAGATCACCTTGCCAGTCAGGGCAGGGAACATCTCGAAGTTAATCGAGTTCTTAGTTATGGACATTGAGTCACGATACCATGATATTTTAGGCAGAGGTGGGCTCTATGCCACGAAGATCGTTCCATCCATTTATCATTAAAAGTTGAAATGTTTTACAGATCACGGAGTGGTCGAGAATTGTGGTGACTAGGCTACAGCTTTAAAATGTTTCATTATTTCCATCCGTTGGAAGAAAGAGAAAAAGAAGGAGCCTGCGAATGCCCAGGATAAAGCCCTTGAAGGGGTTGTTCTCTCTAAATAGCAACTATGGTATTATCGACCAGGGGTGGAAGAAACTAGGGTCTATCCCGCAGACATGGTTATTAAAAACCTGAAAGAAGTTGTAGCCGATGATAACTTGATAGAGAGAGTTTTTGATTGGATTTGCTCTTACCGATCAGGAGAAAAGGCGACTGCTGCAATTATTAAAAGTAAAATAAAAGTTTTTGTATGGGAGCTTTACGAGTTTCCTGTGATTAATCCATCTTGGCGCGCCATCATTTACATGTCGACCCAACTTTTAAGCCCATCACTTAAAAGGCTCTCTGAACGTCTCATGAAAAGTCAAAGTAAGTAAAGAAAGAGGTAGGGAAGCTACGGGATGCAGGATCCATTAGGGAAGTTTAGTTCCACGTATGGTTGTCCAACCCAGTGGTAGTTCCCAAGAGCAATGACAATTGGAGGATTTACATCGATTTCACTGACCTGAACCGAGCATGTCCTTAAGATAGCTTCCCTCTTTAGATGATACATCAGATGGTCGATGCCATAATGACATACAAAAGGATAAGCTTCCTTAACTCTTACTCAGGATATCATCAGATCCCCCTTCACGGGCCTGACTAAGATAAGACCTCTTTTATAATCTCAGTTGGTTTGTAGTGGTATAAGGTCATGCCTTTTGTTTTTAAGAACGCATGGGAAACTTACCAAAGATTGGTAACCAAAATGTTTAGCAAACAAATGGGAAGATAATGGAAGTGTACATCGATGACATGCTCGTCAAAAGCAAGAACAAGGACAATCACCTCTCAGACCTAGCAGAAACCTTCGAAATCCTTAGGAAGTACCAAATGAAGCTAAATGCAATTAGGAAAATTCTTAGGCTACCTAGTGAATAAAAGGGAAATTGAAGCCAACTGAGATCAAATCGATGCTATCACCAAGGTCCAGCCTCCTCAGACACTAAGAGATGTTCAGAAGCCTACTAGAATGCTCGATGTTCTCAATCGCTTTATCTCCAAGTCTTTGGAGTGCTGCCAACCATTCTTCTAACTATTAAAAAATGGCAAAGGCCTAGTATGTAATAAAGATTATTTGCCAGCTTTGTAAGAGGTCAAGTCTTACCTTAGTAAACCACCATTATTGGTAATTCCAGACGATGGAGAAAAATAGTACCTTTACTTGGCGGTATCAGACAATGTTGTAAGCTCTACCTTAGTTTGTTAAAAGGAGGGAGAATAACATCCAGTTTACTACACCATCAAGATGCTACTAGATGTTAAATAAATGTACTTGCCTTTGGAAAAGTTTTCCTACGCCCTAGTGATCACGTCGAGAAAGTTGAATCACTACTTTAAATCTTATTCCATAACAGTGATCACCTCTTACCAACTCAAGGCCATTCTATGAAAAGCTAACCTCTCTATATGTCTTTCGAAGTGGTCGGTCGAGCTCGAAAGATTCAACATCCACTTCCATCCCAGAACGATAATTAACGGACAGATCCTAGTAGACTTTATCACTGAGTTCACAAGAGATCGGCCTGCAAATCAGTTGAATGAAGAGCAATTGCTCACATGTTATGCAACGTCTAAAGGCTGGACAATATATCTTGATGGAGCCTCAAATTCTAAGGGGGTAGGAGTAAGGGTTGTTCTCGTTACCCCCGAAGATACAACAATTGAACAGGGAATTAGGTTGGGATTTGAAGCCTCCAACAACGAAGCTGAGTATGAAACGATTTTCAAAAAGCCAAACTACTGGGGGGAAAATGCCTCAAGGTATTCGATGATTCCAGACTAGTCTCAAAGTAGGTGAGTGGAGACTTCAATGCTAAAGATGATCGAATGGCAGAATACCTTAATGTAGTAAGAGGACTTATAGGAGACTTTGAGTAGGTGGAAATTCAAAAATTCTTGTGAGGACAGAACAGTCACATTAATGCCTTAGCAGCACTAAGCTTAGTAATTGACTCTGGCCTCAAGAGGACAATACAGATTGAGTTCCTTATATAACCCAGTATCGATCAAATAGTCGTAGCTGAGCAAGTCCTCCTCACAAATAAAGCCCCAAACTGGATGGCCACCATCATTAATTATCTACGGAGCGACGTACTGTTAGATGACAAGAGGTCGGCCTATGAAATCAAAGTTAAGGTTACTCATTTCTACCTTAACCCTGAAGGTAAACTCTATAAGAAGTCCTTCACAGGCCCCTACCTCTAGTGCGTTCATCCACAAGATGCCAAGCAAGTACTTAATGAACTTCCCAAAGGCATATGTGGGAGTAACGTAGGTGGAAGATCACCATCCTCTCAAGCGATCAAGGAAGGGTATTAGCTGCCTCACATGCAGAAAGACACTGGCACATATGTTCGTAAATGTGAAAAGTGCCAAAAGCACTCGCCTATGGTTCACTAGCCAGCCAACGACCTAAAATCTTTTACTAGTCCATGGACCTTCTCTCAATGGGTATTTGACATTGTGGAACCACTACCTACTGAATTTGGAAATTACGAGTACCTACTGGTCAACAGTGATTATTTCACTAAATGAGTTGAGGTAGAACCATTGGCGGACATTCGAGACTCCGACATGACCAGGTTTATATAGAGAAACATCATAACTCGCTTTGGGATACCAAGAACCATTATTATCGATAATGGTACACAATTTGAAAGTGGTTTCTTCCAAGCTTTCTACGACGGGCACAACATCAAGCACCACTTTAGTTATGTGGAGTATCCCCAAAGCAATGGGCAAGCGGAGGCTTCCAATAAAACCATGATTAATTGGATGAAAATATGATTGGAAAAAGATAAGGGTGTTTGGGTGGATGAAATCCCTCATGCTTTATAGGCCTATCGAATGAGGCTTTGGAAACCACTTGGGGAAGCACTATTTTTCCTTACTTACGACATGGAGGTTGTTATCCCTCTGAAAGAAGGCCTCCCTACTATGAGACCCACACTGGTCTACCAAGGACTTAATGATTAAGATTAACACATGAAGCTTGACCTAGAAGATGAGCGAAGAGATCTGGCCTTGATTAAGTTGGCCTCCTAGCAACATCAACTAGCCAAGTAATACAACAAAAGGGTCAACCCGAGGAAGTTTTCAATAGGAGACTATTAACTGCAAAAAGTTCTTGGCAATGCTGTAAAACCATCAGATGGAAAAATGGGAAAGACCATTCAGAGTGACCAGAGATGATCTTCAAGAAGTAAATCATCTGGAAACATTGGAGGGCAGGGAGATACCAAGAGCATGGAATGCAACCAATCTCAAGAAGTTATACTTTTAGATCTTCTTTTTTATCTTTTTAGTTAGTAAATTTTTTAGTTTGTTGCAGTTTTTGTTACTTGATAATACAATTTATAGTGAATAAAGATTGGACTGGCCCATTTTTTTTGAAAGTTTGCATTGGCTGCTTAACTCATCTCATCTAATTTGTACATTTTCCAATGATATCTCCTATGTGCATACTTTGAATGTTATATGAATAGGGTTAGCAAGTGAAATACTAACGCTTGGAATTACCCTTAGGCCCTTGTTGTTAAGACAAGAAGCCTTATGAGCTGCCTTAGTAACAACAAAAGCCCCACTGAGGATCCTTAGGCAATAAATCCAACTTTGGTTAGTCGCCAACATCTCTTGGTAAAAAAAAACCTTTTCGGGTGGATTGCCTAATAACCAAGTACATTTTTGCCATCATCTCACTTAGGCCTAAAAAAATGTGACGGCACGACCAAAAAGGTAAAGTGAATGGAATGGTACTTCTTAGGCATATTGGACTGGGAGTATGTTCAAACATATGAATGGCAGAATGCCAATAATAAAACATCATTTAGTCTGATGCCAAAGCCCAAAACGATTCAAACTAAGTATGAGCCTACCTAAAGCATACGATTGGTCAATCAGTATCATTTTGATCAATAAAAGTGCTAAGTAATTGACGGACATGTAAAATCAAAATAAGTTTAGTCAGCACACGCTCAAAACATAAGAAAATTCTTTATTAAGAATACAAGGTTACAATCACAAAACCAAAAAGAGATACACAAAAGCTTAAGAAGGGCTAGGGTGTCGAGCAAGATATTATGCTATAGCTGCCCTCTAACCATCGTCTGGCTTTTGAGAAAATTCTTAGACATATTCATCAAGATCCTAATCCAAAAGTAGAGGAGGAATAACATTAGCTAAAATCCATCCGTCATCTTTCGAAAAATGATTATGGCTATAGGTAGGACATTCGACCTGGTACTTGTACCAAAGCTTGGATTCCTTTAGGGTCACCTCTTTAAGAGCACTCAACCATCCATGAGAAAAAGAAATGATTTAAGCCTCCTTAAGTTTTACTGGGGCATCTTCCCAACTAGCATTATAACCTTCCCCCCATACCTCTTTAGGTCCTACCTTAAAGGAGTATCTCAGCTTCTCGACATTGTCTTTTAATACTCCTATAAAAGATTTCACGATCGCCACCTCCTTTAAGAGAGCATCATTTTCAGAATGTAAGACCTCGCCCACTTGGTCGACCTCAGTCCTCACCATAAGTTGGGCTCTCAGGGAATTAACTTCCTCTTGAACTGAGACCCCTATCTCCTCCATCTCCTGGAGGTCATCCTTCAGTTTTGCCTTCACTTCAGTCCTGGACAGACTCACACTCCCACCAATCGCAGCAGGAATGATCTCTGTGTTACGAGTAGATTAGTCGCCACCTTTTCCTTCTTCTTCGTTAATATAAGGGTCAGGACCAGGAGAATGAAGGCTGAAGAGTTCAGAACTTGCAGGTGTACCAGTGGACTTCAAACCTTGATCCCGTCCCCTCTAAAAGGAGACCTTATAGGCATAAGGCATCTGGTGTTCAACATCCTCATAAGCTTTGTAGAAGCCTTCATAGTAGCTGTCATCATTGGCTTGAAAAAGGTCACCCTCCAGCTTGGCCACCTTTCTAGTCAACTCTTTATTGGCCTTAACTAATTCAGACTTCTCAGCAACTACGTCCTTCTGAGAAACCCTTAGAGCATCATAGGCCTTAGACATCTCACCCTTTTCATGATCCATGATTGATGATCATTGGCAAATGATGCCTTCTCGACCTCAAAGGCCACCTTCTCAGCCTCTAGGGCCTTATTCAGCTCTTTCTCCCTTCTAAAGATATCAGAATGATTTTCTAGAAGGGCAGTGAAGTCAGACAGCACAGAGAAAACAAAACAATAGGGAATCATAATAGAAATGGGAAAAACAAAGGAAAGAAACAAGTAAGAGAGAATTACCAGAGCCATCCCCTATGCGATCTTGAGGGCTAGTTGAGATGGCACCAGCCTCGAGGACTGCTCACGATCAACGGTGAGCACTGACCTCTTCAGCAGGCCTTGGGCCAAAAAGGGGGAATCGCCCACACTAGGACCATAAAGACTAGGTATGGTGGTCCCTCTAGCAGACTGTAAGGATAACTTATTAGCCTCAGCTTACCCCTCTCTCTCTTCTTCTCTCTCTCTTATTCTCTTCTTCTTCTTCTCTATTTTTTTCTCTCTCCTTCTATTTCTCTCTCCCTTTATCAGATAGGCCAACACCTTTGCCCTTGGGAGAATATAACATAGAAATATTTATAGAAGGAATCCTATCAGATAGGTTTGCATGGTCATCTTCATCATTAAGAAGCCTCAACCTTATCTTCTTAACTAAAGGAGCCATGTCTTCTTATTCTTCTTCCTCTTCTCCTCCAAATTCTACTCCTCCTCTTATCTCTTCTTCTTCTTCTTCTTCTTCTTCTTCTTCTTCTTCTTCTTCTTCTTCTTCTTCTTCTTCTTCTTCTTCTTCTTCAGAACATTCATCCTCACTAAGAATCGAATTAGAATGTTCGACCTCTTGAGCTCTTAAAATAGGGACCTAATCGACCGGTCGAGCAATAAAGTTGGTGCCTGTGTTCTTGCATTCCAAGAGAAAGGAAACTGACCTAGTATACTAACCTTTTACCAATATCTCCATTAAGCTATAGGCCTTCGTGAGCTCTTCAGTATCTATCTCAGTAATTTCAGGATCTTGGTTCTTGGCACAATCTGTGATAATAAGTAATAGGAATATCAGCCACACTAATGAGAAGAATCTACAAGAAGTTAGTAGAAAGAAAAAAAAAATGAAGTGACCTAATTTGGCCTTCCCATAGTCAAAAATAGGAAGGTCACATTTTCTTCCCCCTTCCAACAGTGGAGAGTGCTGCCAGTTCCTTGCAATAAACCCACTTTCCCAGTAGTCCTTGTGGGAATTCAGGAGATTTACCACTAAAACTCGCTAAGCTTTTCTGGTTTTCAAATACAACAAACCCTCTTCCGTTTTCGAGAATACATAATGCTAATATACTTCGACAAGCCCCAACCTTGTTCCATAAAGAGTAGGTTTTTTATGAACACCGTTTACTATTTTCTATACACTGGGGGCACACCGAGCAGGAACAATGAAAAAATACCTAAAAAAATCTAAGAAATAACCCATTTGGGGGAAAAGTTATATCTCCTTGAGTTATAAACATGGTATGAATCTAGTTCCCCCGTCCACTCTGCGAAAATTACGGGAAAGGGAGACACAATTGATAATTACCCACTCAAGAATGTTATACTTACGTCTAAATTCTTCTACAGATTTACCATATCCCATAACTGAATAGAGTAAGAAGAAACCCTAACAACAGTAACTATCTAGTACAGAGAAAAAGTACCAAGAAGAAGTAGGGACTATAACTTACAGGCAGTAATGAAGCTTTGAGAAAACACAGAAAGAGAGAAACTTCGACTTTTGAAGTAAGAGAAGATCTTAGGGACGGATTATGCGTAAGAACGACCAAAAGTAATAAACAAACGCTTGAGTAAGCAACAACTGATCACCAAAGCACTCAAATGATGTGTTTCGACTTCCCAGAAAGATTTTTGGCACTTCAGTTTATTTTTTAGACAAGCGTGCCCTTGTTGTAAGCCTTGTTATTATAAAGATGCCATTACGAACTCTCACTACATTATAAGGACTTAGACCTCCGATCCAGTTGAAATCTATTGGACCATAGTCAATAACCCAAATATTTTAGGGGCAATTATGGGAGCCCACTTTTTGCAAGCCCATGACAGTAGCCGACAAAGATAACTTGAGTTATTTGGGATGGCCCAAATATTGGCTTGATTTTGACATGGACAGTTTAGTTAGAGGAGGATACTCACAGATAGGGTCAAGTCAGGTGATAATAGACTCGATCAAGATATTCAAGCACCTAATGGATAATCCACGAACTATGATGGAGTTCCTTAAATAACTCAAACTCTATAACAAACATGGATATTGTATTCCCTGACCCAGGGAAAATGGAGGAAAGACTGTAATTATTGGGAGACACTTAATAAAAAATAAGTAACCTCTCTATGGACGTAGCCAAGTTGCCAAACCATGTACATCATTATTTTGTGTGATTTCATTTACTTTCTGCCTTTTGTTATTTCTTTCGTGAATCTCTTATTGTGAATTTTTCTGCATTCACAATTAAAGTTGTTAAATTTGATCGTGGTGGTGAATACTATGGTAAATATGATGGATCGGGTAAATAACGTCCATGACCTTTTGCTAAATTCCTAAAAGATTGTGACATCGTCGCACAACACACAATGCCAGGGAAACTTAACATGAATGGTGTTGTTGAGAGACGAAACATAACTCTTAAAAACATGGTAAGAAGTATGATTAGTCATTCTTCTTTGCGAGAATCACTCTGTGGAGAGGCACTTAAGACTACAGTATATATTCTAAATAGATTACCTGGTAAATCAATAGATAAAACTACTTATGAACTATGAATAGGTTGAAAGCCTATCATTAAGCATTTACACATTTGGGGATGTCCAGGTGAGGCAAGGACTTATAGACCAAGTGAAAAGAAACTAAACTCAATAACTATTAGCTGCTATTTTATTAGGTACACTGAACGGTCAAGGGATTTTAAATTTTATGATCCCTTAACTAAGTACTTTTTCGAGATGAGAAATGTGAGGTTTCTCGAGGATGTTGAGTTTGATAGGGAATATACGATTAAAAATAAAAATGTTGTCTTTCAAGAAGAATAAATTCCTCTTCTGAACATTATTAAGCCTACGAACAGTGTTCCAGAAGACAATAAGTACTTCCCTACTCAAAATCAAATAGTTACTTTATAAGAGGGAACTCAATAACTTCGCGAGGACGTACCAATAAAGCGATCCACTAGAGAAAGAAGAAGTGCAATTTCAGGTGATTACATTGTGTTTCTATAAGAGCATGAGTTTCACATAGGGTAAATGGCACTTGTAGCTCATTTTGATTTATAGCTACATCAAATTGATGTTAAGATGACTTTTCTCAATGGTAACATTGAGGAAACCATATATATGGTGAAACTAGAAAACTTTGTCTCGGGTGATCCAAAGTCTATGGTTTGCAAACTCAATAAATCCATTTATGGTCTTAAACAAGATTCTTGTGAATGGTATCACAAGTTTCATTAAGTCATTATCTCATATGATTTTGAGGTTAATATTGTTGATAACTGTGTATATCATAAGTTCATTGGGAGTAAAATTATCTTCCTTGTGCTATATGTCGATGACATACTACTTGCTAACTGCGATATAGGCTTATTGCACGAAACCAAGAGATTTCTAACTAAACATTTTGAGATGAAAGATCTTGGGATGTCTTTTCTATATTAGGAATTAAGATACACCAAAACCGCTCTCGGGATGTCCTTGGGTTATCACAAAAGAGCTATATCAAGATCTGTTTATATTTCTCATGAAAGATTGTGCACAAGGAGATAATCCCATTGCTAAGGGAGACAAGTTTAGTCTCTGTCAATGCCCCAAAAATGAGACTGAAGGTAAAGAAATGAAAAGGTTCCTTATGCTTCATCCATAAGGAGTCTTATGTATGCTCAAGTATGTATGCGTTCATATGAAGTGTACATTGTAGGTGTGTTGAGAAGATATTTAAGTAACCTCGGTATTGTTCATTGGAAAGTAGCCAAATTGGTTATGAGGTGTTTATAAAGAACAAAAGGATTACATGATCATCTAACGAAAGTCAGATAATTTAAACATCTAAGGTTTGATCTCACTACGGAATAATGTAGGGACCAATTGGAAATAAGCATGTCTGAGATCACATCACATGTAATTTCTAGTAACACTCCCATTCTTGATCTATGCCATTGAATATATATGGTATGGCGATCATTGATGGATCGAGTTACAGAAGAAATTTAACAAAGGTTTCTTTGGTCTCATACTGGTATATGATATGGACCAGATTGATTTGGGAGATGTTTTAAGAATAGAAAACAAATATGATGCGCACCCAAGGTCATCACGTATAATTGCCTTCGAATTAATATATAGCCCAAGTGGGAGATTGTTGGAATAGTTTTAATACTCTAATGTGGTTTTACATATTAAATATAAGTTTTATTTAGGCTTCTATATTAATTGGGCTAATTAGTGATCTAATTATTAGAGCCCAATAAGGCATCTAAAATGAGTATGGGCTTAGTAATGTTTGGCTATCCAAGAGTCACCTATTGGTTACTCAAGAGTCGTATAATGAGAATTTATGGGGTTCTAGTTAGATGCCTATATAATGAAGGGTTCTGGTCCCCAAGTCTAATGCAATCAGATAATCTCCTCCTTATTTCCCATCATTGATAGAGAACACCTAAAAGGGAAGGATTAGTCTATAGAAGACCTCTAACCCCCAAGTCTTAATCACCACTATGGATTCAAGCACATAGTTCTAAAAATTTTATTATGTAAACTTGATAATCTAATTTGTTATTATTAATAATTTCATCCCAACAGTGCACAAGTATGTCAGGAACCCAAAGAAACACCCTCCTGAGAAATGTTCATCACCAAAAGAAAAACTTGAGCACTTAAAGGATAAAGATTTGACTCACAGAAGTGTTCCAAGAACTCTTTTCCCGATCATACTCTTTAGTTGTTGTTAAGACATGAGACTGCTCGCATATAATATGAAGCTCCAACAGGAATGTTTGAGTAGCCTCTCGGGACTTGAGAAGTTGGTCGTTCTGCTGAGTTGTAACTATTTGGATCCATCACCTCCAGTAACAACACAGTGTAATGAAAGAACATTGAATCCTTTGCTCGAATTCAAGGATTCCTGTACTTAAGATTAGGTTTCTATTTCTGTAACAACAAAATGGGGGACACACATGTAGTCATAGCTATAAAATCTCTTTCAGTTGCCTCACACACAAATTTCTTGTCTTGTGAAGATTTGAGATGTTGTACAAGCATGGAGTCCAACGAGTCATTTTTCACTAAAGAATGTTGTACCTTCATTTTTTTAATAATGCATAGTTTACATTCATGTATTCCTAAAAACAACATAAATAATATAAAAACAGAAGAAACGAAGTAAAAAAATGATTAACAAAATTGAAGAGTAAATAGTTCATCTTGAACTCACATATCAGTCCTTCACGCCTTGTATCAACATCAAAAACCAAATGTTGTCCGAAAGTTTAATGGTTACTTGCTGAATTCTTTAGAAATCAGTCACCTGACATCAAAATTTTCCAAACTATGTAGATAAAAATAACTATTACACTATCTTCCATTTGGTTAATCACAAGTGTGATAAACATATACTGCATTATAACAATCCCCAATACTTACTTTGTGGTATAAAAATAGTGGTTGCCTATCAATAATAAGAGAGTATTCTTACTATGTGAAAATGTCTCATTACTCTCGAGACCAATTAGCAATCACTGAATTAACATACTAAAGAATAAAAAAGGATCTTACGACTCAATCTTCATTATATGACAACGTAATGAAAGGTCACCTCTTGAAATACTTCGTTTTTCGTTACCAATATATTACCTTGAGAAAAATATACAATGCATGCAAGTATTAACCAAGAAAATTCCAGTGTAATATATATTTAATAATTATGTTATATACATGAATTTCACATTTTAATGTTATGAAATTCACTACACCAAAAACAGGAATCTGGCACGGTTTAAAACTGTGCCAGATCAAATCTGGCATGGTTTTGAACTGTGCCAGAATTAGGTGTTACAAAATGGCCATTTTTTTCTGGCAAGGCTCAAAAGTGTGACAGATTTTACCAAACAGGAACACTTCTGGCGCACTTTTAAATCGTGCCAGAATTTGATATTTTTGGCACACGTTTGACACAGTTTTGAACTGTGTTAGATTGAGCACATTTTGATAAACTTTTGGCACAGTTAAAAATTGTGTCAAAATTTGATACACTTGTGGCACGGTTTTGAACTGTGCCAAATTTTTGGATAAAAGAAAAAAAAATTAATTATTTGAAAATAAGAAAATTCACAAATTGCAAATCTTGCACATTGTTGATAAACTAGTGTACATACAAACATCAAAATATTACAAGTCTTTAGTAGTTCACATACCAAATTTCTAAAACCTGTTAATATAAAACCTGCGTAACATAAAGCTTGCAGGACCACAAAATATAACAATAAACATACAAAAGTCGACACGGTCATAAAAGTTAACAATAAAACTATAAAAGCCCGCATGACCATAACATAAAAAAATAGAATCATGAATAAACCCCTTGTTGTAAACCATTAAGTTCTCTGTATGTTCCACGTGAATAAATGCTTACGATAAAATGTCATCCTGCGACAAAAATAGGATACAAAAAAGATACGATATTAGTAACCAAGTAATTTATAAAAAAAATCTTACTCAAGCTAAAAAAATTACATATAGGAGTTGCAATTATTATTATATTCTTAAAGTGAAAATCTTACGCAAGTTATGACTACATGATGAGTTCGTGCAAGTTACATTGGTCTCGTGTGAGGTGTTAGTGCTTCTTACGGGATCGTTTGGGGACTGGTTTGGGTTCACCCTTAAACAGTTTGTTTCTAATCCTAATCCATATATTATCAAATTATCTTCATATTCTCAAACCGAGAGGCCCATGACTATGCTGTCAGTTCGTACAAGTTACATTAGTCCCGTGCGAGGTGTTCATACCTCTTACGGGGCCGTTTGGGGGCTGCTTTTGTTTTTTACCCTCAAACGGCTTGTTTTTAAGTCTAATCTACATATTTTGAAATTATCATCATATTCTCAAACTGGGAGACCCGGAACTACGCGGTCAGTTCATACAAGTTATATTAGTCCCGTGCGAGGTGTTCGGGCCTCTTACGGGATCGTTTGGGGGCTGGTTTGGGTTTTCACCCTTTAAGGGCTTGTTTTTAAACCTAATCTACATATTTTAAAATTATCTTCATAATCTCAAACCGGGAGACCCATGACTACGCGGTCAGTTCGTACAAGTTACATTGGTCCCGTGCGAGGTGTTCGTGCCTCTTACGGGGCCGTTTGGGGGTTGGTTTGGGTTTTCACCCTTTAAGGGCTTGATTTTAAGCTTAATCGATATATTTTGACATTACCGTCATATTCTCAAATCGGGAGACCCGCGACTACGCGGTCAGTTCATACAAGTTACATTGGTCTCGTGCGAGGTGTTCGTGCCTTTTACGGTTTTTGTTTATTTGTTAGATTAATTTGAGTTTTTTTACTTGTTTATTTGTTAGTTATGTTAAAATATTATTTATAGTTTTAATTTAATTTAATTTATTGTTAGTTATGTTAAACGTTAAATGCTATTTGTTCTTAGTTGTTATATTAATTTAATTTAAATGTTAGTTATTACTAAAGCCTATGTAAAAAAAAGTAATAAGTATGAAAATTATAAAACCTACATTGTCTCTTGAACAAAAATTTGTATTAAACTCGAATTAATTAAAAAAAATTGCCTCGGGGCCTCTCGCCCCCGAACCCTCGACACCACTCAAAACTTTGGCCCCCAACAAAAAATCCTGGATTTGCCACTAAAATACAAAATACATTTTGCAAAGAGACTATTTAACTAAAATTCCGTTGATACTTCCTTTTATATTCACTATTACATTAACATTCAATGACAAAAGAAAACATAGAACCCGTGGAGAAAGAGAAAAAAAAATATGCATTAATATGAAGAAAATTAGGATTTATTTTAGTACTTTCTTGATTTGTTTATTTCATTGTATTTTTCCTTTTATTAGACGATTGGTTAATTTTTTTTTTACTTTTTTACTTGTATCATAGAGTTAGTAGGTTGAATCTATAAGGGACATTTTAGGAATATATTGTAAATGAGGTGCACCTAGGTTATGTGACATTACATAGGTCTAGGACCACTTCCCAACATAAGGTATTGATGCCTGCCTTCTAAATCCTTCCCCGCTCATTTATAAATAGCCCTCTTTCCCCTCATTAATATTCATTCTACTTTTGAGTAAAAGTTTATCTCATTAGAGTGTGTATTTTTTTTTTGCCTTTGACGGTTATCATTTTACGTCAATTGGTATCAGAGCCTCGTCGATCAATCATTATTGTTATTGTAAAAACATAAAAATCGTAGAAAAACAAAGAAGCCAATGGCACCATGGATATCCACTTGACACGAGTAATGCATTATCAAATGGAAGAAATCCTAGGCATATTCAATAAAAAGAACTTGACATCTACGTTCAAAACAAATAATACCCCACACATTACTTCACAAACCCTAGACTTGAAATTTTCAGATCTGAAAACCACCCCTAACCCTAGATCTGAATACCCAAAATTGAGATTTTCTACAAACACCAAAAACCATTACTTCATACTCTAATGTGCTGGACTAAATGACACAACTACTAGGTCAGCCACCGTCGACTTCCCTAACCAGCCCAAACTGACCCCGTCGATATTACTTGATCAAGTTGCCGCCTTGTTTAGGTGCCAAAAAACCTTCATATCCCACCACCGACCAAATTTGATGCAAGATCTGCCCGACCTGACCGACCTGACTTAGCCCCAACGTAACCTACCCGAATCCATCCCGATAACCCCCAAACCCATATTTAGCACTAGCAAAATTATGGGGTGGGCCTAATTTGAGCGGATCAAATATGGGTTGGGCTAAATGTGGGTTAGGCCAAATATGGATTGAGTTAAATGTGGGTCGGGCCAAATATGGGATGACCAAAAATGGGTTGGGCCAACCCATTATTTTTCTACTAAATTAAGTATTACAATTGAAGGTATATATAAAAAAAACTCATATTTTACTCATAACTTTTTAAAATGAGTATTATATTTTATTTGTATCTTTTAAAATTGGGATCCATATTTGATTTCTTGCTTTCAAATATGGGCCCCATATGTAACTCATATCTTTGAAATATGAGCCTCATATTTAACTCATAGCTTTTAAATATGAGCCCCATATTTATATGCTTGGGCTAATATGGATTGTTTTATTATTTGGACCCCATTTTACCACTAGATGCTTGGGCTAATATGGATTTTTTTATTAGTTGGACCACATTTTACCACTACTACCCATATTCAATCATCGATCTAACTTTTCCAACATCTTTTTGGCATCTTCGATAATAGGTGATGGTCTCCGATCAGATTGGTACTCGGTGAGAGCTCTAACAGATCCTAAGCCCAGTGCCTATGATGTGAAGGTAGCAATCCTTATTTGTGATCCCTAAGCCTTAGTGGGAGTAGGGGTGACAATTTTAGAAACGACACGAAAAAATGACACGGAATGATACGAAATTGATCCGAAATTGACACGATATGTCGTGTTCGTGTCTAAATTATGAGTCGTGTCGTATCGTGTTATCATATTTTTTAGGCATGAAATTTATGAAATTCTGGTATTCGTGTCGTGTCGTGCCATGTTATTTTTTATTCGGTTCGTGTTCGTGTCAACTAAAAAAAAAACGAAGTCGTGTCATGTTCGTGTCCTAAAAAACCTTATCGTGTCGTGTCGTGTCGGTCGAAACACGACCCGTTGACCCGAATTGCCACCCCTAAGAGGGAGGTTGTAAAGATGGGATAAAAATCGAAGGTAATACAAAATTTGCCCCTTTTTGTTTTTACCCAACTTATAAACTTTTAGAAATTACACAAATATCCCTATAAAGTATTTTCACCCCCCACCATTTTTGGAACTTTTTGGAACCCCTATCAATACCTAAAAATTACATTGCAGCTCTTGAAGTTTCTTAAAAATTCAAATCTACCCCAATTTTTTAAAAATCAATTTTCAACCACAAACTTAAAAACGATACGCTTTTGCCTTGATTAAGTCCCGACGCTTAGTTCAGGATTATCGAAGGCAAGTCTAAGGTTGGTTGCACCACCTAATCATTCTCCCCCAATTACGCACCCAATCGGGTAAAATCGTGGATAAAAAGTCCCCTCCCAAGATGGTTTCTTGCAAGAAATATAGAATAGACGAAATTAGAGATTTTTGTGACATTTTTTCTAAGGATGGATTAGTTACTCGCACGCACTTTAGCGACCCGAAGATGTTTTATTTGAGATATTTCTTCCCAATCTTTGGGAATGAGGATGATTATTTTGACGGGGTTAGCTCGATGGTTATCTCTCCTGAGGATGTGGTGGTGTTCTTGGGTGATGTGGTTGATGGTGGGTATGTGGACCCAAGTTTTAAAGAACATGATAAGGGTTGCGAGGATATTTTACACTACTTAGTGGTGAGAAGGCTTATCATAGGACTTTGGGACCAAGTTCATTTTGGTTGGCCACGGTTGGATTTGTTACTATTTTCCCAATACTTTTTGATCGCCAATTTGTTGAACGTTTTCGAGGACGACTCCCCTTCCAAGCGGGGAATCCCAATGATGGTTGCTTTTCCTTATTGTTGTTCACCTCATATGATTGGTACAAGCTTGATTTTAAGTCGAGGAAAGTGATGGAAATTATGATTTATTGTAATATTTTCTTGTAATTTTTTTTATTTCATTATATAGTTCCTTTTATTAGTTGTTTGTAATTTTTTTTAACTTTTCAATTGTATTATAAGGTTAGTAGGTTGGATAAATAATGGGCATTTTAGAAATATATTTTAAAGGGGGTGCACTTAGGCCATGTGACATCACATAGTCCTAGACCCACTTCCTATTTACGGCATCGATATCTCCTTTCTAGATCCTTCCCCACTCCCCTATAAATATCCTCCTCCCCCCTTACTAATATTCATTCTACTTTTGAGTGATACTTTCTCTCCTTAAGTGTGTATCATTTTTTCCTTTGACGACTTTTATTTTACGTCATAGTAGGTATGAATAAACCACATGCTTAACCCTCTTCGAGTTTGTAATGTAACAACCAAAGATAAAAAAAATGGCATATACTCATAGATCCTCATTTTTTCTTAAGTAAGAAATATTGGAATTCATAAACATAATTGAAGCACACAAGCAGGCTCTTAATTACATTTTTCACCCACTATTCATGTTTGTATATGTCATTATCAAAGTAAATTAAACATTAATAATTAATATAGTAGAATCAATACCAAAGCTATATTGGGCATCCACATGAAATAGAGATTTGAAGAATTTCTGATTCACCTTGAGCTCTAGGGTTCGAAATAAATTTAATTAGTTTTCACATTAATTACATCTCAGTTATTCTTATCCTCTTCTACTTGTGTGAAATGATGATATATTGGGTAGTAAGATTCGGTATATTTTGACATATCTCAGTAAAGATTAACATCGAGTATCTTATAAAAAATAATATATCAAATGTATTGTACGTACATAATTGTATATTTTATGTATTGTATCGTGATCATGTAATAAATATAAAAATGATACACTGTGGGAAATCTCACCTTCCCCACTTGTTGTTCCCTGTTGCGAATCTCATTGAGTTTCTTTTGTTTAGAAGATAAGACCACGCTTTTTTTTGGACCTAGCCTTAAGTCACGTGTTGTTTTTTCTCAAAGAAAATAGAAGGCGAACCTAAAGGGCATTAAGTATCTGACCTTAAAGTATTTAAAATATTTTAATATACTCCTGCTACTCTCTTCGAGTGTTTTGAGCTATTATTTTTTTTTGTTAATTGATTATTTCAATGGTGATGCATGTGGGCATTAATTTGGTCCATCACATCTATATAACTATATAAAAACTGTAGACCCAATTTATGTGAGGCTGACATGTGGCATTAATAAAGGCTTCCTATTATATTGAACTTTCACTTTCTCTCTCATCCTAGACACATTTCCTTCCTTTTATAATAACTTTTCATCTACATTCTTCTCACCTTAAACCTTTGGCTTTTCAACTTTTCCATGCCCTTTGATATTTGTGTTGGGTATTACAAAACCATCGACTTCCTCTATGAAAACTTAAATTATGAGAGCCATGCCATCTTCAAACCAAACCTTCCAAGCCTTACTCTCTCTTTACCTACCTTTGTCTTTGTATTCTATAAGTGGTGCAATAGTTATTTCTTACAGTGTTTACATCAAATAGCTAAAGAGACACAAAAAGAAAGTAACAGAAAGGGACTTCAAAAATACATCAATGGGTATATTCAAATTGTTGACTAGAATGATATAAGGTTCTTCTCTTTCTCTCTCTATAATTTATGTCATTTTATCGACTGTGTAAGCTATGTAAAAATTGGCATGTAATAGATGTTTGCACAGGTTGTCATAAAAGATAAGATTTTGATAGTTCAAAATTGTGTCGGACCCAAGAGAAAGAAATGTAACGGGTTTCGTTCATGTCAACATCCAACAAAAAGGTATGGGCATTAAGAAAAAAAATACACTGCCTTGGTTCTGATAAAGGAGATGGCATAGGCAATTTAGAAAAGCTACAGATATGGGACAAAAGTTTATATATATTATATATAAATTAATAATAAAAGTATAATATAAGTAAAATGAATAATATATATATATATATATATATATTCGGCCACGCATCGCGTGGCCTGCATGCTAGTATACCATAAAATAATATCATAATTGAATAGTAAATCAAATTAATGGCATAACCTCCTTCCAAAGGACATAAATTAGATGGTCAATTATAAACAAGCATATCAATAATTCTAACTAAAATTCACACAAATCAGTAAATAAATATTCAAGACGATTAATCTAAAAGCTATACTACAACAACTAATTGGCAATCCGGGTTTTTAATTAGCTCTCCCTTAACCACCTATCACCATTACAAATCATATATAAAAAAACTAATGATATAAATCATTAATCAAGAAATAAAATTACCACTTATCCGTATCAATTCGACGTTGTTGTAACTTGAATGCTCGGGATTAGATCAAATATTTGAACATCAATGAAAAAATTTCACGCAATTAATAGCCCCTGTTAAATACCCATAAATGAAAAACATATGATTTCCCATTGAAAAAAAAGGTCACACTTCAAACATTGAAATAATATGTATTGACTATGCACATTCTCATATATGATTGCCAAGAAAATCACAAAAAATCATAATTATGATAAAAGGAAGAAAAAAAATATAATTCTCTAATTATAAGTAATTTCTATTAAAACAAAAACTCCAACTATCCCAATAACCAACCAATTACAATAACAAGACAAAAAATTATTGTTCCATTACCCTTTCTTTCATTTTATAAGCAACCAAACAAGGAAATTAATAATCAATAGATACAAAAAATACTAATTCCATTTCTTCAACCATAAATCTCAATTTGTTAACTTTCAATTAGACTTAATCCGTAATTTTTATAACCCTAGATCCACAAACCCTAAATTAAATGACAATTACCCAAAACCTTGCCACCTACACCACCATAATTTACTACCCAACATCAACACATACACCATTGGAAACCACCATCATATTCCAATTCCAGCCTATACACGATGATATCCACATCCACCATTGCCCACCAAAAAACCAACCATGCAGGCCACCATAATCCCACCACAACCAAATTCTCGTTTACATCAGGGAATCAATGCCAAAACAATATTGTGGAACTATAAAAAAATACTATATATGTGTAGGTAGTCATTCAAATCCTTTGAATAACCCCATTGAATCCGAACTCATAGAGGTTCGTTCAGACATAAGAAAGAAAAAAAATCAGATTCGGTTTTCAAACTTGTTCAAACGTAAGATTCAAATGAAAAACAAATGCAACTTGAGTATTCTTTTACTAGTAATCTTTTAATCAGAATAAATGAGAAGAAATTATTTATAAGAATGCTTATCCAAAATCATCAGTGAAACGTTAACAAAAACATTACCATTATCCTTATGCTAAAATAACCTAGAAACAAGTTCTATTTAAACAATGAAATATGTAACAACACAAAATGTTAAAATTTATTAATAGAATACATACATACCCTATGAAACAGTGCAATCATCATTGGTGGAACTAGCTTGATCAGATGGGCACTTTACGATTAATTCCAATAAAAAATAATAATTTCCCCCACGTCAAAAATAAAAAATCAAAGTAACAAACAATAATACTAATTATAAACACTCATAGAGATCCATTTATGATTCTTGCAAATAACATAGTTGTCCACAATGGTATCTGCATCAGACAATTAAAGTTTAACAACGTAATTAACTACAAACATATGATCAAAGTATTTCAAGTAAATTGAAGTTGGGGATTATAACTGTAGACACCCCATCTTAAGACCCCTGCAAGCACCTCCTTAGGTCCCTAGCACTCACCCATTCACTCCGAGTATCGATCTAGAGTCCATCGAGGGTTCTTAAGACCATTTAACTCTAGTCAACTATCCATCCTAAGAGAATCTCAATTAATCCTCAAAGGTATATGAATTACCTTTTTAACGTTCCATCTCATGCACGAAATGGACTTATGGTCCGAACGAACGATCCATTTTACTCTAAAAACCGATCTAGAAACCACTAGCACTCCTAAGCCCTATTTGACTCCGGTCAATTATCCACCTTGAGAAAATCTCAATGAATCTTCTAAGGGATATGAATTACCGTTCCAACGGTCCATCCCATGCACAAATTAGTCTTATGATTTGGACGAACGATATGTTTTACCCCAAAGGGTCATCGGGCGCTTTCGGGCCAACCCCATTTGGACTTAGTTAACTCTCTGAACTAAGCGAAGCTCAATTAAATCTCTAAGGGAATTGAATTACATTTCAAACAGTCTTCCCCATGCACAAATTGTCCTTAGGGTTCATGCCTACGATCCATTTTGCTCCAAAAACCTCTCGTGTAGAGACCATTGGGAGATTTTGATCCCTATTTGACCTCGATCAACTCCTAGACCCAGGAGTGGCTTAATGTATTCTTAAGGGACTCTGAATTACTTTTTCAATGATCTACCCCATGAAAAATTCGGACTTACAGTTTGCATTTTACACCCATTTTTTGAAGAAACCATTCCAAACTGTCTATAGGCACCCCAGACACCCTACCTATCGACAGGGTGTACTTCTCCTTGCCTAGTAAAGCAGACCCACTTTCAACAGGTCGGTCAAG
The DNA here is from genome assembly GCA_949130495.1 of Sambucus nigra. Lineage (NCBI taxonomy): Eukaryota > Viridiplantae > Streptophyta > Magnoliopsida > Dipsacales > Adoxaceae > Sambucus > Sambucus nigra. The sequence goes on along the minus strand of OX422218.1, from coordinate 170,699,763 downwards.
CTGCATGCCAAGCGGCACCACCCTTAACCTTATAAATAGGGTCCATGGCCTTACCTTAAATGAGATATAAAGAACACCTATCAAAAAGTCAAAAAACATAACCCTCAAATTAAGAACCTTTCACATTCCCCAAAGCCTATTTTCCCATATTTCCCTCCATCACTTTCCTACCTCACTTGGTAATACACCCCACCTTTTCATACCACATCCGTACCATTTCATGATAAGCATATTATCATCTTAATATCACCAAAATGAATTTATAAGGTGGCCAACTGTAGGCTCCTTTTTATTTCAAATGTGCTTTAAGGATGTCAAAACAAATTTTCTTTTCAAGAAAACCTTTTCCAAATTTTATATGCACCAAGATAGTGAACCAAATTCAATTAAGTCCAATTTTATCTTGTTTAATACTAAACATGCATCTAGGTTATAAAGCAAGTAAAATAAATAAGTTAACACAAGCGACGCCGTATGTACAAGGAAACCACAAAGGGGAAAAACCTCGGACGGTCCAATCCAAATTTTCACTATGATACAGTTTTACAAAGAAAGAAAGACAGACTTACACAATGACTCTATCCACAAAAGTCTTGAAGCTCTTCTTCTCTTTCACCACTCCTCCACAGCGCCCACACATAAGTCCTTCTATAATAGTTGTCCACATCACACACATCCACGAGTGCCTCGGTGTCCACCGATATAGCTTGGCAAACTATCTACGATTTAGAACAGGGACTCATCTGCTTCTTCACCGTAAAGCCCAAAGAAACAATTTGTTCAAAGTGATGAAAAATCTCTGATGGTGCAAACAAGATCTCTATAGAAATTGAATATGAAATCTTAGATCTTTGAAACTCTAAGGATGGTTTTTGACTTTGAAAACCTTAGAAAAATTTTGTGCAGAAAAAACGAAACTGGTAAACTCTAATTTGGTTCAACACACTTATCAAAATTATGAGAAAACACTGCCTTAAATATAAAAATTAAGCCGTCAAGTCATTCAAACGATATACCCGTGTTGTTCTAATGAATGAGAGATGTCGTTCAAATGGCATCACATGTCGGTTGATGTCTTGAAACTCAAGGTGAGAAATCACACGACTTTAAATAGAAGATTAGATCAGAATAAAAGAAGATAAATCCTTTTAAAATAAAGTTTCCATCCTTTAAAACTCTTTTTGAACTCCATAAAAAAAATGCATTAATACCTAAAATATCGGAATGCAATCTGATTGAAGACGATAAAACGTGCACCAATAAAACTCGAAATAAATTTTTCTTTAATTCTTTGCCGCTATGTCTCCCATATAAACACGTCATAGACTATATGGAGATAGTGACATTATAAAAATCTATCTATGAAATAAAACAAGTTTTGTTTAGGGAATAAGTAAATTACATACAAACGGACTCAATTGGACATTTTGTCCTTACACTTACTTCTCCATCCCTTTCTCCAGTCTTTCCTTTTTAGTGTTGTTTATCTTATTTCTACTTCTATACTTTTGTTATATTACATCACATCCATTAATCTCTACTCTTTATTAGTAGTATTTCACATAACCTATTTTCATAAAAATCCCAAAAAGAAGCAAAAAAGGGTTCATCTGTGAATTCCAAAAGTGAGATTTCCATTTCACACTCCCATCCTAAAAAGAAATTTTTTCTACACACACATAAGAGAAATCCCACATTTGTATTTGTGGATTGAATTCAACCCCTATGCTATTTTCAAACTACGTGGACTTGGATGCCCCTTGGGCTACGTAGGAGTCTTATGCCAACCCCGATATTCGAGTCCTCCCTTTTTTCATGTTCATATACTTATTTTATATCTTATATATATATTGTGAGTTTTATAATCCTACATAAATGTGTCCTGTCCAACATGCACATTCACTCTTTCATAGTGATTTGTGATTCGGCGAACACTAACATCATACTTTCTTAGATCAATTATTTTTTAGAACACTCCTAAGGATGAATTCATTCAGTCATTTCCGTGAAGCGAGTTGAACGATTCCATTCTCCCCTCAAATTATATTATTCACATGTACACGCACGTGACATAGTCTAAAAGGAGAAGAATAACATTATCCCATGAGAGACCGAAAGGGTAGAATGGGCGCCTAACACCTTCCCATTTTGTAACTTAGTCCTCGGACCCTCGAACTACTTGGTTTCGCATGCATAAATTTAACCTTGATGCTGTTCTCTTAAGGCAACAACATTTTTTTCCTGTTTAAAGCAAAATAGGCTGGCAACCTTATCTAATTACATTATCCCCACTTGACGATGGCCGACACCCCGTATCTGCATGCACCGGAGGGAATCCAACCCCGGAAGGCCATAATGGGGACTTTTTTGGTGATTTATTTTAAGAGGAATATACTCTATTTTCACATGGGTGTTATTCTTTGCTCTCCTACTTTTCTACATGTGTACATATGCTCCCACTTGTATGTGCCCTCTACTCCTTTACTTACTTTTTGTATATCTAGCTTATGTTTATCTCTACCATGCTTTGCTCTTATGTATATGTCACTTATCACTTACTGGTACATGCTCACTTCACACATTTGTATATGTTCTCCATGTTCACTTCACTCACTGGCACTTTAATATACTCTCCATGGTCACTTCACACACTTACACTTGTATATAGTTTCACCTCTACTAATGTACTCCATACATCATTTATAGATTATCCATGCTTAGCTATCATACGCCCACACTTCTCTCACTTGTATATATATCCATGCTCACTTACATCTCTCACACACCACTTTTAGATGATCCATGCCTAGGTTCACTAGCACACACATTCACTTGCATATATTCACATGATCACTCACACTATTCTCATATCAGTGTCTTTACACATATATCTCACTCACTTGTATATTCACATGCTTCCCTATCACCATGCTTAGTCTAGTCTTCATGCTAGATTCCTTTTCACGATACTTGTATGATCTCCCTCATTAGTGTAGTATTCCCCTTACTTAACATGAAAATAAAAAAGGAAAAAGAAAAACTCTCTCCTTTAGATACTAATAAAGATTTATGCATTTTTTCATACTACATCACTAGAGCATGGCAATATTGACCAAACTTTTGTCCTGTACTAGGGGTAACTTTGTGTTGGGTTTCGTATTCCCTGGGGAACAGTTAACATAATACCCTCTCAACTTCCATTAGCCTTATACCATTGACGTATATCGTACGGTTTCCCCGATATCGTACAGCTTGATCGAACTCAAAATTAGAGGTATATAACAGGAACTCATTCACTTACATTTAGTATATCAAATTCACTCTCATACGTATCATCCCCACGAGGTATATCGTGAGGCAATTCATATAGACTCAGGTATATTAAATGACTTGTTCCATGTACTAATGAATGAATTTCGTTATACGCAAGAGGTATATGGTGGAACTCATGCCAAAGGGGGGAACCCTTCCCCTAACCTAAAAAGTTCATAAACCTCATATCGGCGTCAACTTTAGGGAACTAATAATTAATATTCCTGTAAGAGGGTAGTTTAGATTAGATGGAGGTGAAGCCCCTTTTGAGTATAGTAATGATAAGTTAACGCGGGAACACTCTTGATTAATTACAAGATACACAATCACAACGTAGTGAAGATAAACTCAATTTGAACTCACAAATCTCTCTTATATAACTCAGACGATAATAATGAACTCCGTAGTGACTCATTTAGAGGGAGAAAGAAGTAAGAACCCTAGATACCCCTTGGCAGGCAGCTAAACACACCTACCCTCAAAAGTCTCCAGTCAGATTTAAACGCTTCATAGTAAATGATCAATGGTGGATGAGTAAGAGCTATGGTTTTTCAATAACTTCTTTCTCTCTCTAATGATACTCTCTCTCTAGACAAAAATCTCTAGAAAATAACTCTCCCTCTTAGAAGTGGTTGAGGCCAATAAATAACCCCCCCCCCCACTCCCAAGATGCCTCAGTCCTTTACAACTGTGAAAGACGTCCTTCATACTTTATGTCAGAAACATAAAATACCTGATGGACTAGTGAACTTCAAGTCATAAACATTAAATGCCAAGACACGCGTTTGTTCAAGCACTGTGTGTTAGGGGGATGTCATCACAGAGGTGGCCCACTAACTGTCTGACAGCCCCTAAATACCATAGTGGTTTAATCAAGTGCATATTTGACATTGTTTAGATGGCTAGTGACATCAGCTACAGTAGATGTGACATTAAGTACAAGGCACAATTGGTTCATATCTCAATGCACGATGGGACTTAAGGCTACTTTGCCCAAGGTTCCACGGTCAAGGTCCTTTGGTGTTTTACCAGGTGTATCTAAGATGGTCAGGATAGGCCCCAACTCTGCTTTACTTCTCAATCCTCCAAACCAACTCCCTCTGAAGTTCCCACGGCGAGGTCATTCGATAAAGCATGAAATCTATCATAGGCCTGATCTCTCACGAGTACCGTTTGATCTCACACTAAATAACATTATAATCATTGCAGCTCATAGTCAATATAAACAAAAAATACGACAAGACTAAGTGAAAACGCGAGGCCCCCAATTTTAAATACTTATTACAAAAAGTAATTTTCAATTTCCTTTTTAAGATGCGGAAGCGTGAGATGGTTCAACTTAAAACAAATTTTGATTTCTTCAAAATTAAAAATTAAACACGTGAAATTAAATTAAACACACACACAATATTAATTTCACTTAAACCATATTAATTAACCCAAGTCCTAGAAATTTGCCTAAGTCATATTTTTCATTTAATCAAATTAGGCCAAACCAAATTTTAACAAATTAAATTAATGACTTGAATTAACTACAAATTACCCAAAATTAATTTAGCACCAATTAAACAAGTAGTGATTAAATTAAACCAAATTTATCTTTTTACCTAAGCATGCATTCTAGGTGATTTTGCAAAAGATAAAATAAACAATTAATCCACTACGCCGCGATGTACGAGGAAAAATCCACAACGGGAAACAACCTTGGACGGTCCTAGCCTTAATTCCACTAAGTATGGTTTTACAAATTATAAGACATATGACTTACTTCCTTGACTCCACCCCTTTTTAAGCCTTGGCGCGTCTTCTTGTAAACACCTTCGCCTAGTAGAAAACCTCGGAGCTCCACCGGAATCTTGGTCATTACCAATGAGACAATATGTACATCGTCAACCACACATGGTGCCTTTCACCATGTGAGAATGCTGCAGCAAAACAGAGAACTTCTTCTTTGAGGGATGTAGAAGCAAACCCAAAACTTCTTTTCTTCAAGGTGTAGAGATAAACCGGTGTCAAATAAACTCTCCAAGAAAGATGTATATATATATATATATATATATATATATATATATATATATATATATATATATATATATATATATATATATATATATATAGAGAGAGAGAGAGAGAGATGTAAACTTGGATTAAACAAACATTGGGTGTAAACAAAAGTGTTTGAAAGGTTTTCTTAAAAAATTAACACTTTAAACAATGAACTTTTTCTTAGAAAGTTGAACTCTCAAAACTCTCTCTTGGAGTTGGAATGGTATGAAAAAGTTAAGAAGAAAAAGTTGGTTTCTGCACTTAATTAATCAGGTAAAAAATTAGTGGGAAAAGAAGTGGGAAAAACTTCTCAAAACTGCCATAATAACTATTCCCCCCAAAGCTCGTTCGAATGAGATTTTCGTTCGAACGAAGTCTCGTTCGAACGAGCCTTATAACTAAGTTCTAGTGTGAACTCGTTAGAAATCTCGATCGAACCATCATTCTCGTTCGAACAATAATTCGAACGACATTCCAGTGGCCTTTTGGGGAACTCGTTGGCAAACTCGTTCGAATGACATTCTCGTTCGAACGAAAAACTCGTTCAAATGACAATTCGAACGAACTTCCAGAAAACTGAAAAAATTAAGATTTAGCCCAGAAACTTTATATACTTTATTTTAATGTTTTAATAAAATCTTTTTGAAAATAAAATAACAGTTTAATATAAAATTCACCCAATAATAAATTGTTCCAAGCTCCTATATATATATTCAAATGCATTCATACCATAGGACCAATTGGAACTATGTTGGTGACGTAGAAACAAGGCACTTGAAAAATGGCATTTGATGAAGCTTTATCCTCTTGGCCGCTACATCTTCAACTAAACACATTATAGGCTTGAATAGGTACATTGAACACTATCCTATGACATAAACGTTTTTGTCCGGAATTGAGCCAAAACTATAATGGACTCAATTGGAGAATTGTGTCCTTACACTAAGTAAAACAACAAGACTCTCAGCTAATTTCTTCACTGGAAGATCTCCTTGGGCTGCCACGATGAACAACCATGCTTGTGCTTCCTTGCTGAGCAGTATCGCTTGAGTTGCCTTGGTGAGTTACATCATTTGGGATGTCTTCCTGAGCTGCATCGCTTGAGCTACCTCGCTGAGTTGTATCTGTTGAGTCTGTTGTATTAGCTGGTTGGATTATCTCTAATCTCAAGATTATCTCCAAGCCCCCTACATTTCCCCCTTCATGTAGAGATTTGTTGTGGGAATAAGAAATGTCTGCATGAAAACTTCTCCATTCGACGGGCCTTCTATTTCTATCTTCGTTACAACTTTTGCTGCTATCATTTCTAGGAAAAAGTGAATTTCTCCATGATGTACCTGAACCAAAGCGTTGCAGCATGTTGGTGATTGTCAAAGGGACATCGCAACTTTTTCTTATCATTGGGCCTCAACCGTTCTGTCTCTTTTTGCTTAGCTATTGGAATTTTCCCAAAATTCCTTAGAAACCTATTAACTATCCGTTATGACTCTTGGGAAGTGACATTCTCCCCTGTTTGTGCTGTTTTGTGCTGTTTGTGCAGTATAGTTGTAAGTAGTTGGTACTTGCATTAGGACTGCCCCTAGTGGTATGAAATCTTACTCCTAGGCATTCCTGGCATTTAAACTTGTGGATTTCTCCTCAAAGTAACTGTTTGAACTATAAAATTCTCCCCGATGTACCTGAGTCACAGTTATACTCCATTTGGACTTGTAGCGAGGGGACATCGGGACATTTTGAACCGTTAGGACAACTTCTGTGTCGTGGGATATTGTATATGTCTGACAAAAAATTCTGGCGCCAAACTTAAACTTGTTTTGGAAGAAAACCCTTTATAATCCCCATGCGTCACTTCATTAATGACATGGTGCCGTCTTTTCAACTGTCAGAACACTTCTCGAAGTGCCACGTGTACGCTTAAAATGATTTCCGATGGTTTTCCACATGCAGTGATGGGAAACTCCAAAAAGGCGAACTAAATGATTTCAAAAGTCTATTATTCAAAACACTTGGCCATTTTTCCCTTACTTCGTCTTCGTCTTCTTCAACTCATAGAGCACTTAGAGAGAGAAAAAAAACTCAAACCTCCATTGCTATCAAGGTTTTCTCTGGTTTATTTTCTTCCATCATTTCTTTCATTGTCGCCTATTGCCATACTAATCCATTTTCACCCATATCTCTTCTTCACTAAGCTTATTCTTTCATTACCACCTGCTGTGGCTTCTTCATGCGTCCCTAAGTCCCTCCACTACTACCACCTCTACTGTCGCTACCACTTTAGGTGCCACCGCCTTGGATGTTGCTCGTCGAGAGAAACTATGCTTTTACCGTTGGTCTCCCATCTTTGGTAAAGATGCTGACTTATCTGATGCATGAAATACTTGCAATTTTTCAGCCAAGTATGACCCTTTGTTGTTGGGTGATGAAGATGAAGAATCATCTAAATGGGGTTTTCTTCCTTTAGGGGGGACTCTGTGATTTAGATTGGATCGAGGTGCTCCCAGATCAATTTCAAAGCACCTGAGGGATCTCCAGCTCATTTTTCTGCCTAGCATGCACATATACAGAGCTCCCACATTGCATTTCTTGCTAAAGTTAGTCTTCACTGAGCCAACTGGTTTGGGGAGTTCACTCTTTCTAAGCATAACGTTGCACTCCAAGTGCTGGTCTCCATATGGAACATCACAACTCTCACTTTCTTTGCTTCCTGGGGGGAGTTCACCATTTCCTTAGAAGATGTCTGTAAGCTACTTGGGTTTGAACCCATGAGTGAGTTTACTTATCTTGATGAGGCCTTAGATGTCAAAAAAATACTGATTGATATGAGATGGATCGGATTTGTCGCCGCTACACTGGGTCTTCCAACAAAGCTACCTTTATTACCCTAATCAGCTATTTCTTCGAAGCTCCTACTGTGAAGGATGTCACTTCTGTCACATGCAAGGGTAAAGTTACTTCCTTAGAATTACCAGCCTACATCCTTATGTTTCTTTCCCATTTCTTCTTGATCGTAAAACCCAATGACCATCCTAGGAGGAACCTCATAAATATCTCCATTTGTTTGGCCAGACGTTTCAATCTTACTCTGGCCTCCATTGCTTTGGGGTCCCTCTAACTTGGTTGGATCGAACCCACCTTGACATGGAATGGTTCCTTGGCCGTTATAACCTGGCCAAGAAGATCCTTCACAAGATGTGGTGCTTCTGTTCACCCCTAGGTTCCTTCCTTCATTCATCGAATGGGGATATACTTCTGAACCTTACAACCCCGATCGGTGCAACATGCAGTATAATTTTGATCAAGGGGCTCCTCGACCTGTGTTTCAGTTAACGAATAAGAGGGCTACTTTTACTGAGTTTTGAGCTTTCTACCTTTCTACAGCGGTACTTAGCATAACTTCTACTATGAATGATCGAGTTACCATCCCGAGTGCCACTAGAAAAGGGGATGTTTCCACTTCTTTTTCCACCAAATTATGGCTGATGCAACTAGCCAGGATTTGTGAATTCATACAAAGTCCCCCCAGTATCCCCAGTTCTTTCTTTTACTTTCTTGGAATTAGTTCTCAAAGGCAATTGTATTCTTGGAGTTGAGTTCCCTCTGAGCAAGACTCTTAAAGATCCTCCCAGTGAGCTACCTCCTTATTACCCCATGATCCCTACTACCACGCCCAAACCCAAGAATGTTGCAACCCCAAAATAGCCTGCCCCTACTGAAGGTATTTCTGGTGAGGGTGTTCCAACGGATGCAGCTTTTGGCGAAAGACCTTCCAAGCCACCAGCCAAAAAAACTACGAGGTCCAAGAGTGGGACTTATTCAAAGTCTAAGTCCCAACCTTAGCCTCAAGCTCCCTTAGATGCATTCTCCATTGCCTCTATTCCTCCTCATATGTCTGCCTAAGTGAGTGAGGAGTTAAGAAAGAAAATTCAAGCTGAGGTGGAGCAAATAAATTCTGATTTTCAACCACACACTCTCGCCATTCCTCCCGTTGTTGCCTTCCCCACTATCTTAGTAGATCCATATGAAGGAGGGTCGAAGTGAAGTAAAATATCAAGGGTTCCTCAAAGTCTTGGTGCTGCTGGTGTGAGGAAAAAGACTTTGGGTACTAAGTCCCAGAAGAAATGAGCTCCTGATGTACATCTCACCCCAGCTCCTTCTGCTGTTGGAGTTATGGCGTTGGATGATTGTCCTACTATTAATCACCATCCCATAGAGAGGTATTCGCCAGCTACTTTCCCTCTTTCCTCACCAATGGTGATATCATCCCACTCTCCCCCTGGATCAGAGGTATACACGTGTTTTTATCTTTCTCTTTTTTATAACAAACTGTATTTGTCTAACTTTTAGCAACTTGGTGTATGAAGCTGAAGAAGAAAGACCCAACCCTTCTGTGAGTCCTTTCATGGGGTGACACTTCGGAAGTGTTTCCATTGATGCAAATCCCCCTGTTCTCCCATGACCGGGCTCACTTATTCCCATCGTTTGGTCTACCAACGTTCGACGGAGGATGCTAAGGAGGTTGTTGCTCTTATTGACCCTGTGGAAGTTTCCTCTCAGCCATAAGGAGCTCATCTAGATTCTTCTGAGTCATCCCCTCAACTGTAGGTTCCTCTAGATATTATTACAATTTTGCAAAGTTCTCTCGAGGTAATAAGTTTTAAACGTTTTTAGATCGTTATTTTCCACCTCTCTCACTTTGTTGAATCTTCTAAAAATTTTGGTGTATTTCAGGTTGGAGCTGCCTCTCTATTAGCTTATGTGCTGGATAATTTATTTCTTTAGCCTCCACTATTAAGGTCCATCTCTGAGTTTTCCCCTTTTGCCAACATCACTGAGGAAGGTTGAATGTGCACTTTGCCCCTTGTTTCTGTGATGTGCCTTGCTTCTAACACTTAGTTTTATATTCCAAGCTTACTGCAGGCTTAACTCTACCGTCATCCCTCAGGACTCCACCCATTACTAGGGTTACGTTTGGCTTATCTACTCACCACGGTCCTTCTTCTGCCCTTATAAGGGATGGTGTATATGTGGAAGATCAAATAGACCCTTCAAGCCCACCCCCAACCTTGGACCTAGTTTCTTTTATTGAAGTAGGAGCTTTATCAAGTTTTGAGGTTCCTCTGTCTGAAGTTCATCTAACTGAGGTTTTTGTGAAGACTCCTAAGGAGTTGAACTTTCCCACTATGGTGCCTACCGTTGAAGCTTCTTTACCAACTCCCGTTGTCGCTCCAGCAGTTGCGGAGGTATTTTACCATTTTCTCTTTATTTCGTGGTGTTTATCCTTTATCTTGACAATGTGAAATCTCATTGTTAGAAGAATCTCATTTTCAAATGTTCAAATAATGAAAACCATTTGTTTAAGGTTTTTCGTAAACTCCACCTATAACGGTGACCTAACAATGAAAACCTCTTGTTAAGATTTTTCGTAAAACTCCACCTATAACGGTGACTTAACAATGAAAACTACTTGTTAAGATTTTTCGTAAACTCCACCTATAACGGTGAGTTAACAATGAAAATCACTTGTTAAGATTTTTCATCAAACTCCACCAGTAATAGTGACTTAATAATGAAAGGTGACTTAACAATGAAAATCACTCGTTAAGATTTTTCATAAAACTCCACCTATAACGGTGACTTAACAATGAAAATCACTTGTTAAGATTTTTCGTAAACTCCACCTATACCGGTGACTGAACAATGAAAACCACTTGTTAAGATTTTTTTGTCAAACTCCACCAGTAACGGTGACCCAACAATGAAAACCACTTGTTAAGATTTTTTGTAAAACTCCACCAGTAACGATGACTTAATAATGAAGAGAACTTGTTAAGATTTTTCATCAAAATCCACCAGTAACGGTGACTTAACAATGAAAACCACTTGTTAAGATTTTCCATTAAACTCATTATTTCACTTGTCTTTCCTCGAGTTGCTAGTGAGTCCCTTCGTGATGAAGAGAAATATCGACCAGATCCTTTGCCTATTGCCTCCCCTCATCCAGAACCAGTTGTATCTGAGGAATCAAGTCATGACGACAAAGGTTTCACGACGGGTGATCCGACTGATAGAAAATACGAATGTGAGCTTCCTTTGCATGCACTGGCTCATCATGAGTTTTGCCTCATGGTTCTTCGCCACTCACCTAAAATACCTGCCTCCCATCGTTTGGTGATTGAACGAGTTGTTACTCACTATCTTGACGCTTTTACCGTTGACTGTCTTCGTTCGAACATTTGGGTGATGAGCCATAGGCAGGGTATGGAAACCGTTATTGCTGAGCTTGTCAATACCTCCACTATAAATGTCATTAGGCCCCTCCTAAATCAATTCTTGGGCTATTTGAAGGTGTTGGGAAGAGATGACTTCCAATTCAATTGGTTGATCGGGCACTTGAAAACTTTGAAGAGTCAGTAGTTGGAAAGTTAGACGGAGTTGCTACAGAAGCACTTGGAAACTCAACGGATTAAAAAGGTGAGATTGGACGAGTTAACACCTCTACTGGAAGTTGGAAATAGAGAGGTGGAGGACATCGAGGAAGCTCTTCGTCTGGACATGTTAAAAGGAGAAAAATTTCTTATCGAGTGGGCTCAAGTTCAAAATAGGCTGGAGGGTTCTATCAGCGCCCAATAAGCGTTCTTGGAAGCTTCTTTGGGATTATCTGGGGACTTTTTCTCTTCCCCAGACTAATGGTTCCTCCTAGGCCAATAACCCCCCCAAACACTTGTACAATTTTATTTAAGTTTTTCTTCTCATGTAATTCTTGGTCAGTAGTTCCCAATTTTGTAATACTCTCCTCAATTTATGAATGAAAGATAAGTTTATCTTGTTTTCTTGTCATCTTTGTGTTATAACTACTTGTAAAAAATAAAGTTTTACAATTTTCAATCTCACTTTAGTTTCAATCAACAGTATAACTTCAAAAACGTCTTGTATATTCATGAAAACTATATACATCATCTTTATAAGGTTACTCACTTATACATGATAGACCTTCAACTATTTGTTATTAATCTTAAATGGTTTATCTTCTTCCATCTTTGAAATTAAACAGTAACGTAAAATCTTGAGCCTCTTTCACCATGAAAGGTTCCTCCCAATTTGCTGCAAACTTAGGTAGAGGAAGCCCCCTGATGTGCTTCACCATTGCTTTTAGAACAAGGTATCCTTTAACGAACTTCCTTGGTCTCACCAAGTTATCATATGCCCTTGAGAGCTATTTTTTGTACATTTATAAGTGTTTCATCGCGTTGTCTCTGTGTTCATCCAACGCCTCTAACTATACATATCTACTCTGAGGGAGCATGCTGTTTCACAGGGCATAATGAGCAGAAGAAACCTCCAACTCTACTGGCAGGATTACTTTGGCTCCGTACACGAGGGAGAATGACATGTATCTTGTGAGTTTTATATTGGTCGTTCGGTAAGCCCATAATACTCCTAAAATCATCCCATGATCCTAGGAAGTCTTTCATCATTTTGGCCAAAATTTTTACCAAAGTCTTGTTAGACGCTTCAGCTTGTCCGCTTCCCTTAGGGTATACCACCGTTGAAGTATGATGAACGATAGAGTATTTATCAGTGAGCATCATTACCTCTTTATTGACGAAGGGGGTTCCATTATCGGACATGATGACTTTTGGGATCTCAAAATGGTAAATCACGTATTCTTTAATGAAGTTAGCCACCACACCTGCCGTTGCTCTTCTGAGAGGTATCACTTTGGCCCACTTTGTAAAGCACTCTGTTGCTACCAATATCCAAATCTTTCCTCTTGATGAGGGATGTATCGATCCTACCAGATCAAATGCCCAAGTGTGGAATGGATAAGGAGTGGCCAAAGAGTGTAGATCCACCGAAGGAGCATGGATCATATTCTCATACAGTTGGCATGCATTGCACTTTTGCACAATCTCAACAGAGTCCTTTTTAATAGTTGGTCAATAATACCCCAAGGTCATTAGTTGATCATATAGCTTTACCCATCCAATGTGAGAAGGATCGTGAGCTTGTTTCAACACTTCAACTACCTCCTTTTTCGTGATGAATCTCAATGTCCTGTTGAAGTATCCTCTACGATAGATTGTTCATTTTGGACATAGAACTGTGGGGCCCTCCGTTTGAGTCCCATCACGTTTGTTTTCTCCATAAGAATAACTCTATCTTTGATGAAGTCAATATAAGGCTACCTCCAGTCTATTTGAGTCTAAACGAAGTGACATTCAGATGCTTGGAAGAAGATTTGTCACTTATCGCACCTCTGTTGTAACTCAATTGCATCTTGTTTCATCGTTGGGCATAAGTATCCTTCCCTTTGGATTCTCCTATGCAAAGGGATCTCTGTTTTTTCGCAGTGGCTCTCATGCGTCTTCCTCAACCTTTGTTTTGCCTCTTCTAGGCCAATACACCTTGATAACAATCCTCCCGCATTCCTGAAGTATAAGTTTCCATAATTGACAAAGTACTACGCTAGATCTCTCAATTCCTTCTTTCCTTCCCCAGACTCTAACTGTTTTATGATCTCGCCTCTCCAATTTAAATCTCCCTCCATAGGTAGGATTGACTGTATCACCGATGGGGATGTTCTTCGTTGGATAACCACAATAGTTGTATCAGTCTTCATAATCAGCTTTTGAGTAATGGTGGCATAGGCATCAACATGTCGGTTCATCATTCTAGGATGTCTTATTATCTTGATCTGATAGAACTGGTTAATCAGCCATTGCATGATTGTTTCGTAGGGAACTAAACAGAGGTTCTTCAGCGCATACTCCCCGTTCACTTGTTGAACTACCAAGTTTGAATCACCTTTGATACATAGTGAACGGATTCCCCTTCAAAGGGTCTCTAGTAGCCCAAGTACTAACGCCTCATAATCTTCCTCATTATTGGAGCAAGGGAAATCTAATTTATAGGAAAGGCAAACTTCCTCTTTTCCTTTAGAGAAAATAACACATTTTTCTCCTTTCTTCTCCGTCGAAGAACCATCAAATTGCATCGTACATTATTCAAGGTCATCTTCCATAAAATTTTCCTACAAGTCATCCCTTGGGATGTCCTCTCAGGGTGGCTCAAATACTCAAGATGGGAAAATCACCAACAGGTCCGTATATGCCTGGATTTTAATTGCGCGAGGAACCACGCACTTTAAGTCATATTTTGAGAGGATGAGAAAGCACCTGGATGATCTTCCAATCAAGATGGTTCTTCTCAACAAAATTTTAATTGGATCACATCTTGTCATAATGTGAATCATGAAAGATAGCATATAATGCCTAAGTTTTTGTGCTACGAACACCAAGGTTAAATAGTGCATTTCTACATTATTGTACCTTGCCTCTGGTCCATGTATGATTCTTTATAAGTAGTAGATCGGTCTTTCTTACCCATCGACCTCCTTTGCTAAGAGTTCTCTGATGGACTTGGTGGTAGACATAAGGTAGAGTTGTAACGGTGTTCCAGGTTTTGGAGGAATCATTGTCTGTGGGGAGGTCAGCATCTTCTTCAACCTGTTCAGAGATTCTTGATGTCCTTCCTCCCACTTGAACTTCGTGCCCTTTCACAGTAGCTCTATTAGCGGGTGAGTTATCTCGGCCAACCCCGATAAAAATCTCCTGGGGTAGGAGAATTTACAGAGGAAACTTTTAAGCTATTTCATCATTTTTATACACGGCATTTCCAGGATAGCTCGCTTCTTGTACTGGTCCATATGTACTCCCTGCCAATCTATCACGAACCCTAAGAACTTCCCACTGGTGACCCCAAAGGCACACTTAGTGGGTTCATCTTCAGCTTGTATTTTCTGCAGTGAACGAACACCCTCCTTAGGTAGTCCAGATGGTACTCCTCCTTCTTCGATTTGATGACCAAATCATCCACATAGAACTCTAGGAATTTGTGGAAGAAATCGTGAAAAATAGCCATTATTTTCCTTGGATACGTCGCCCCAGCATTCTTTAATCCAAATGGCATCACCTTGTACATGAAGTTGCCCAATGGTGTTCGAAAGGCCATTTTCTCTGCGTTACTTCGATCCATCTTGATCTAGTTGTACCCCACATACCCATCCATGATGTTGTACATTTTATGACCAGCCAGCGCATCAATAAGTCTATCAATGGAAGGTAGAGGGAACTCATCTTTTGGGCAAGTACTATTTAGGTCCCTAAAGTCTACACAGATCCTTATTAGGTTCTTATCCTTCTTTCCTACTAGAACGATGCTTGAAAGCCATAATGGATGTTGGATCGGCTCAATAAACCCCACTGCCAGCAACCATTGGACCTCCTCCTTGATCTTTAAAGCTAGCCACTTCTTATATGTTCTTGTGGCTTGCTTCATCGATATGGCTGAAGGTATAACGTTTAGTTTGTGGCAACTAACCTCTTCCTCTAACCCTTCCATCTCTGTGTACTTCCATGTAAAGACATCCCTGAATTCCCGAATCAATTCAATCAAGACTTCTCTCTTTATTGGGCTTAGATCCTTTGAAATGAAGATGGTCCTCGCATCTTCTCCATCTTCAGCTAGGTTTAACTTCTCCAACTCTTGCACCTGGGGTTTCGGATGACCCGTCATATAGTTTGGTTATTTGGCTACATCTTTCACAAACTCCTATATATTTGAGTTATCGATGACCATGCACTGCTCTTACTGGTCCACCAAGAAGCATTCATATATCGGGTTAGCCTCTAAATTGGCTTCTTCGGCTGCCCTCTCACACCCTTATAAAAGGTAGATCATGCTTCCATCCTCAGTAATCTTCTTCTTACACTGTTTGCTCGTCATTGTGACTGCCTTTCTTTTTCTTTCTTTTAAAACCTCAACCAACCTATTCCCTAAAAACCTACTCAGCACAATCTATCGTTGGGTCTTGTGATCCATCAGATCCATTCTGGGTCTCATCCTGTCTCTAACTTACGTCAACAGATTTTGATTCTAGGGATCAGCTAAGTGAACTTATTCTATTACTACATTTCCCTTTCTTCCTTCATTGCCTTGGCCATTCACGGGACCCATACTTTCCCTGATAGAGGTAACTCTTTCCTCTTCCATCCTTCTTATCAGCACCCTGGCATCTTCTTCCAACTCTGTATAAAAATCTCCATCTACCAAATCAGCTTTTTAGGTGCCAAAAGGCTTCTTAATGGCCCTTATGACGATCTCATTCCCTTTAACGCTTGCCTTTGCACATTGGTGATATGTCTAAGGGAGTGCATCCATACTCTCCATATCAGTAACTGGTAGGAAGTGGGACTTTCAATCACATAAAACTTAATGTGTGAGGTAAGGTTTCCCATTACGATCCCCATATTCGTGTACCCAATGGATTTGGATTATTGATTATCGTAAGCAAAAATCATCAAAGGCATTTGTATAAGTCTTTCCTCTGGAATGCTAGTTATCCAAAAGGAACTAATAGACATGATATTTATCGATGCTCCTCCGTCCATTAGTGCCCTCGTAAATCTTATCTCGTTCATACTCGTCGTTACGTACAGGGGCCTGTATGTGGGAATCTCACGATCCTATCAGCATTACTAAAAGTTACTTCGGACAAGAACTTTCTCACTAGTCTAACCATGGACCTTTCTATCTTAACGAGGGTAATGCGTTCTTCTTTACGATATCTAAAATTTCCCACGTTATCTCCAAACGGCTTTCCTTCGGTATCCTCACTTGGTTATATAACCACGAGAACTTGGGTGACCGTGAAACAACTTGATACTCTAAACTTGGGTCTATGTCTTCCCCTTCCAAGTTGTATACCTCCTCCGTGTCCCTTGCCCTTACCTCATCATAGGTAATGACCACATTGTCCATGCCCTTTGTGCAATCTTCTAAAGCATCTTCAAAGTCTTCTCGTTGGAACTTAAGTTCCCTCGTCTCCCGTTCTACCTCCTCTTCATA
Organism: Sambucus nigra; assembly: GCA_949130495.1. Classification (NCBI taxonomy): domain Eukaryota; kingdom Viridiplantae; phylum Streptophyta; class Magnoliopsida; order Dipsacales; family Adoxaceae; genus Sambucus; species Sambucus nigra. The sequence continues at coordinate 170,682,498 of OX422218.1, read as the reverse complement.
AGTAATAACTATATTTACCCTGTGTGGGGGGAGGGGGTTTAATGCTCATGTTGTTCTCTTAAGGGATCTGCAAAGTCCCTATCTTTATGTGCTTACTGATAATCTTTCTCAACGTGAAACAAGTCTCCGTTGGATGACCCACCTTTCAATGGATCTGATAATATTTAGGATTCACTCTCGTTTCCGCATTTGGCTCCACGACGGGGATGAACTTAGGTTCATACATTGTTCCTCCTTGAACCATGGCATAAAAACATCTAACAACCTCCTCAACTATGAAGGGTAGCGTTGGTGGGTCTTCCCTATCTCTCTTAAACTTTCTTTTGTTATCCTTCTTCGACTGTCTACTTCCTTCACCTCCATCGATGTATCCTACCTTTGGGGACTGGCCCCGTGCTGCAACGGGTGGCCTGGGTTGTCTGAACACCAATGGTACCGTAATTGGGTTCGACCAAACTACCAATGATATATTCCTTATTGCTTTCAGAAATGCTACAAAAGTCCCTTCATAAGTTTCATTAATCAGGTGACAGATATACTCTGGGAGAAAACCCTTAGCACAGAGTTGTAACAGTTTGGACTATTTGGCTTCTTCCCTCACATCGAGGTACCTCTCATTAAATCTTTGAACATAAGCCACCATATCTTCCCCAGGTCGTTGCTTCTCGCTGCCCAACTGTGTTAACGTGAACTCATATTCTTCCAAAAAGAAATTTTGGACAAATAAAACATGCATCTCTTCCCACGTTGAAATACTCTTTGGCGTCAAATGAGAGTACCACATATAAGCTTTATCGGTTAATGATTTTTAGAACTCCCTTAGCCTGATCTTTTTATTATTGTAGTGAGCCCCGAGATGTTTGATGAAACGTTTGATGTGCTCCTTTAGGTTCCCCCCCCCCCCCTTTTCCAGTGTATTCCTCAAAGATGGGATGAATGTAGTCCTTCAAGTAAGGCTCATTGTTGTATTCATGAGGATATGGCCTGCAAAATCATCATACACTGAAGCTACCTCGCTGGCCAACTGCGAGGAAGCTGCTATCATTTTTAGTATATCTTTTTGAATTTCTTTCCTCATTTCTTCTAACGCAGACGCCGACGTCTTCTCAACCGTGGAGGGAGTGACCAAAGGGATCACTGATGGAATGATGGTGGCGTTTAGAGGGACTACCGTTGGAACGCTGGTCACGCCCGTTACACCCATTGTTGAGGAAGGAGTGGGTGATGTGCCTATGGGCCCAGTCCCCATGGGAACAATCGAAGTAGGGTTCATCGGAGCTACTGGGAGCACCCCAGGTGTCACAAAAGTGCTGGGATGTGTTCCCCCTTCTAGGATCATGGAAGCCTCAGGTGTCTGAAGAAACTCAAAAAACTTACCCAAGATACACAATCACAACCTAGTGAAGATAAACTCAATTTGAACTCACAAATCTCTCTTGTATAACTCAGACGATAATAATGAACTCAGTTGTGACTCATATAGAGGGAGAAAGAAGTAAGAACCCTAGATACCCCTTGGCAGGCAGCTAAACACACCTACCCTCAAAAGTCTCCAATCAGATATTAAAAGCTTCGTAGTAAATGATCAATGGTGGATGAGTAAGAGCTCTGGTTTTGCAATAACTTATTTCTCTCTCTGATGATACTCTTTCTCTAGCCAAAAATCTCTAGAAAATAACTCTTCCTCTTAGAAGTTGTTGAGGCCAATAAATAACCCCCACACCACTCCTGAGATGCCTCATTCCTTTTCAACTATGAAAGACATCCTTCATACTTTATGTCACAAACATTAAATGCCTGATGGACTAGTCAACTCCACGTCATAAACATTAAATGCCAAGACATGCCTTTCGCCTAACCACTGTGTGTTAGGGGGTTGTCATCACAGAGGTGGCCCACCAACTGTCTGACATCCCCTAAATACCACAGTGGTTTACTCAAGTGTGGATTTGACATTGTTTAGTTGGATAGTGACATCACCTACGGTAGATGTGGTATTAAGACAAGGCACAGTTGGTTCATAACTCAACGCATGATGGGACTCAAGGCTGCTCCGCCCAAGGTTACAAGGTCAAGGTCCTTTGTTATTTTACCAAGCGTATCTGAGATGGTTAGGACAAGCCCCAACGCTGCCTCACTTATCAATCCTCCGAACCAAGTCCCTCTGAATTTCCCACAGTGAGGTCATTCGATAAATCATGAAAGCTCCCCCAGGCCCTGCCATACCTGATCTCTTGTGAGTACCATTTGACCTCACACTAAATAACATTTTAATCGTTAAAACTCATAGTCAATATAAACAAAAGATACGACAAGACTAAGTAAAATAATAGGACCAAAGGGTGAGCTCTCTTGGCTAGTTTCTTTACTGGAAGATCTCCCTGGGCCTCCACACTGAACTACTTCCCTGGAGCTGCCTCACCGAGCTGCATCGCTTAGGATGCCTTGCTGAGCCGCATCGCTTGAGATGCCTCGCCTCGCTGCATCTCTTGAGATTGTTGTATTATCTGGGTGGATTATCTCTAATCTCAATATTAACTTCAATCCCCCTACAATTCCAATTACCATGAAAAACTCTGTCGAAGTTTCGATACGACATATCATCAGAATATGCTATATTTCCTTGTTTAAAAATAGGACCCTGTCTGTCAGCCTATAAACAAGTCAAACGATGTCTTATATCTTCAAACCCTTTTTTCCCAGGCTTGCGTCCTGTCCGACATTTTTCTTACATTTAGGTAAACCTAATACAAGTGAAAACCTAATAATAAAGTAACCATGCTGAGATTTCTCCCATCCCCCCCCCCCTTTTAGAAAAAACCAAAAATACCAAAAAAAAAATTCCTTTTTTCAAAGATACCAAACAAATTCTTGATTTTTCTTTCAAAAAATAATTCAAACCGTTTTCCCTCTCAGGTCGATCACATACCCGACTTTGGTCTGACTCCCTATTGGCTTTGGTCATCCATCCAATTGCATGGAAACTCCATTGCTTTTTCTACTGCTTCAACAAAATTTAGGGTCTACTTACACAAGCTCTTCATGGAGAACACCGATTAAGCTAAAATTGTTCATCCAAATCTGATGGACATTTTAGCCCAGCTCACTCCCAAGATTGACAACCTTCAAACTGATGTCCAAGAGATATAGAGACATCAAGCCCAGACTCCTGAAGCTCATGAACCCGAGATTATTTTTCCTCGTGCTATGGGTCCACCTACCCCTAAGCCTGTTTGAGTCCCAAAAGAATACCAACATATCCCGCATTCCCCACTTAAAAATTGGCCCCCACCTTCTCAAATTATGATTTTGAACCTTTCCTAGCCAGCGGCTAACCTGCCACTACCCCTGGATCCTAAAGAGGAAGAACTAAACAAGGTAAAGGAAAACTTCAAGCCGCTGTCAAAGAAGTTCGACCACGTCAAAATATCTAAGAACTACATGGATTACACCCATATGTCTCCTTACCCTAATGCCAGACTTCTAGAGAAGTTTAAGATTCCACACAAATCTATATGTTCATGGGTAGCGATCCCTTAATTATGCATCTACGAATTCATCATTGAGACATGATCCTTCTTAGTGCCTCTCAGGAGATAATGGTCTAAATGTTTTCGCGGACCATGGAAGAAAGTTCCCTACGATGGTTCTGATCTCTCGAAGAATCCATAATTCATAGTTGGGAAGATATGATCTAGGAATTTGTGTCTCAGTATAGGTACAATGAAGAGTTAGAGGTCATGCGTAGAGACCTAGAGCTGCTAAGCAAAACCTTGGGGAATTAGTCAGTAACTTCATTGGAAGATGGAAAGAGAAAGTTGTTAGTATAACTAATAGGCCCTTTGAAGAGGAATAAGTGACAATTATGAAGAAAACTTCTTTCCTCATATCTGAGCATCCATGGAAGGATAATACTACCCACACTTTTGATCCCTCTAAGATGTTGGGGTGGAAATCAAAGAAGGTATCATCAAAGTAGAGTCTGAACCGAACAAGCTAACTTTACAGTTTACACCAAAGAAGTATGACAAGCCCACTAATGCATCATTTCCAACCATCAACAAAATATCCTAACCTGCTACCTCCTTCGCACTAGAAAGTTGCCCCAGTCCTTCCAGAATAGAATATACCTGTCCAAAGTTTACCAAGCTCTGCTAACGAGAAATCTTATAAAACTATTGGAACCTCGACTATTAATAAGCACACTCCCAAAAAACTTTAAGCTCGATGCCCACTGTGACTTTCACCAAGCCACAGGCTACACCACCGACCAATTGTTTCACCTGAAAAATGTGATCTAAGTCTTGATATACTGGGGTATCATCTCCCTGCCAGCTAATACCAAGCCTAACACTACTCATAACCCTCTTCCAGCACATGGAACCAAACTAAATGCAATTTTTAAAGCAACCCTAAGTTTGACCCTTTCACCAGATTATAGGTGTCAAAGAACCCATCAACTCTAAACCTCTCAAGTTTTTGCCCGACCCTTCATCTGCACCCTACATATCTTGCTGATCAAGCGATGAGGGCCTGCATTTTCATTTGCACTCAACCTGAGGGGGGAGTTATAGAACTACCTGCCGTGTTAGACCAACTCCCAGGGTTTGGGCTAAAATTTCCCGCCAATATGTCTTTTCACTACTAGAAATTTGGTAGCATGTTCATGGAAGCTCAAAAATGGGACCAAGATTCAGATGAGTGGGTAGTACCCGTTGAAGAAGTTAGTTTAGATGACATTGTACAGATTATTATCGATATGTTTCTCCAATTAAAAGAAATCTATAACATTTCCATGTTGCTCACTACTTTGAAACTTTAAGGAAAATTGGTCCCTTTACTCATGTACTTCCCTGCTAAGTGGGAAGATTTATATGATGAAGACATAAACGTAGTTGAATGCATTAATTAATCTTAGAAGGAACACATTGTCTCCACTGGATGGAGGATGACTTTGATAACTCATATGATAAACCGAATCAACATGAATCTAGTTTAGTTTCTAGTTTATGGGAATGATTTCCTTTGAAGATTTATTTGGAAAAATCAACAAAGTATCCATTCAACCTGAGACAGATAAGGCTACGAGGTTCTTATTCTTCCTTGCATATCTAAACCACATGACTAGATTAGGGTGATACTATGAAAATCTAAGTCCTCGGTCAACCGAAGTTGACAAAGGAAAGGGAATTGCCGAAGAGCTCCCAATACCAGAAATTACCATTAAGGAAAGTTAATTCCTCGATTAGCTCAAGAAAACCCAACCCAACATAATCTTATTGGGACTCTCACGCCCTCTTAATTATACCAAAATTCTTTGATAAATCTCCTCACTGAACCCACAGTCTCTCCCACTACCATACATGAAGAAGCTATGAATATGGTTGTATCCTTGATCTTTAAGAGAGTTATTTCTTTTTTCGAAGAAAAAATCCCAAAATTTGACCTTGATCATAACTATGATGCTTTAATATCACTGTCAAAGTCTTTGGAAAGACTGTCCCACTATCACTTGTTAATAATGGATCTACTTTAAATGTCTCTATGCTTAGAAATTTCAAATGCTTAGGATTGAAAGTCAGTGATCGCACTCCTACATCTGCCACCATGCGCACTTATGGAATCATTCATCGAGAAGTAATGGGTCCCATAAAACTCACACTAAGGGTTGGACTTATCAATCCTCTAACAAAATTATAAGTTATCGACATTCCTGCTTGATTCAATATACTCATTGGTATCCCTTAGTTCCATAACATCCAACGATTATTCTTTTCTCTCTATCAGAAGCTAAAGTTATTAGTCAAAGGTCAAATTATCACCATTTTGGGGGACGAAGACAGTTTAGACAATGCCAATACTAGAAATCAAGTGTTAGAGATTCAACATAGAACTAGTGACATGCTCATATCCAATTTTAGAATTGATCCACTCCTCATCCCAACAAGGTAAAACTTCAAAGTCCGAGTCTGTCTAGAGAACAACACTCATGATAAATTCAATGTAATTATATGTTCAAGAACATGTACTTCATGTCCAGAATGGGGCTAGGGCGACATTAGTAGGGAACCCTTGATCATATAATCCTGAAAGAAGCCTTTACCCCATGTGTACTAGGCTACCAACCTTCACAAACTGAATTCAAAGAACTCCACTAACTGCGACCACAAAGAAGCTTAGAGGATAAAAAGACTTTTTCAAGGGACTCTCTGAACGAAAGATTTGTCAAGGAGGGTGAGGACTTCCCCTTCTGTGGATTCTCTGAATTGTGGTATGACCACATTAACAAGAAGATGAAACTAGGATTGGAGATCTTATTTTAAGACAACAATACTTGGGATGAATACCTAAAACATGAAGTGAAACCTCTGACTGATAAAACCATGGAAATTATTAAGAACTCCTAGGAAAGTGACTCTGAGGAATCATTTGACTTGTAAACACTAATTCTCTTCATTATCCTCCTAGATGATGAACTATTGGACCCATCCACTCAGTTCATAACTGTTGATATGCCTCTCCTAAACTGGCAGCCATCCTAGCGCAGCCTACTCAAGCTTAGCCAAACCCAGTTGTCTATCCTATCTAAGAAATCTATGCACATGTTTTTGTTTCTCCTTTTCCTAATGTAAATGTAACTAACATCTCTTTTTACAAGGTTCTCAACACTTTTTTCCATGAAAATGAAATAAATGAGGATTTTGATTATCTTGCTGTGCCTTAACATTAATTGCATTGATTCTAATTAAACTTTTAATGATGATGATTTTGTAAATGAATAATTCTTAACTGATCTTAATAAGGAAAATAAACAACAACATAACAACATTAAAACTAATGATGATGAGACTATTATTATTAATCTTATTTCTAGTAGCCACTATGTTGGGATTAGGATAGGGTGTGCCCATAACGAGCATGAGCGTGTGCAATTTGATGAGCTATTGAAAGAATTTGAAGATGTCTTTGCTTGGTTTTATGATAAATTCTCGGTATTGACCGAGAGATAGCTCAACATGAGATCCCGATATTCTTAGAATGTAAATCGATCAAACTTAAGTTGAGAAAACTCCAAACGAGATGGTCCCTCATGGTAAAAAATGAGGTAGTCAAACAACTGAACGTGGGTTTTATTTCCATAGTCGAATTCCCTAAATGTCTTGCTAACATCGTTCCCGTGCCAAAGTCAGGAGGAAAAGTCTGCATGTGCATCAACTATCGAGATTTGAACAAAGCATACCTAAAAGATGATCACTCATTACCAAACATTGACATGATCATGGACAATACAACCAGCCATTCCTTAAAGTCATTTATTAATAGATTTTCATGTTATGACCCGATCAAGATGCACCCTGACCATTAGGAGGTCCGGGGCAACCTACCAAATGGCTGCCACAACCATCCTGCACAACCTTATTCATAAAGAGGTCAAAGTATATGTGGATAATATGATCATTAAGTTCAAGACTCAAGAAGGTCATATTCATGTTGATCGCAAGTTTTTCGAGCAATTACGACAGTACTAGATGCGGCTAAATCCCCATAAGTGTGCTTTTGGAATCACGAAGGGAAAACTCTTAGGGTTCATGGTCAGCGAGAATGGAATTGAAGCAGATCTCGCCAAGATAAATCATATACTCGAGATGCCACCACCCCTGATAGAGAAGAAAGTCTGAGGATTCTTGGGTAAACTACATTACATCAGCCGATTATTCATCCAACTAACCTCTATCTATGAACCCATTTTCAAACTTCTCCAAAAAGATTCAACTAAAATCTAGAACGAATCCTGCCAAGAAGCCTTTAACCGAATCAAGAGATACCTCACTCGACCTCTGGTGTCCATGCCTCCGCAGCCAGGTCTCCCACTCCTCTTGTATTTACTAATCACTGATATTATAGCAGGGGATTTACTAGACCAATATATCGAAGAATCTAGTAAGGAAAGAGCCATGTACTATGCCAGTTGGAAATTGGTTGGGTATGAAGTCAATTACACTCTTTAGAGAAAGCGTGTGTCACTTTAGTCTGGGTCACATAGAACTTACGATACTACATGCTTCCCTTTCCTATCAGACTAGTATCCCGAATGGATCCCATCAAGTACCTACTAAAGAAACCCTCTCTGTTATGTCAAATGGTTCCCTGGTTAATGTTGCTAGCCGAGTTCGACAACGTGTATGTCATGCATAAAAACATGAAGGGGAGGTTCATCTCTGAATACCTTATCGAATATCCCATAGAAGGAATTGATGTTGGGTCTCTGAATTCCCAGATGAAGACATTCTCTCCACCTTTTAGGAGGATCTCAGATGATAGATATTCTTCGATGAAGTTGCCAACAAGAAAGCATACGACATTGGAATACTCCTGATCACCCCTAATTACTCCCACACCCCCATTACCATTGAGCTAGACTTCCTTTGCACCAATAACATGAATGAATACAAGGCATGCACCGTAGGCCTCGATATTTCCCTCGATAAAGGTATCAAACACTTAGACGTCTATGGATACTCTGCCCTCATTGTCGACTAAATTCTCAAAAAATAGAAAGTCAAGGATGAGAAGCTCCTACCCTTCCACGCCTACCTAGAAGAGCTTGCCTCCCAATTCAAATATGTCATCTTTCATTACCTTCCTCGCTCAAAAAATAGTGTAGCTGACACACTTGCAAACTTTTCCTCAATGGTCAATATGATGAGGGGATAATAATGGCGCCTTTCATTCAAAAGTAAGCTATGCCCACCCATTGCTAACACATTGAGCTTGTTACCAAAGAAGACCCCGACATGGACAGATTATGGTACTATAACATTTTGTGCCTCCTCAAACACAACATATATCCTCGAGATGAAGATAAGAAAGATCGTGCAACCCTTCATAAAGTAGCTACCCAATATATCATCTATGATAAAGATCTTTTCAAGAGAAACTTCGATTTAACCCATTTTCATTGCATAGAAGGGGCTAATATTGAAGGAATGATGCAAAAAATCCACAGTGGGGAATGCGAGACCCACACGAACGGTCACATTCTTACCAAGAATATCACCCGTCAAGGGTACCATTGGAGTACCATGGTTCAAGATTGCACTGCTTATGTTCGGATATGCCTTAAATGCCAATAGTTTGCCAATCTCAAACACTTACCTCCTCGGGAATTAGACAACATGACCTCTCCTTAGCCCTTATCCACCTGGGGTATAAACATCATAGGGAAGTTCACTCCCAAAGTTTCCAACGGTCATGAGTTTATCCCTTGAGCCATTGACTACTTCAATAAATGGGTAAAAGATGAGCCATATGCAATGCTGAATGCCAAGTAAGTGGCCAAGTTTATTAGAAAGAACATCATCTATCAATATGGGGTTCCCCATAAGTTAGTATCAGATATCGAACTCCACTTTGAAGATGAGATCACAGAATTGATCGATGAGCATGGGATTTAGAGAAACAAGTCTTCTCCTTACCGACCTCAAACCAATGGCGCTGTCAAAGCTGCTAATAAAAGCTTTAAGACCATCATCAATAAGATGATTGAAATTTACATAGACTGGGTCAATTGAATCCCAAATGCGCTCTAGGTCTACCGCACCTCTATTCGAACACCTAATGAGGCTATCCCTTATTCTCTAGTATATGACATGGAAGAAGTTCTCCCTGTTAAGATAGAGGTATCTTCCTTACACTTCATACTAAAAAGTAGAGTCAGCAAAGAAGACTGGCATCAAAATTGCTATGATAAACTCTCACTTTTGGATAAAAAGATAATTAAGGCTCTATCCCACACACAAGGGTACCATTGCCCAATATCACAATCATTCAATAAGAAAGTAAAGGACCACGGAGTCTAAGAATGAGACCTCGCTCTCAAAGAAATTGCAGAACCTGTTTAGGACCCGAGGGAAATTCAAACCTAATTGGAGTAGTCCTTACAACGTGAAGACAATTTTCTTAGGCGGTGACACTATGCTCACGGACCTTGATGGAAGAGAGATAATGCTTCCAGTCAATTTGGACCGTCTTAATAAATTCTACCTTTAATCTAAATTCTCGACGTGCGACGATTCTTCTCATCCCCCGTTTATTATTAAAAAATGTCTTCTTCATTTCCCCTACCCAAAACTACGTGGGACCTAATCTTCTCAAAATATTTCTTTTCTCGTAAAATTTTCAAAATCCCATTGTGGTACGTAGGCAGCCCATACGACACACATGGTTGTGATCCTTTCTTTTTCTCAAAAATGCTATTCTTTTCTAATCCACGAGAATGGTTGTCCATCTTATCATTTACATGAACATAAGGATTATATATGCCTTAACGATTGGTATAGATAATTCTAATGCAAAATTCATCAAAAGACGCAACAAAATATGTCAAAATCATTATTATTTCAAATTAAAGAACATGCCATTACATGAAATAATAGTCAAGGGAGTCAAATAGACCACCCCTTCCAAATAATGAAACCAACCTACAGAATAACCTACCACATCCCTGTTAAATAACCAGCTTCACAAAACTTACCTAGCTTCACAAAAAACTCTAAAACATACCAACACAAATCACCCCAAACATAAATTTGACCAGCTTCACAAAAACTAACCCTCGCTTCACTACTGCCTACCTCAACTTCCAGACGACCCTACCTCGTCATCATTTCCTGCCCTTGGAGGCCCCCAAGTATTACATTCCCAATTAATGCTCCGTACACACTCTATTTAGCAGCACGCCATGACAGGTTTGGATGAAACCACAACCCCCTCATTCATAGTGTCAAAGGTAACAAAACACCTTTGCTTAGTCTCTTCTCTTCAAATTCTTCCTAACTACCCACTTCCACAACCACCTTAGATAGTCCCCAGATACATGCCAAACCCTTTTGATAGATTGTGTTAGATGGGTAAATGGTCGATGGGTCTGCCACAAAGGTCCCAATATCATTCCTAAAAATTCAGTTAGGTCCTTAGCTAAGAAGAAATTCTTTATTCTAGGAGGCACTATCTATTCCCATCCCACCTGGCGCAAAACTTGCTAAGGAAAATAGAAAGAAGTCTGCCTAAGTCTAACCAATCACATATACCGATACTCTCCTAGCTACAAAATGGGTTTCAAGTCCCCCTACCATAGCACAGACCAGTGAAGACAACGAGCCCTGTGTTCCATAAACTAATTAACCCAGTTATTTAGTGAAGGGCCAAAACTGAAGAATTGTTGGAAAAAAAATTAGGCACACTTGATAAGGGATTCTCAGGAGGGAGTACTAGGCAAAACCTATCGAAAATACATATAGACAACATCACATGGCTACCCTGTAGAAAGTCAGAATGACCCTCCTTCCAAGAATCAAGACCATTCAAGGTCTCCACCAGAATTACCGTCGTAGGACTACAACGGTAACACATCCATGCACGCCATTATATGGACACTTGGGGATCAACCATCAAGTCTTCTGTCACTAGTAATAGCTTAGTGGTTTGGACTAAAGAAATAACTCTGACAAAGCTAGCATTAGTGAAGACCCTCTCATGCACGAAGTGCACAACCATCGAAAGAATAATATTCCCTTCATGGACCAATAGTTGAGCTACCGAAGGAGATATATGAAGTAACTCAGCTAAAGATAACCAGGGAGAATGGGATATGATATGACCAAAGTGCACCCTCTTACTCAGATCATATAACCTCGGCCAATCTCATAGCCGAGGTGACCAGAAGACAATGACAACCATCAGTAATATCGTCTCTCGTAAGGTCGATCCTATCTGACGTTACATCAACCTCTAATATAAACCTTAGCTGATCAAATAGTCGAGGTCAGCAAGGTCTCATGAGCTCTATCATCTACTAACATCATCATCGACCCTAACCGACACTATACCTACTTCGTATCTAACCTCAACCATCCCTTCTGATCGAGGTCATCATGGATATTGACCTCGGACAAAGCAGCAGTCGGACTTCACCAACCTCGTACTCCTTTAGGTTGAGGTTATATCCATCAAAGACAGGGTTGAGCATTTACAAGCACGTATGGTTTGGAACACGTGGACAAATTTGTTATAACTGAATCATTCTCTCCACGTGAGGGAATATTGAGGTCATCATTGTTTACTTAAGATTATTCAGGTGTGATCCTTATACTGGTTTGATGCTCATGCACATGCTTATTACATACTTGGGGGTACATTACACCCCCCAAGCACTATATATAGAGGTCATCCTCTACCTTGTAAAAGGATCCAAAAATATAAACCCTAGATAAAACTCCATTGCATTAATAGTAGAGAGAGAAAGTGGAGTGATTGTATTACTAAGGCCATTAGAGCCTCATTTGATAATGATTTTACACTCACCTGCACACTGGACGTAGGCATTTGCCGAACCATTTATATTACTGTGTTCATCCCCTTCTCCTCATCTCCTACTATACATATATATACTCTTGTGCTGACATTGTTATCACTTGCTGGAGCTTATTAGCACCTTATCTGGTGGTGCTATTTCCATCATCATTATTTTGTCACCGTCTGTGGGAACGAGAAGATTCATCTCTTCCTTTTTGCAGCTTAACCTCACCGGAGACTCTGGTGGTGAACCAGGCATCACCCTTTGTGTAGAGTTGTTTCACCATTGAAAGAGGTCCCTTAAGGTATCAAGCTCTCCAATATTCTCATTACAAGCTCTTTTGTCTCAACATATGGCACCAGAGTTACCACCACCTCCTCCACCATTTGGTGTTGAAGGACCCAGTTGCAGCCATGAACCACCCCAGTCCAAGACGGATAAGGTGGTGGCATCCTTGAACTCCTTAGTTGCACCACAACAAATTATGCAGGAGCAGTTCGCCCAACTAAGCTAAAACATAATAAGACCAACTGGGATATCACCAAAGATGATTACTCCAGCGGCTTCTCAGCCTCATCCTGAGGCCATGGGACCACCCCAGGCACCACGAAAAGACCAACCTACTCCTCAATGGAGGAGGGACGTTGCTGACCCTAGGCATTTACGCCTGAGGAGGTAAGAAAACCCTTGCCTTGATGATAGGTACGACGAGATCAAGGAAGATGATGCTCCTACAGACTTCTGGGAGACATATGAGGTTTCAAACAACACAGTACGTCCTATATAGTAGAGTCGAGGTTACAGAGCAAGAAGGACTGAGGTTGGTGATGCCCAGCCAAGAGGATCGACATTTGATCGCTTGAGTAAAGGTTTGGCCTTTGAAAGGCTCGACCCAGTTAATGATCTAAGGTAGAGGTTATCCAGGTTAAGAAGTGCAGCATGGTGAACATCGACCACGCCATGGCCGACCCCTACAGAGCCGAGACTGTGGCCAAGAGGTCAACAACTGACGTTGTGGAGCAGTTGGGGAACCCTCAGTCCACCCCTTGGAGGTGGATAGGGACAACCTCGGCCAGGATGACATTGCTAATCCATGGAATGACTCCATTCAGTGATTGGAAGAGAAGATAGTGAACCTCATAAATAGTCGAGACCCACTACAAAGGGGGTTCTCAGAGGGCTCCCCATTTGTGGTAAGAATCGTGAACTTCCCAACCCCTGCTAAATTCAAACCACCAATGGTGTTTCCCAAGTATGATAGAAGTACCAACCTTGTACATCATATTGAGATGTATCAGTCTGTAGCAGACATTTATTCAATCCCTGGTGAGATGAGGTGTAGACCTTTTTCAAGCACTTTAACGGGAGCTGCGTACATTTGGTTCACTTCACTTCCTAAAAATTATGTTGAGAACTTTAAGGGGTTGGCAGAGTGATTTATACACAACTTTTATTTTGGGGTAAGACCTCAGAAGAAGACAACCCATCTCCTCTACATAAAGCAAGGCAAGAATGAGAGCCTCAGAGACTACATTTCAAGATTCAACAAGGAAAAAATAGAGGTTGAAGATTACGAAGAGAATATAGTTATGACAACCCTCATTGAAGGACTTCATAAGGGAAAGCTACTTTGAAAGCTTACTGAAGACCCTCTTAAGTCTATGGCCAAGATATTAGAAACAACTGGTAGGGTCATGAATGCTGAAGAAGCAATGGCTGCAAAGTATGAGGATGAGAATGGAAGTAGCAGTGGGAAATTCCAAAAGAAAAAGGATGGAAAGAAGAGGGCTGCAGACGACAAGTTTGCGCACTACACTCCTCTAACTGTGAGTTGTGAACACATCTTCAATGAATGAAATAATGACAGGTCCCTAAGATGGCCAGAGAAGTTGAAGGATCCTCTACATAAGAGTAAAAAGAACCTATGGTGCGAGTTCCACCAAGATCACGATAACCTGATCGATAAGTGTTTTACCTTGAAGAATGAGATTGAGAAGATGTTAAAATCTGGAAAGTATGTAGATGGAAGAGCTTCTAAAGGAGGAATAGATAACCCTAAAAGGAAGAGAAATGACAGGTGTTGGGAAGATGCCCCAACCAGAAGAGCTAAGGACTGAGATGATGATGATGAAGACCCTGACCTCCCTCTAAAAGATAACAATGTCCCAGTGAAGAGGGGATAAATGATCTCTTTTGGTGTTAATACCATCTATAGAGGACTAGCAAGGGGAGGCTCATAGGTAGCCGGCCGCAAAGCTCACGTGGAAGAGGCCAAGTCAGCAACCAAAGTAGAGGTCGTAAATTTGGCATCTTCAGAGGTAAAACACCAGAAGAGAAAGAAGGTAGATATGGATACTATCATAGTTGGCTTCTCATGACTTGACTTCAAAGGTATCTTAGCTCCGCACGATGACCCTCTAGTAATCACCACAAGGGTGCATGGGTGTGAAGTTCAGAGGATACTCGTTGACGGGGGTAGTTCAGCTGACGTAATGTTCTGGCCCTATTTTAAAAACCTAGGTCTCACCAGAGCTAGGCTTGTCCCTTATCATCATCCTTTAATTGGCTTTAGCGGCAAAAAAGTTCATCCATTGGGCATGCATGAGATGTATGTGAGGATGGGAGATAAGTGACCTAAGAGGTTGACCAAAAAAAATAATTTCTTTATGATGGATGAAAATGTATTCTCAGCTTACAACCTCATGATAGGAAGAGTAGCCCTCAAGGAATTTGAGGCCGTGCCTCCAACGGTCCACTAAATGCTAAAATTCCCGACTCCCTATGGGGCAAGGTAAGTGCAAGGTGACCAAACATCGGCGCATGAATACTACTTCAACTCTGCAAAAGAAAGAGAAGCTCATAAGAAGGAAATAACCACTTATAACATCGACACCCTTGATCCTAGATGTGAGACAAAGCTCAAGAAGGGAGAGGTCGCGAATGAGGTAGAATCCATCATCCTCAATGGGTAAGACCTAGAAAAAACTGTCCAAATCGATAAATCCCTAAGACCTGAGATCAAGGAAGAGCTGGTCAAGTTTTTGAGGAAGAGACAAAGCATTTTTTCCTCGAGCTACACTGACATGCTAGGTATTGATCCTAAGGTTATGTGCCACAAACTCAATGTTATGGAAGATGCTAAACCCATCAAGCAAAGGAGGAGGGTATACTCAAGAGAGAAGTATGACGTCTATAGACACCCTATTCTGTTACCCCCTAACTTTCCTTAGGTCCCCAGTACCTCCCTTCATCACCATAAACCCAGGTTATGTCCCGAGTACTGACCTGGAGGCCATCGGGCACTCCCCGGCTCAATTTGACCCGAAAGTCAAACTCTTCATCTCGATAAAGACTAAATGAATCTTTTAAGGGCACTGAATACCCTTTCCAGCGGTCCGCCCCCTGCACGAATCTGACTTACCATGCGGACAAATGATCCATTTGCGTTCAAAACTTGATCGAGAGGCCATCGGGCGCTCCCGGGCTCTGTTTGACTTTTGCCAACTCTTCAGCTCAACTGAGGGTAAATGAATCTTCAAAAGGCACTGAATACTCTTTCCAACAGTCCGTCCCGTGCATGATTCTGACTTACCATGAGGACGAACGATCCTTTTGACTCCGGGAGGTCACCGAATGCTTCGCGAGCCCGGTTGACCAAAGTCAACTCTCCAAACCGGGTCAAACTCTTTGGAATGTCGAAGTACACCTCCTAACATTTCTAATGGTCTTCCCCATGCATGATTCGAACTTACCATGCGGATGAACGATCCGTTTGCGTCCGAGCAATTCCTCGTTCAATGGACCGACAAATGCTTCCGAGCCATATTTGACCCAAAGTCAACTCCCAAACCCGGGAGCGGTTCAAAGGACTTTCAAATCTCTCTGAATAACCTTTCCAACGGTATGCCCAATGCGCGATTCTGACCAATGGTTTTCCCTCGGCGGCTAATTTTCCAAAAACACCTGAAGCGCAATACCAAATGGCAGGTTCCAGACCCTGCCTATCGGCACATGTCGATAGGCAGGAACAGGTCTATGCCGATCGGCACCCGCCTGGGACTATAAAAGGAGGACTTCACCTTATTTGCAAAGAGAGCCCAATGCTGATAAAAATCTCTCTGAACAAATCCTAGAAACCCGAAGGCAGCGTGATTTCAACATCTAAATCCCCTTTTTACTTCCACTTTTCATCATCCTTTTCATCAAACTTGGTGAATTAGCCACTCTCCATCATCATCCAAGTGCAAGGGTTGTTCTCCAACGTTCAAGATCAAGCTCAAGATCTTCAAGAAGGTCCAACTTTCTCTACTCTCTCTTAAATTGTCAATAACTTGTCTTCTTATTTAGCACTTTTATTATCTCATTTCACACATCCTAATATACTTTTTTATTTATTATTATTGCACATCTCCTATTTTCATATAAATAAAACCCAAAAAATAAGAAAAAGAGGGTTTTCTCATAAATTCCAAGTAGGGATTCTCACACTTTTTCCACACTTTTCTCATAATCTAAAACCCTTTTTCTACACACACATACACACACTCACAAATAAGAGATTCCCCATTTGGATTTATGGGATAAACCCCACCCCTCATTTTGTATGAGAACTATGTGGACTTTGATGCCTTTATAGGCTACGTAGGCGTCTCGGGGTAAAACCCGAGACTCGATTCCTTTTTCTCACTTTTTCTCTCATTTTCTATCTTCTCTAAATTCATTTTCTTTATATTCTATATACTTGCCCTTAATAATGTATTGCTCCATATGCGTTATCGTTCCATTATAACGGTCAACGTAGGGGTAATCGCGTAAATTTTATTTTTCTAATATTACTTTTATATCTTCCTACGGATGACTCGCTTTATCTTTTTCATGATACTAGTCGAGAATTCCTACCTCCATTCTATATATACACATGCACACATATCACGGGGGGAAACAAAAGGAAAATAGAAAATATTCATGAGAGACCGAAAGGGTGGAATGGGTGCCTAACACCTTCCCATTTTGTAACTAAGACTCCGAACCCTTCTCGAATCGTCTTGGTTTCACACGCACCAGTATGTCTTTAGATGCCATCCTTCGCAGTGGGTTCCCCTTTTTCTTTTGTCTATTTTGAGTAAAATATACTAGCGACTTTGAATCTCTCTATATTTTTACACCACATCTCAAAAGACGCCGGCCGAAGCGCTCCTGAGAGGGATGCGTGGGACCCTAAGGATCCTTTCCTCCACGCCACCCGCCCGCCCGCGCGATGAGGATCGGGGATGGACACAGTGGCGACTCCGCTGGGGATATGTGTTTGTGGGCTTGACTCTATTTACATGAATTGTATATTTGCTTATGTTTCCCACCATATCTGCATGTTCCCCTTTCTCATATGTATCCCATGCTTATGCTTATGTTCACACACTTGTAGAAAATTCTCCATGTATAGTTCACACCACGTGCACCTAGGATCACATGTATATCCCCATGTTGCACGCATCACCCATCCATAATTGGTGTACCTTTTGGGGTACTTATACTTTTCTCCCTGTTTGGCATAATCAAGAAAGGCATTCTCATCATAAGATACTAATAAGAGAATCATGCATGATTCACACGACATCACCAAAGAGCATTGATATTGACCAAATTTTACCCAGTAACTGGAGGGTCGATGGGCACTGGTCCGGCAGGTTGCATTTAGCCTAAGCGATATGACTCTCACCTTCCATTGGCAAAGTACCTTCGATGTATATCGAACAGTTCCCCCGCATTGTATCGCTTGACCGAAGTCATGACGGGAGGTATATCACAGGGAATTCGTTCATGTACGTCAAGTATATCGAATTCGCTCTCACAAGTATCGTCCCCACGAGGTATATGGTGAGACAATTCATGTACACTCAGGTATATCAAATGGCTTATCCACACGTACCAATCGCCCGCAAGAGTAAGACGTATATCGTGGAAGTCACGCCAAAGGGGGGAACCCATGCCGATTCACCCAACCAACTGCATACCAACATATAGGTGTCAAACCTAGGACACGCACTTTAGATTGCCGATTTCAACCCGAAACTCTGTCGAAATTCCGGGTCGATCTGCCGCCCAATTTTCACGCATTTTTAAAACGGGACCTAATCCGTGAGCCTGGTTACAAGTCCAAACCGTAACTTTGCATATATTAATACCCCCACTTTTCCAGGCTCGGGTCCTGTCCAGCATTGCATTTAGAGTGAAAACATAATAATCATAATAATCATGCTGAGTTCCGTCTCCAAAAAACATTTCTTCATTCTTTATCAAAAATCCAAAAACATTTATCCCTTCTTTATCAAAAATCCAAAAACATTTCTCCCTTCTTTATTAAAAAATCCAAAAACATTCCTCCCTTCTTTATCAAAAATCCAAAAATAGTTCTTCCTTTTTTTCTCAAAAATCTCTCATCCTACGCCTTCTCAGGTCGATTGCAAGACCTTGGCCTGGCTCCCTATTGGCTTTGGTCTTCAGTCAAATCACCCCGAAGTTTCATCTATTCTCCTACTACTTCTTCCGATTCTAAAATCCAACCATCTTCCATGGAGAATACAGATCAAGCACCAGTCATACAGACGAATATGATGACAGTCCTAGCTCAGCTCATGTCCAAGATTGACAACCTCTAAACCGAGGTTCGAGAGATGCAATGAAACCAAGTTCCTGTTCCTCAAGAGCCCGAGGCCCTATTCCCTCGTGCTATGGGTCCACCCGAGCCTATCTGGGTTTTGGAAGAATATCAGCACGCTCCACGTGCCCCTCCTGCCAATGGGCCACCGCTTGCCCAGCTTCCCATGCCAAACATTGCCCAACCTATGGATAACCTTCCTATAGTCGTTGATCCAAAGGAGTAGGAGTTGAATAAAGTCAAAGAGGATCTCAAGATGCTCACCAAGAAGTTTGACCATGTCAGGATCTCTGGGAATTACATGCACTACACCCACATGTCTCCTTATCCTAAAGCAAGGTTACCTAAAAAGTTCAAGATGCCAAATATCGAGAAGTTCAGAGGGAGTGGACCCCCAATTGTTCATCTTCGCAATTATCATCGTTCCATGACTCTACTAGGGGCTTCGGAAGAAGTTATGGACCAATTGTTTCAGTAAACTTTGAAGGATAGTGCCCTCCGATGGTTTTTATCTCTTGAGGAATCCAGAATTCGTAGATGGGAGGATGTAGCCCGAGAATTCATGTCACAGTACAAATACAACGAAGATCTTGAGGTCACCCGTCGTGATTTAGATCTGCTCAAACAAAATCCTAGAAAATCGGTTAGTAACTTCATAACTCGGTGGAGAGACCAAGTAGCTACCATGACTAATCGGCCATCCGAGGAAGAACAGGTCAACATAGTAAAGAAGAACTTCTTGCCCCATATTCGAGCAACGATGGGAGAACAATACTATCCCCACTTTCGAGCTCTCAGAGAGGCTGGAGTGGAAATCGAGGAAAGCCTCATTAAAATAGAGGTTGAACCAAAGAAGTTGTCTGGACAGTTCACCCCTAGAAAGTATGACAAGCCTGCCAGTGCTACCGTTTTGACCATCAATAATATCTCTCAACCAACCACATCATGGGCACCAGAAAGCCGCCATGCCCCCATCCGAAGGGAATACACTGAGCTCTATGCTCCCCTCTCCAAAGTTTACCAAGCCCTGTTAAGTCGAAACCTCATCAAAACCTTGGATTCCCATCCATTGCCAAATCCACTCCCAAGAAACTTCAAGGCCGATGCTCATTGCGCCTTTCACCAAACTACCGGCCATACTACCGACCAATGCTTCCACCTTTGGAATGTAATCCAAGATCTCATTGATCGGGGTACCATCGCCCCACCAGCCAATCCTAAGCTAAACAATACTCACAATCCACTTCCGAATCACACCAATGCCATCTTCTTAGAAGAAAACCCAGATTTCGATCCCTCAACTCAAATCACGCCCATATACTCTCCTAAACCTCTTCAAACTTGACCATATTTCCTCCTACACCCTACTAGCCTCGCAGATCAGGCACTGTCACTCCTTACCAGAGCATGCATCGCTGTCCGTACCCATTCTGAAAATGGAGGTATGGAATTATCAGAGTTGTTAAACCAACTCCTAGAGTTCGGGCTGAAATTTCCCTCACAGATGGTCATCAATTGCTAAAAGTTCAGCACACTGTTCTTGGAGGCACAAAAATGGGCTAGGGATTCAGATAAGTGGGTGGTACCAACCGACGAAGTCAGCCTAGATGATGTTGTCCAGACTATGGCAGAATTATTCGATAACAACATTTGCAGTATCACTGGGTTACTTGACACTTTGAAGCTACAAGGACGCTTGGTCCCTTCAATCAAACATATCCCCACAGAATGGGAGAACTTGTATGAAGAAGTCATTGAAGTTGTTGAATGCATCGACTTTACATGGAAAGACAGAGTTGCCACCCCCGGATGGGGGGAAGAATTCAAAGACTCGAGTGAAAAATAAGCTTCAGGAAGAGCTGGCCCAGTATCCGACATATAGTGATGATATCATTTTAAGAACTCCTCGAAGAAATAAACAGGGTGGCAGAACCACCTGAGATTGATGAGGAAACGGGATTCATGTTCTTCCCTTCTTCAGTAAATCACATGACCAAATCAGGGAGACATTACCAGGTTTCAAGCTCACTACCAGCAAATGACAAAGGCAACGGCATTGAAAACCTTCCTATGCCAGAGATGATTGTTAAGGAGAGTAAGATCCTCGATCAACTGAAGAAAACCCAAGCTAACATCACTCTATGGGGGCTTTTCATGTCTTCCCAGCTGCACAGAAATGCTTTAATCAAGCTGCTCACTGGATCCATAGTTCTTCCATCTACTACACCAGAAGAAGCGATAAATCTGGTCGGATCCTTAATCTCTACCCGAATGCTATCATTTTCTGAAGAAGAAATCCCTAGAATTGGGCTGAATCACAATCATGCACTCAATATCTCCGTCGAAGTTATGGGAAAGGCCGTGCCACTCTCCCTTGTCGATAATGGATCCACCTTGAATGTTTATCCATTGGGAACCTTCAAGTGTTTAGGCCTGAAAGAAAGAGACCTCGCTCCAACCTCCGCCGCTGTGTGTGCCTACGATAATACCCGTCGTGAGGTGATAGGGTCAATAAAACTTATAATAGGGGTTGGCCCTATAAACCCTGTCGTTGAATTCTAAGTCATAGATATTCCAGCTTGTTTCAACCTGTTGCTCGGACTACCTTGGCTCCACAATATCAAGGGCGTGTCTTCCTCACTCCATCAGAAATTGAAGTTCTTCGCTGACGGGCGAGTCATCACCATTTTGGGCGACGATAAAAATGTCGAGGGGGTAAGCACTAGCAGTCCAATTCTTGAGATACAGCACGGGTCAAATGATATGCTCCTATCAGGATTTCGAGTCGAGCCACTCCTACTACAGACAGGGGACGATTTCAAAGAAAGGGTTTGTCTAGAATATGACCCTGTTGGCAATGTCAATGTGATTTAGATGTCTAGAATCATGCACTTCATGCCCGGACTGGGGCTAGGGCAAAGGCAGCAAGGGATACTTGAGCCCATCGAACTGAAAAAAGCTTTACCTCCTTGTGGCTTGGGGTATCAATCATCAGAACAAGAGCTCAGAATGATCCGCCAGTCTCGACCAAAGAGAAGATTAGACTGTATCCGAACTGTCTTAGGAGACTCCTTGAATGGACAATTCATCAAAGAAGGTGAGGACTTCCCCTTTTGCAGTTTTCCAGAACCATGGTATGACCACACGGACAAGAAGAGGAGGCCGGGAATGGAGATATTTTTCCAAGATAGCTACCCATGGGCCGAAAGTCCCACACCAAGTAAAACCGCTCATCAAAGATACCAAAGAGACTGAGGAAAGAAATTCTGAAGATTCCTTCAACTTACAAATACTGGGGCTGGCACTCTGCATGGTTCACTCAGGAACTACCTGGCATGCTGCACCAGCTCTACCTCTCGAAATCTCCCCTAACCCCAATATTTACCCTATTTCTTCTTCTGTTATCTATCCTTGCTCAAATGTAATCGAGACCTCTTTTGATGAGGTTTTCAATGCTGTTTTTCCTATCAATGAAATAAACGAAGATTTTGAGTATCTTGCCCTGCCTTACCTTAACTGCTTGAATTCTAATCAAACTTTTGATGATGATGATTTTGTAAATGAACAATTCTTAACTGATCTAAATAAGGTTAATAATAAACAACATAACCGCGTTCAAGTTAATGAAGAAGAGACTGTCGTTATTAATCTCGGTTCTAGTAGCCAACTGCGCGAGATTAAGATAGGGGCCACCCTTGATGAGCATGAGTGCGCACAACTCGAAGAATTGCTGAAGGATTTTGAAGATGTCTTCGCATGGTCCTATGATGATATGCCTGAAATTGATCCTGAAATAGCTCAACACGAGATCCCCACTCTCCCAAATTACAAGCCAGTTAAACAAAAATTGAGAAAACTCCGCACCGAATGGTCGCTCAAGGTCAAAGAAGAGGTGGTCAAACAGTTAAACGTGGGTTTCATTCGGGTGATCGAATATCCCACATGGCTAGCCAACATTGTACCTGTGACAAAATCCATAGGGAAGGTTCACATGTGTGTAGATTACCAAGATTTAAACAAAGCTTCTTCGAAGGATGATTATTCGCTACCCAATATCGACATGATCGTGGACAACACAGCCGTTCATGCTCTCAAGTCTTTTATCGACGGGTTTGTCGGATACAACTAAATCAAGATGCACCCCAACCACCAAGAAAAAACCGCATTTATCACCCCATGGGGAACCTTTTGCTACACCGTCATGCTATTTGGTCTCAAGAATGTTGGGGCTACCTACTAAAGGGCTGCCACAACCATCGTGCACGATCTGATCCACAAGGAGGTCGAGGTTTGTATAGATGATATGATTATCAAGTCCAAAACTAGAGAAGGTCATGTTCCCGCTCTCCAGAAGTTCTTCGAACGACTGTGACGGTATCAGATGCGACTTAATCCATAAAAGTGTGTCTTCGGTGTTACAAAGGGAAAACTCTTGGGATTCATGGTCAGTAAAAAAGGGATAGAAGCAGGTCCTACAAAGCTGAAGGCCATACTTGAGATTCCACCACCTTGAACAGAGAAAGAAGTCCGAGATTTTCTTGGGAAATTGCAATATATCATCCAGTTTATCAGCCAGCTAACCTCCATCTGTGAACCGATCTTCAAGTTCCTCCGAAAAGATTTAACCAAGGTTTGGAAAGAGGCCTGCCAAGAAGCTTTTGACCGAATCAAACAATACCTGACCCAACCTCCAGTGCTCATGCCACCACAGTCTGGTCTCCTTTTGCTCCTATACCTAACCATAACCGACACTGCAGCTAGGGATTTGCTAACCCAATATCTTGAAGACTCCCGCAAAGAAAGAGCCATATATTACGCCAGTCACAAATTGGCCAGGTATGAGGTCAACTACATTGCTTTAGAAAAGGCATGTGTCGCACTTGTTTGGATCACCCAAAAGTTACGACACTACATGCTCTCCTTCCCCATCAAACTTGTATCCTGAATGGATCCCATCAAATACCTGCTTGAGAAACCCGCCTTATCCGGTCAAATGGACCGATGGTTGATGCTCCTAACTGAGTTCGATATCATGTACATCACGCAGAAAGCCATTAAAGGAAGAGCCATCTCTGACTACCTCGCCGATTACCCTATAGACGAAATAGATGTCCAGATCTCCGAATTCCCAGATGAAAATATCCTCTGCACCACTCAAGACCACCTTCGATGGAAAATGTTCTTTGATGGCACTGCCAACAAAAAGGGATATGTCATTGGGATACTTCTGATCGCCCCAGATGACTCCCACACTCCCGTCACCATAAAATTGGATTTCCCTTGCACCAACAACATCACAGAATACGAGGCATGCACAGTGGGCCTCAAGGTTGCTCTCGAGAAAGGTATTCAATACCTTGATGTCTACGGGGATTCTGCCCTTATCATCGGTCAATTGCTCAGAAAGTGGAAAGTCAAGGACGAAAAGCCCCAACCCTTTCATGCCTAATTAGAAGACTTAGCCTCCCGATTTCGAGATATCACCTTCCATTACCTACCCCGAGCAAATAATAACCTAGCCGATGCTCTCGCCACCTTGGCCTCCATGGCCGACATGCCCGAAGGAATAACAATGACCCCCTTCCCGGTTCAAAAGCAAGACAAACCGACCCATTGCCACCATATTGAGCTTGTCTCGACTGAAGATCCTGAACTAGCTGATTGTTGGTACTATGATATCTGGTGCCTCCTCAAACATGGTAGGTATCCCAAGGGTTCCAACAAGAAATATTGAATGACCCTCGGAAGACTGGTCGCCCAGTACATCATCTGTCATAAATCTCTACTCAAGAGGAATTTCGATGGAACTCATCTACACTGCATCGAAGGGGCTGAGATTGAGAAAATACTGTAGAAAATCCACAGCGGGGAATGCGGACCCCACATTAATGGTCACATGCTCTCCAAGAAGATCATTCGACAGGGCTACTACTGGACCACCATAATCCAGGATTGCACCTCCTATGTCCGGAGGTGCCTCAAATGCCAACAATTCTCCAACCTTCAACATTTGCCTCCGCGAGAATTATATAACATGACCTCTCCCTGGCCGTTCTCCACCTGGGGTGTCGACATCATAAGTAAGGTTACACCAAAGGCTTCAAACGGACATGAGTTCATCCTAGTTTCCATCGATTACTTCACCAAATGGGTCGAGGCAGAGTCATACGCAGTATTGAATGGCAAGAAAGTGGACAAATTCCTCAAGAAAAATATCATCTGCCGATATGGGGTCTCGCACGAGCTGGTTGTGACACCCCGCCTAATTAAATACCGGGCGATCACTCCTTTATTAAATTAAAATCAAGGTGAACAGTTGGTTCATTCTTAGCATCACTGTCGTAAAAATACTTTTCCAATTTAAACACCCTAAATAATTAAGCTAAGTGTCAAAACCATTTAAAACCTTATTCTCATTTTATTAAATCCGGTTATAAAAAATTAAACCATTAACATCTAAAGAGTCACACATTAAGAATAAAAAATAGAATTGAACATACACGAATTTAATCATCAATAATAAATCCCAACATTTACAACACTAAAGGAAAACATCCTGACAGTAATAAATCCCGAAATAAAGGTACTGAAAGTAAAAATTTCAATCTCTGACAATACCAACTAAATAATAGAAATAGGGCGACACATGCCCCTGCTGGATAAAACTGAACAAGGAGTAGAATCAAATGGATGAAGTCGTCTAAACAACAGGCCTGCAACTCCCACCTAAGCTGCAGCACGTTCCTTCCAAAGGATCCTAAGTAAGACGCCCCTGTGGCTGGGCACCTGTAATACATACATATATATACAAGAGAAAAAAGGAAATAGAAACGGGTTCGAGCCCGATAGTGTATATGATTTAAAAATTCGTTTAGCAAGTATTTAAATTGATTACAGGCTAATGCAACAACATATTAGTGCGACACTCTCTTGAGAAATTCTCACCTCTCTTCTAATGTGCACATCTATCGCACTAACCTTCCCAATGGTCCATCTCGTCATATACCACACTATCTTTCCCCAATGATTTAACTTATCTTAGGTTATTCGCAGGATTTACAACTGAACAACACAAGTATTTAAAACGTAATATTTCAATTTGTAACCAAGGTTCTCCTTTTAACTTTATTAATCAATAAAGTTTTCCAGTATCATATTATACTTTCTCAAAACAATTATTTTTAATTTGAGTCATCAACCATGTCCTACATATCAAATCACAGTAGGCAGTTCCAGATTTCAGAATTTCATATATATATTAACTACTCGTATAATATATATATATCATAACAGCACCCCACATAAAAACTATGGTGCGGGCATACTCTGCTATCCAATCCCCGTATCAATCGTACTAAAGGGAATACAAGTTCGAAATCACTCTCGAACTGTATAAATAGATACACAAACAATATTGAGGCGAAGCATAGTTTCCAAGTCCAAGAGGTCAATACATACCCTCACGTCTCTTAGGACCGTGACTACCGATTCGATAGCCTGTACCTAGGATTCCTATCTTCTAGGGTATGAGTCAATATCCCCCATAAGGCACACGAGATAAGATCGTCCCAGCGCGGTAACCTCAGGGATAGCAAGTAGCGCGGGCATGATTTTCACAAGTATATAATATATGCATACACAATCATATAAATATACCACTTTTATTATATCAATTTAGGTTTATCCAATAACCCACATTCACAACATTTATCCTTATTTTCCCATTATTATTTATCAAGTATAATGGTTCGTATCTAACTTTAATTCGAAGGGTTTTTCCAACTTACTACGTGATTGGACATAAATATTTTTTATTTATTCCCCTAATTTCAGTGCATTTGTGAACCCAAGTGATGTAACCTATATGGATTTGACGCACATTTATGCTACTAATCTTTGTTGGCAAGTATATCGTGTTTCGTGCTTCTCTTATTGGTTTTACAGGTTAATTATGCAAGCAGCGCAAAAGAGAAAGCGATACAATGAAAGAAAAGCTAAGAAGGTAAGTTCAAGGGCATTTTGATAATTCTGTAGCCAGATCCCGAAGGAGGAGTCAACTGGAAAGTTGAAGAACTCGGAACAACGAGAACACTGGAAGAAACGACACCCAAATCCGAGCTACGGTTGATGAGTTATTACCCGTTGAAGTTGAAGAAAAATCCAAGGAAGAAAGGAAAGAAAACAAAAAAAAAAAATTCTAAGTGTTGAATGGAAGAAAAAGTACCCCAGACCAGCAAACATTCGCGAACCCAGGGGCGAACCGGTTTGGGGGGTGAACCGGTTCGAGGAACATGCGAACCGGTTCGGGGGTCCTGAAGCGCGATTTTTCTCATTTATTCTGATTGGATCTAAGGTTTCCTTCTTATAAAACATCCAAAATTTCGTGGTTTAATCCTCTACATCACAAAAGGTTTCTAGAATATCATTTAAGTCATCACTACATGCAATTTCCTATCTCAAATTCGGTTTTTCTTCCATACAATTCATCCTAATCATTCCTAAACCAATATGAAATATGCATCAACAAAATAAGCAAGATAAACACTTGCCTGGGATTTTCAGAAATCTGGTTTGGTGTTGAATTTGGTGTGGTTGCGTTCCCCATCTCGCGATCTACCCGTTGGCGGTGGCGGCGGTGCAAACGGTTGAGTTTTGAGCCTTGGAATGCCTTGAGATCTCTCTCCTCTCCTCTCCAATGGCCGTTCTAGTGTTTTGAGTTATCTAACCCTAGGAGATAACCTAAACATATGATATAACCCCTTTAATTTTCGTGGGTTTAATTACCCAAAAATACAAAATGACTAAAATGCCCTCCCGGGGTACTAATTAGGCCTAAAAACGCCCCGAGACCCAAATCAAACTCTCGGGTATACTTTTCTAACTATCTCGACCCTTCCGGACGCGTTGGCGCACTCAAAACGACCATACAGACAACTTATAAAATATTCACTTTTATTAATCCACATTTAGTCCCGACACGTCACAGGCGCGTCCCGACATAAATTTCCACAATTGTCATTTTATTCACACGTGACAATATTATGAAAATAAATTTCATATATTACTATACTCATCCAGTAATATGCAACAAATAATATATTCCCAATAATTACTAACTCTTGTCACGCTAGTAAATATTTAAAACAACATTTCGGATTAAAATTAAATTAATTTATCTCAATTAAATTTAATAAATCCTTAAATTTAAAAGCCATGAAAATACGGGGTATTACACTGGTATCAGATAACGGGTTGCATTTTGAAGCAGAAGTCACAGAAGTAGTCAACGAGTACGGGATTCAGAGACACAAATCTTCTCCCTACCGACCTCAGACCAATGGTGCAGTTGAAGCCGCCAACAAAAACCTTAAAGCCATCATCAGCAAGATGACCAAAAGTTATGGGGATTGAGCCTACCGGATCCCGTACGCCCTCTGGGGCTATCGAACGTCAATCTGAACCTCTACTGGGGCTACCCCTTACTCCCTGGTCTACGGAATGGAGGCAGTTGATAAAAATAAAAATTGCCTCTAATGTAGATTTTTGTCATTGTTGCAACTTCTCTATCCATCAAAAATTCCCTTGAACCTACAAAATTATAAAAAAAAAAAACTACTGTAGATGGTATGTAAGGGAGTCAATCCAAATCTAAGGGTGAAACACAAAATTGGAGAGGACATATATATAGATTCATTTGCATTTTATTATATTTTTCTATTTTTACTTTTTTTATTTTTTTATGAATTTTTCAAGGGAATATTAATTAACTAACTATATACTAATTTTTAAAGTACTAATTAAGATGTAAAAGCTAATAAAAATGAGGTAAATAAAATTATGCTAAAAAGTAAACTAACTAAATTGGATTCATGAGGGCTTCAAAATTTCATCTCATTAATGGGAGATTAGCCCTCAATAATCATCATCCAAAAATATAAGATAAACAATTGAAAGCATGAGATGATTAAAATAAAAGTAAAAGAGAGGAATAGATCAAACCAATATAAGCCTTGAATTGACATGAAATCATCAATTACATCATCAATCTCTCAATTACAATTCCTCACTCATGTATTTATTGAATCTAAGCTAAAAATTAGAAAATAAAAATAAAAAGGATAGTGGATGAATTCATAATGGACAATTAAATAATAAAAGAGATTTGCTAAAAATGCTAATCCTAAAATTATAAAATTGTACATTAGAATTCATCCAAAGAAATAAATTCTAGATCATTAATTTATATTGATATAATTTCTAAAAATGCAAAATCTCAACATAAAGGAATGGGTTAGAATTTACCTCCCGTAAGGGATAAATTCAACTACATCAATCTATTATGAATTAATTGCTAAAAATGCGAAATTTCATAATAGAGGGGTGGGGTTGAATTTATCCTAGAGATAAATTTCACTACAGACCTCTATATTGAGATATTTGCTAAAAATGTAAATACTCAACATAGAGGGGTGGAGAGAATTTTATCACACAAAGCTTAAAAATTAATTTTGAGGTCCCCTTGAAATTGGTCTAAGTCTTCAATTTATATGGTGCACATGGAGGCTAGGGGTATATTGGGTAGACAAAGGTGCAAGAGGGTGTGTAAGGTATTGGGTGAGGATTAATTTAGGAATTTAATGGAGGGTGCATGTGGTTTGGGTGAGGTCATGTGGGTAGTGAGGTGAGGGAATAAAATCTGATATTATTATAAGGGTATTTTTGGGTATTGGTTAAAAGAGGTAGTTGGGGATTTTAATGGGTAAATGGGAATTGGTTTTGGCTTCTTGTTTTATGCAGGTGGTAAAAAATCGGGCAAGTCTTGGGAAGGGGAGAAATGGGTTTTAAGCGGGTTTAAGGGTATATTGGGTAAAATAGGAAAAAGGGGTTTAAGTGGCACATGTGTATTTTGTTGGCATTTGGTTTTTGTTTGTTATGAAAGCAGGTCATGGGTTACATGGAGGAAAAAATTGTGAAATGGGTTAATGGGTTAGTTTTGGGTTTGTCATGGATGGAGGTTGGGTTCGCAGTTTTTGGGCTGAAGCAGGTCCGGCGGCGGTAGGGAGTGAGAGAGAGGGACGTCGGATCCGGGGGGTGCCGGTGGGGGTATCGCCGAAAGGAGAGAAAGAGGGGTTTGGGGAATGGCGAGGAGGATCGCCGACATGGGTAGGGGACGATGCCGGCAGGTGGATGGGGGCTTGCCGTTAAGGCAGTCGCCAGCGGAAGGCAGGGGAAGGTGAGGGGTCCGGCCGCGAGCGGCAGTGTCAGCGGATATGGGGGGCTGAAAGGAGGTTTGGGGTTTGATGTTGTGGAGGTGAGAGGGTGAGGAGAGAGAGAGGGGGTGTAGGTGGAGAAGATGATGGAAATGGGATTGTGTGTGGTGAGGGTGTTGGGTAGATAGTGTGTAGGATAGGATGTGTTTGGGTGTAAGATAGGGTATTGGGTGGTTATGGTGTGAGGGAGTTTAGTTTAAGTGTTTGTTTAACTTATGACCCTACTAAAATAATAAAAAGACTCAACTAAAATAAAAAAAAATCTAACTAAAAATAAAACAAATTAAAAATAAAAAAAATAAAAATAAAAAAAATAAAAAATAAAATCCTAAGCTTATATAAAAACTAAAATAAAACAAAAAAAATGAAAACTTAAAATCTAAATGAAAACTAAAGTCCTAAAAAATATAAAATCTAATAAACTAAAACTAAAATTCTAATTAAATGTAAAATTAAATAAAACTATAAAAATTCAATGAAATCCTAAAAAAATCATATCCTAATAAAAACTAAAAACTAATAAAAATCAAAATAAAATTAATAAAATAGAAAATAAAACTAAGAGAATACTAAATAAATCTAAAAAATAAAAATGACATAAACTAAAAATCTTAAAAAATAATAAAAATGGACAAATTAGACACACACGGGGTTTAGGCTAGGTTTAAGCTCGGGTAAAGGTTTAGGTAGGTTTAGGGACAAGGTATTTAGCACCATTTTACTACAAGTTGCCTCGAATTGTAACTTTTGACACTGCAACTGTAATTAAGCCTGCAAGATAAACATTTAAGCGCATAAGACCCATATTGCCGAGAATTAGCAACTAAAGTACGTCTATTTGGGGTATAAATTGTATAGTTTTGTGTGCTTATCAGCAGTCCTACCTGTGGAGCTGGAAATACCCTCGCTACGCGTCATGCTCGAAAGCAAGTTTAGTGAAGAAGACTGGTGCCAAAGCCTTCTTGATGAGCTTGCCCTCCTAGATGAAAGAAGATTAAAAACTCTTTACCACATACAGGGGTACCATCGCCGAATAACACGATCATTCAACAAGAGAGTCAAGGACCGCGGTGTCCGGGAGGGGGATTTAGCCCTCAAAGAGATAATAGAACCCATCTGGGACCCAGAGGGAAATTCAAACCCAATTGGAGCGGCCCCTACATTGTGAAGAAAATCTTATCCGGCGGTGCCGTCATGCTCACTGACCTAGATGGGGAGGAGATGGCTCGTCCAGTCAATCTGGACCGTCTCAAGAAATTCTACCCCTAGTTCGAAATCTCGGCGCGCTACGACTCTTCTCATCCCCCTGCTATTCTAAAAAATAAAAAAAATATAAAATAAAAAACAAAAAAAACTCTTCATTTCCCTCTACCCAGAACTACGTGGGCCTGATCCTCTACAAAAACTATTTTAAAACATTTTCAAAAAAAACCTAGAGGTACGTAGGAAACTCATGCACCTCACATGAGTGCGGCCCCTTTCTTTTTCACATAATACTATTCTTTTCTTACCTCTGAGAACGGCGGTTCATTCTAAATTATTTGAACAAAAGGATTATGTATGCCTTAGCGATCAGTATAGATAATTCAAAATACAAAATTCATCGAAAGGCACAACTGGATGATCAGAAACTTATTTATTTCATTAATAGGAAATCACAGTACGAATTACATAAGAAAAAGGAACGGATAACTCCCTTCCCCACTACCATAAAAAGCCAAATAAAATCCCCACACCTATCACACAAATAAACTCCCCAGAAGTCCTACCCACAGCTACCAAAGGAGCCTGCACTCTCATCATATACATCATGAGGACCCCAAGTTTCCCCTGCCTGAGTAGAGTGCCGTAAACATTCCATGGATCGATGAGCCTTAACCATCTTCGAAAAAACCACAACACCCCCTTCCATGGAGTCAGATAAAACAAACCATCTTTGTCCAGTCTCCACTGTCAACATATTGCTGACTACTTTCCTCCACAACCACTTCTATAATCTTTGGGGACATGATAAACCTTCCCGACAGACTGAGAGGGACGGGTCGACGGACGCCGATTTTCCCACACAGACCCTAACAATAGATGCAGGCACTCAGTCAAATCCTCTACTGGAAAGAAATTTGAGATCCGAGGTGGCACGACATGTGCCCAGCCGAATTGGCGCAAAAGCGGCCAAGGGAAATAAAAAGAGGTGTGTCTGAGACCAACCAGCCGCACATATGAATACTCTCCTAGCTCCAGAACAGGCTGCAACTGTCCCTACCAAGGCACTGACCAATATAGACCACAAGCCCCATGCTCCATAAGCCAATTCTCCCAGTTCTCAACATACAGGCCAACGCGGATGAAGTAGCGCGAAAAGAAGTTGGGTACGGCCGATAAGGGATATTCTAGAGGAGTTGACAAGCGGAATCTTTCAGACAACCACATGAACATCATCACAGGGCTACCCCTCAAAAAGTCAGAACGGCCTTCTCTCCAAGCATCCAGGTCATTCAAAGTCTTCGCCAATACCACCGTCGCAGGACTGCGATGGTATAACATCCATGAAATAATGGCTGCAAGTTGTGGGTCCACCTGCAATTCCCCAGTCACCAGCAATAATTTAGAAACCAGACCCAGAACAACGGCTCCAACATGGCCAGCATCACCTACTTCCCACAAATGCACGAACTGCAGCACCGTCGGGAGGGAGATCATTCCTCCAGCAACCAATGATCTGGCCGCCAAAGGAAAAATATGATGAAGCCCGACCAACAAATCCCTAGGAGAACGGGAAAATTTGGGCAGAATCGTAGCAACACTGGGATTTACACCCAGTATGGCAGAAAATTCCTCGTAGGTAGGACAAACTTCTTCTAACCCAAAGCGGAATACATGGTCTTCGAGGTACTAGAATTGTACCACCGCCATCAGCATATTCCACTCAATAGGCCGATTGCGCCACAAGGAGACTCGACGCATGTTGAAAGCATCGTAGTCGACATTATAAGAGCACATAGCTTCCAAAGCTTTGAGGTAGTTGGCAAACTCGGTGCTACCAGGGAGAGCCATCTTGTAAGGCTAAGAGATGGTGGGCAAGTAGGTAAGAATGCCAAGGTGTGATGAAAACACTCCACCCTTACCCCTTTTTATACTTGAAAATCCTCACAAGGGATATAATCCCTGCAAAAATTGGAGGGAATCCTACCCCACAAGGTACCAAAGGCTGAAGAGGGTACCATTCAAAGCTTTGTTTTGATGGGACTAGACTGGACTGAACTGCAGATAGGCAGGTCAGGGTGATTGTCGATCGGTAACCCCCCCACCCCATTTTTAGAAATTTCCATTTTTCCTCTTTTGTCAAATCAAAAAACTAAAATAAAAATAATTTGATATTCTCAACAGAAATTCAAAATCCTTTTAATTCTCTTTTTTTAATCAAAAACATTACTTCAAAAAAAATTCCAAAAATATTTCCTTTTTACGGTCTCAGCAACAAAGTAAAAAGCGCATATGCATACATTCATCATTAAATAAAAGATAATAAAAAAAAACTCCATTGCATTGCATATATCTGTTTTCTGTGTTACATCATCTTTGCAGGAAATAAAAAGAAAAAGCAAAAACAACGGGACTCAGTCCGAACCCACATCCTTTCTCTCTCTCTCTCTCTCAAGAGCTTCCACCCCTGCGACGTGCTCTCTTCCCCCTACGACGAGACGATGCGCCACCGCTACCCGAGCCTGAGTCCTCTCCGAACAAAGCAGACGACACCAAGCAAGAAGGGATAGGAACCGCATCCCGAATCTGGGCAGTCGCCGAAGATATCCAGTCTCTGATGTCCCTTAGCCAAGTGGTCGACACCCGAACTTGCTGTAAGGAAAGGCCAAATTAGTATCAAAGCAGAAATGACCAAAACAAAAAAGAAAGTAAGAGAGGAACAAAAAGGTATACCGCATGTCGAAGGACCTCCTCTGTCAAACCCAACTCCTCTGGATTCATCGCATGAGGACGGTGCAGCATAGGCACCATCCCTCCATCAGCCCTTCGAATGTTGTATGAAGGAGTGTGCAACCGTATGAAAGGGACCTCCGAGGTCGCCGTAGATGCCGACAGACCACCACCGCTATAGGAAGATCCCACCACCCCACTCGAACCCGCCGTAGGGAAGGGCAGCGCATCATATATGTTGGGCGCCATCAACCAACTCGTCACAAAATCCATATAGTCATACGGTGAATCTGTATCGGTGTATAGCAAGTAGGACTCGCCGATCATAGTTGCGATCCTCTCATCCTCCAACAGCAGTAGCTTTCGCCTCATAGACGAAGGAGGCTGCACGAGTAGCACCACCACCTCCTCCTCAGCAATCTGAGGAACCACCCTCTCCCCGAGGTACTAGGAGTGGCCGAACTCGTGCGCCAGCAGACGCCTCATCCGCGCGTTCACCCTGATCGCCCCCGCATCCTGAATGGTTGTCCCCCACGGGTAAAAGGTCACCTGAAAATCTACGAGCAAGCATAAATCAATGCAAGACCAGAAGGAACAAAAACCAAGACTGAAATGGAAAGAGTCTTACCCTACCACTGGTCAGGTCATTCAAGACCTGACGCACCGCCTCTAGGGAAAGAGATCCTTTCGATTGTCGATTGGCCTTATGCCATTGATACAATCGACAGAAGCCCCCAACAGTGTCGTCCTACAAAGCAATCAGCGGGGTATTGCACCCAATCACCTCATAGAACCACGTCTAAATTAATAAGCAAAAAGAGACGCATAAGGAAAATGCGAATGCATGAAAGGAAAATGCGAATGCATGAAAAGAAATGCACAAACTGAAGAATACCTCAAGAAGGTACGTGGCCCCAGTAAAGGTCTGCCGGCAGCACCGGCTGAATGCATCCAGAGAAAAGTAAAGGGTAGCCAAGGTCATACTACCCCAATCATAGAAAGGGATGTTCGAAAACATCCTCAAGTATGGAAGAAACTATAAATGAATGACGTCGCCGCTCGACGCCACCATGAAACCTCCCAGCACCAGAAGAATGAATAACCAGGCCATCTGCCTCACTTGCAGCCCGTCCTCCACATCGATCTCCCTACCAAATATAACATCCTTCAGTAGGGACAGCTGGATAGAAACCCCAGAGACTATCCTCCCTACATCACCAAGTGCCGCACGCACTGCATCCGGTATCACCCATAAATTGCGATCCACCTTTATCGGCTCTCCATCACAATCTAGACCCAACAGCTGCTGCACGTCTATGGGAGTCACAATCATCTCCTCGAAGCCGAAATAAAAGGTGTGGGTAGTGTCCCACAACCTATCTCCCAAAGCGCACAAGACCGATGTCGAACGAGGCATCTCATCCAGTGCTGATGCCAACCGCCCAAAACCCGCTGATGAGACCACCCAGTGCACCACAGGTGGGAGATGCTCCCAGATATCCTTGATCCCCGTTGTCCCACGGGCACGCATGTTCTTCAAAGAAATATCAGACTAGCAAAAAGAAAAGTCTCATCAAAGGTCAAGAAAGAAAGAAAAATACCAGAAAGAGAAGAATACCAAAGGTCGGGTTACTTACATAACCGCCGAGGATCACTCTTGAAGAACGATGACGCGATGGCTCCAGCAGCAAGGTCCGCTCATTCACAATAGGCTCAAACGCATTAAAGGAGTTCTCACTCCCCAAGGCAAGAGTCTCCCTGGCCCTCCACTCCACATTCGCCCAGTCATCAACGGTCAACCACTCCCAGTGGACTGCAGTGCTCACAAAGGCGGCCATTTCTTGAAGATCAGAATGATAGAACGATTTGCAGAGGCATTGCAGAGAG
The DNA here is from genome assembly GCA_949130495.1 of Sambucus nigra. NCBI lineage: Eukaryota > Viridiplantae > Streptophyta > Magnoliopsida > Dipsacales > Adoxaceae > Sambucus > Sambucus nigra. The sequence goes on along the minus strand of OX422218.1, from coordinate 170,646,398 downwards.
AGAGAAAGCAAAAGAAGCTGTGAAAAAAATGAAAGGATTCGCCCCTTTTATATAGGATGCCAAGTGCCATGCCGATCGGCACCTCCCCCTACCATATCGATCGGCACCTCCCCCTTGCCTTCCCGAGGTAGCCCAAAAGTCCATGCCACTGCCGAATGGCACCCTTCATACTATGCCGACCGGCACCCCCCTTAAAATTTCGTACAGAAAATACCAGAAAGCCTCGAAAAATTCCCAAAAATCCCAGGGAGGATTTAAAGCCTCTTTACCAAGAAAACTTCGCGTTCCCTCGAGCGGAAAAAACAAGTGAAAACTTATCCCGGTAAAGCTCCGGAGGATCCCTAAGGATCACCTGATCACTTCCCCAATGGAATTCTCTTACAACACCCAAAATAGGTTATTCCCCCCTGCGAGGTCTCCTAAAAGCTTCCCCAGCTATCAGCTCCCCAGTTCAGATCAAAATCACAAACCTCTTTCTCTAGTAAAATCAAAATCCAATATTTATCCACTCTTGGATCAGAATTGGCCTCGGTCTTGGATCGTCACCTGAGTTAGGTCAGAATTGACCTCGGTCCTCGGTCGTCACCACTCTTGGGTCAGAATTGGCCCCGATCTTGGATCGTCACCTGAGTTAGGTCAGAATTGACCTCAGTCCTCGGTCGTGACCACTCTTGGGTCAGGATTGGCCCCGGTATTGCATCGTCACCTGAGTTAGGTCAGAATTGACCTCGATCCTCGGTCGTCACCACTCTTGGGTTAGAATTGGCCCCGATCTTGGATCATCACATGAGTTAGGTTAGAATTGACTTCGATCCTCGGTTGTCACCACTCTTGGGTCAGAATTGGCCCCGGTCTTGGATCGTCACCTGAGTTAGGTCAGAATTGACCTCGGTCATCGGTCGTCACCACTCTTGGGTCAGAATTGGCCCCGGTCTTGGATCGTCACCTGAGTTAGGTCAGAATTGACCTCGGTCCTCGGTCGCCACCACTCTTGGGTTAGAATTGGCCCCGATCTTGGATCGTCACCTGAGTCAGGTCATAATTGACCTCGGTCCTCGGTCGTCACCACTCTTGGGTCAGGATTGGCCCCGGTCTTGAATTGTCACCTGAGTTAGGTCAGAATTGACCTCGGTCCTTGGTCGTCACCACTCTTGGGTGGCCCCGATCTTGGATCGTCACCTGAGTTAGGTCAGAATTGACCTCGGTCCTCGGTCATCACCACTCTTGGGTCAGAATTGTCCCCGATCTTGGATCGTTAACTCAGAATTGACCTCGGTCCTCGGTCGTCACCACTCTTGGGTCAGAATTGGCCCCGGTCTTGGATCGTCACCTGAGTTAGGTCAAAATTGACCTCTGTCCACGATCGTCACCACTCTTTAGGTCAGAATTAACCTCGGTTATTAGACCATTATCCTAAGCCCGCATATTTGGCTTTGACCCGTAGAATTGGTCACCCTCCCCAAACACCACTTCAGGTCCTCAGAATCGACATAAACCTCTGATCGTCATTCATCCCCAACACACTCCTTAGGTCCGCAGAATCGGCCTTGGCCCTCCCAATCCGTCATATTCCCTCAAAAGCATCATGTGGTGTCTATTCGACGGTCATCATTTGTTCCAAACTCACCCTTCGAGGGGTTCTATAGACACCCCATTCTGTTACCCCCTAACTTTCCTTAGGTCCCTAGTACCTCCCTTCATCACCATAAACCCAGGTTATGTCCCGAGTACTGACCTGGAGGCTATCGGGCACTCCCCAGCTCAGTTTGACCCAAAAGTCAAACTCTTCGTCTCGACCAAGACTGAATGAATCTTCGAAGGGAACTGAATACCCTTTCCAACGGTCTTCCCCGTGCACGATTCTGACTTACCATGCGGACAAATGATCCGTTTGCATTCGAAACTTAACCCAGAGGCCACCGGGCGCTCCCGGGCTCTATTTGACCAACATCAACTCTTCATCTCTACTGAGGATAAAGGGATCTTCAAAGGTCACTGAATACCCTTTCCAAAGGTCCATCTCGTGCGTGATTCTGACTTACCATGCGGATGAACGATCTGTTTGACTCTGGGAGGTCACCGAATGTTTCCCGGGCCCGGTTGACCAAAGTCAACTCTCCAAACCGGGTCAAACTCTTTGGAATGTTGAAGTACACCTCCTAACCTTTCCAACAGTCTGCCCCGTGCACGATTCGGACTTACCATGCGAACGAACGATCCGTTTGCATCCGAGTAATTCCCCGTCCAATGGACCGACAAATGCTTTCAAGAAATATTTGACCCAAAGTCAACTCTCGAACCGGGAGCGGTCCAAAGGACTTTCAAAGGTATCTGAATTACCTTTCCAACGGTATGCCCCACGCGATTCTGACCAATGGTTTGCCCTCGGCAGCCAATTTTCTGAAAAAGCCTGAAGCGCACTGTCAAATGGCAGGTTCCAGACCCTGCCTATCGGCACCTGCCGATAGGCAGGAACAAGCCTATGCCGATCGACACCCACCTGGGCCTATAAAAGGAGGCCTTCACCTAATTTGCAAAGAGAGCCCAGATCTGATAAAAATCTCTCTGAACGAATCCCAGAAACCTCTCTTGAAGGAAGCTTGATTTCAACATCCAAATCCCCTTTTTACTTCCACTTTTCATCATCTTTTCATCAAACTTGGTGAATTAGCCACTCTCTATCATCCTCCAAGTGCAAGGGTTGTTCTCCAACATTCAAGATCAATCTCAAGATCTTTAAGAAGGTCCAACTTTCTCTACTCTCTCTTAAATTCTCTTAAATTCTCAATAACTTGTCTTCTTATTTAGCACTTTTATTATCTCATTTCACACATCCTAATATACTTTTTTTATTTATTATTATTGCACATCTACTATTTTCATATAAATAAAACCCAAAAAATAAGAAAAAGAGGGTTTGCTCATAAATTCCAAGTAGGGATTCTCACACTTTTTCCACACTTTTCTCACAATCTAAAACCCTTTTTCTACACACACACGCTCACAAATAAGAGATTCCCCATTTGGATTTATGGGATAAACCCCACCCATCATTTTGTATGCAAACTACATGGACTTTGATGCCTTTATAGGCTACGTAGGCGTCTCGAGGTAAAACCCGAGACTCAATTCCTTTTTCTCACTTTTTCTCTCATTTTCTATCTTCTCTAAATCCATTTTCCTTATATTCTATATACTTGCCCTTAATAACGTATTTCTCCATATGCGTTATCGTTCCATTATAACGGTCAACGTAAGGGTAATCGCGTAAATCTTATTTTTCTAATATTAATTTTATATCTTCCTACATATGACTCGCTTTATCTTTTCCATGATACAAGTCGAGGATTCCTACCTCCATTGTATATATACACATGCACACATATCACGGGGGAAACAAAAGGAAAATAGAAAATATTCATGAGAGACCGAAAGGGCGGAATGGGTGCCTAACACCTTCCCATTTCGTAACTAAGCCTCCAAACCCTTCTCGAATCGTCTTGGTTTCGCACGCACCAGTATCTCTTTGGATGCCATCCTTTGGGGTGTCTTCCCTTTTTTCTTTTTTCTGTTTTGAGTAAAATAGACTGGCGACTCTAAATCTCTCTAAATTTTTACACCACATCTCAAATGATGCCGGTCGAAGCGCTCCTGAGAGGGATGTGTGGGACCCGAAGGATCCTTTCCTCCATGCCACCCGCTCGAGTGGCGAGGATCGGGGATGGACACAACGTCATCAGAGAAGAGGTCAGAAATCTTGAAGAGGCAAAGTTCATCAAGGAGGTCATATACCCCGAGTAGTTATCCAACGCAATAATAGTGCCAAAGGCAAATGGGAAATGGAGGATGTGCGTAGACTTCACTGATTTGAACAAGTCTTGTTTAAAAGACAGTTCCCCCTGCCTCGTGTTGATTAGATGGTGGATGCTACAGCTGGACATGAGTTCATGAGCTTCATGGATGCCTATTCCCAGTATAATCAGATCTTCATGAGCCCGTAGGACTCAAAGAAGTCAACGTTCATCATAGACAAGGGGACCTATTGCTACAAGGTCATGCCCTTCGACTTGAAGAATACAGGGGCTACCTACCAACGTCTTGTAAATAAGATGTTCAAAGATCCGATAGGAAAGTACATGGAGGTGTATGTGGAAGACATGCTAACTAAGATCCTGAAGGCCGACACTCACGTGGCAGACCTTGAAAGAACTTTCTACACGATGGACATATATAGGATGAAGCTCAACCCGGCCAAATGTGTCTTCGGGGTAGGATCAGGAAAGTTTACAGGATTCATCGTCAATCAAAGGGGATAGAGGATAACCCTAAAAAGATCAAAGCCTTGCTAGAAATGAAGACTCCTAGATCTATTAAATACGTTCAGAGGTTAACCAGAAGAGTTGTGGCCCTTAACAGGTTCATCTCAAGAGCTACGGATAAGTGTCTTCCTTTTTTCAAAGTACTTAGAAAGGCCTTCGAATGGGATGAGGAGTGCGACAAATCTTTTAAGGAGCTCAAATCCTACCTCATCTCTCCCTTACTCCTGTCTCGGCCCATTATGGGGGAAAGGTTATATGTATATTTAGCTGTCTCAGAATCATCCATTACTGCGGCCATAGTAAGAGAAGATAACGGAGTGTAGAGGCCAATGTACTTCAATAGTAAAGATCTTCAAGGGTCTAAACAGAAATACCCTCGCATGGAAAAATTAGCTTATGTGCTGATACATGCTTTAAGGAAGATAAAGACATACTTCCAAGCCCACTTTATGGTCATCCTTACCGATTCCCCACTCAGACAGGTCCTCCATAAGCCTGAGAAGTCAGGAAGATTTATGACCTAGGACATCGAGTTGGGGGAGTATGACATTGTTTATCAACCCAGGGTTGCCATCAAAGGGCAGGCCCTTGCAGATTTTGTAGCAGAGTTCACTTGAGAAGAGGTTGAGATTGAAATTAGTCAAGAGATTAAAGATGAACCAGATAGAAATGTCTTCCAAGACCCGGACGAGGTTAGGTCAAGCAGGCCAGGAAAAAGAATAGTTGAAAATGAGGAAGACAGGTACCTCTTCAAGCAAGGGACCCTATCTGAGGGGAACTTCTCTTCAAATAAAGATGTTTGGAACCTCTTCGTTGATGGGTCATCTTGTGAAAATAGAAGCGAAGCGGGGCTGATAGTGTAAGCACCAGATGGTAACGATATTGAATATGCACTGAGATTCAACTTCAAGGCTTCAAATAATGGGTCAGAGTATGTGGCATTGATAGAAACTCTCTCCTTGGTAAATTCCCTTAGTGTTGGTCGACTCCTAGTCCATAGTGACTCAAGGTTAGTTGCCAACCAAATACTGGGGGTATGTGAGGCCAAAGATGAAAGGATGGCCAAATACTTGAAGAGGGTGATAATGATGTTAGAAAGCTTCAAGGATGTTAATATGAAGAGGATACCTCGGCAAGATAACAGTCGAGCTGATGCACTCGCGAGGTTAGCCTTCGCAATGAGGACAGATATAAGAAGAACTGTACCAGTTAAAATCTTGCTCAAGATAACCATTAAAGAATAAGACGTTGCTAGAACTTGAATATGGGAGCCTCATGGATGGACCCTCTTATCAGATACATCAAACAGGGAGAACTGCCAGAATCAAAGTTAGAAAGGAGAAAAATGAGGTTCAGGGCTGCCAAGTTCTTAATTATTGGAGATATCTTGTATAAGAAGGGGTTCCCACTCCCTCTCCTCAGATGTGTCCACCCTTCAGAGGTTCCACTCATCTTACAAGATGTACATGAGGGCTTTTGATGCAGTCACATAGGAGGAAGACCTTTAGCTAAGAGGATAATCACTCAGGGTACTGGTGGCCGACCTTAGCCAAAGATGCTGTGGCATACGTGAAGAAATGCGATAAGTGCCAGAGTTTGTCCACCACCCCCCATCAACTTCATCGACCTATGAAGTCAATCAGCTCACCTTGGCCATTTCCAGTATGGGGTATCGACTTGATAGGACCCTTGCCAAGGGTTGCGAACAACTATCGATTCTTAGTGATGGCCATTGATTACTTCTCCAAGTTGGTAGAGGTTGAGCCAATGATCATAATTACAAACATAAGACCTTCCAGTTCATCTGGAAGAACATCATATGCAGATATGGTCTTCCTAATACCCTCATCTAAGACAAAGAAACCTATTTTAAGAATTCTTCCTTAGAAAAATACTGTGAAAGAGTGGGGATCAAGCAGTTCTTCTCCTCTCCTGGCCCACCCCAGGAAAATGGGCAGACTAATGTCACGAATCGAACTATCCTTGACGGGATAAAGAAGAGGTTGGAATAGGCAAAAGGGATATGGACAGAAGAAGTATACGCTATGTTATGGGCCTATATGACGATAATAAGGACACCAATGGGAGAGACCCCATTTATGTTAGCCCATGGCTCAGAAGCTGTCAACCCTACAGAGGTAGGACTTCCCACTCATAGATTTCAGACCTATGACCTTTAGAGAAATGGGGAAGAGAGAAGACTTGATCTGGATTTGATTGAAGAAAGAAGAGAAGATGTAGAAATTAGACAGGCAGCCTTCCAGTAGAGAACTGCGAAGTTCTATAACCAAAGGGTGAAATCAAGGCCTATAGTTATGGGAGACCAAGTGCTAAAGAAGACGTTGCAGAAGGCAAATAAGCTCCACCCCAACTGGCATGGCCCTTACAGAGTAGTTGATGAGGTTTTTCCTGGTACCTATCGACTAGAAAATCTCGAAGGGGAACCTTTCTCCAATCCTTGGAATGCGGACCACTTGAAGAAATATGACATATGATGTTACAGGTGTTTCTTTGTAGCACTTGTATCATTTTATGAAGAGGATGCTAATAAAAAGAGCAATGTTGTGCTGATACTTTTTTTATGTGTTTAAACATCATTAGTTTGGTGAAGTTATGAGGTGAAACATAATTATTTGGTGACCTCAGACCTTAAACATCATTTATTGGTGAAAATTATGAGGGTGAACATCATATTTTGGTGACCTCAGACCTTAAACATCATTTATTGGTGAAAATTATGAGGTCGAACATCATATATTGGTGAAAATTATGAGGTCGAACATCATATTATGGTGACCTCAGACCTAAAACATCATTTATTAGTGAATATTATGAGGGTGAACATCATACTATGGTGACCTCAGACATAAAACATCATTAATTTGGTGAAAATTATGAGGGTGAACATCATAATATGGTGGCCTCAGACCTTAAACATCATTTATTGGTAAAAAATATGAGGGTGAACATCATACTATGATGACCTCAGACCTAAAACATCATTAATTTGGTGAAATTTATGAGTGTGAACATCATATTATGGTGACCTCAGACCTTAAATTCATTAATTTGGTGGAAATTATGAGGGTGAACATCATATTATAGTGACCTTAGACCTTAAACATCATTTATTGGTGAAAACTATGAGGGTAAACATCATATTATGGTGACCTCAGACCTTAAACATCATTTATTGGTGAAAATTATGAGGATGAACATCATACTATGATGACCTCAGACCTTAAACATCATTTATTGGTGAAAATTATGAGGGTGAACATCATACTATGGTGACTTCAGACCTAAAACATCATTAATTTGGTGAAAACTATAAGGGTGAACATCATATTATGGTGACCTCAGACCTTAAATATCATTTATTGGTAAAAATTATGAGGGTGAACATCATTCTATGATGACCTCAGACCTTGAACATCATTTATTGGTGAAAATTATGAGGGTGAACATCATACTATAGTGACCTCAAACCTAAAACATCATTAATTTGGTGAAAATTATGAGGTGAACATCATACATACAAAAACATGTTTTTCCTCATTTCATATGCGTATGCAATTGGAGAACAATAATTGAAGTTCAACTAATTATAGGCGCTTCCTTTATTCAAGTAACTTTACTTATCTTTTCTATTACGTAACATAGTCTTATAATTGTTTGTTTGATTATTACAACTATGTATACATGTACACCGCGTATAATTCAACTTTTACATATCTTCAGTTTCTTGTTATAGGCGCACTTTTGGCGGATCTTGTAACACCCCGTATTTTCGTGCATTTAAAATTTAATTAATTCGGGAATTTAAAATTACTTGTGTGTCGTAATTTTAAGTGAATTAATTTTGACAATATATATATTCAAATATTAATCGGGGAGTGAATGGTTAATATATAAGGAAATTTAATTACTAAGTGAATAGTAATAATTTATTCACGTCATTCCGAATATTAGTGACGGGGTATGTACTTATCTCAGTTGGGAGTCGGTATAGACTAACTTGGGTGTGAGATAAAAAATTTATTAAATTAATTCGGATGCCAATTCTGAGTGTATGGTTGAGTCCGAATGGGTCGAGATAGTCGAAAAAGTGTACCCGGGGGTAGTAAACGGGCCATGGGACGTTTTTAGGCATAGCGGGGCCCATACGGGGGTATTTGGGTCACTTGGGCTTGGCCCATTACGCCAAAAACTGGATTTAGCCTAATTACCTATTTAAAAGAAAAAGGGGAACGACTGATGTGAAATTAGGAAACACTTAGTGGGAGAGGAAAACCTAAGAGACAATTAAAGGCAAATTGGGGGACAAAGGAAAGAGCCAAAAGAAAGGATTTCGTCTCCAACCTTAGGAATTCACAACCTCAAATCAGACCCTACGAATCATAAGGCAAGTGGTTGACTTGATGTATCATTTAATTTGGGTTTCGATCCATATTTATGTGATGTGAGAAATCAAAATTCGTTTTGGGATTTAAAGGGTACAAACAAGGCTTTTTGTAAATCAATATTCTGATTTCTAAATTTTGTAGAAATTGTTGTGAAATCTGAGATTTGTATATATACATGGTAAGACATAGAAACGCGGATAAATTAGAAATGAATTTGAGATAAAGATTTGATGTTGAGATGGGCTAACGATTAAAAATTGATTTTTCCCCAATTTATGAAAAAAGTAGAGAACGGAAATTACAAAGGCATTTGTGGGCTTTATGGGGGTTCCTTATGAGGATTTTGGTGTAGTTTATTGATGAGAAGGCTTGGATTTGATAGTATAAGGAGTTAGGGTTTTAAGCTTTTCGTCCATGGCTGAAACAGCAAGCTGGAGAAGACGATGACCTGTACGATCGATCGATCGAGGGTTGGGGATCGATCAATCGATGGTCGGCAAATTTGGCAGTTCAGCCATTTTGTTTATAAGATAGATTTACTTAAAATTTCTTCCATGCCTTATTTAATGAGAAATAAATATAGGATTTTCAATCTAATTAATTATGAAGGAAATTAATTAGGATTTGGAGCAAATTAATGTGTATCACACCATAATTAAAATTTTGGGAATAATATTTCAAAATAATTAAATACGGATTGAGTGGGCAAGTCCGGGTACATTGGTTGAGCGTTACCAAGACGTTAATTTTATTTAAAGTGAAAGATAAATAATTTGGAGTCGGGAATTTAGACTCGGGTATTATTTTATTTCGGGCCACGAGAGTAAGTTCAAATATATTGGTTGGGGTGACACCAAAAGTAATTTAATTAATTAATGTGTGAATTAATTAATAATTATAGTTGGGCCATAAACTCATAATAATTTGAATTGGCTTGTGTTACGGACTGAGTACATGGGGTAGTTGGTATAGTTTATTTTATTTATATATATATATATACGGTGTGCGATAGTATATATCTATGGTGTGTGAATTAATATCAGTGGCTAGATATTATTATAACGATTCTAGTGCTATAGGAGGGAGGTTGCGCGTAGTGGATGAATCCCTTAGCTTGAGGAGTAGGGCGAGTATATTCCCAGGTCATAGAGTCCATTATATGGGTGAGGGACATCTCACTTTCAGGGAAGGAATATGACCGCCTCCAATTTTTATGTATTATCCAAGTTAGTGAGCGATTCTGACTTGGGGTAACTAGGTTATGTGAATATGCCTAGTGGGATAGCACTTTAGAGAATTTACATTCGGTGAGTTATTACTCGGGAGGATGTTTAGTATTAATTATTGTTTCATCATGTTTGTGAGCGTTGTAATTTAACTATACGTATATAATAAGGAAAATTATTATATACGGGTAAATTAATACAGGCCGTGAATTGTATTATATATATAACGGGTGTGAAAGTTATATGAATTTAAAAAGGGAATTGATTAATTAAGTTAATGTTGATAATAACTTAGAAATCATAATTATGGAACACTCGGTTAGAGTAGGATGGTGGCAAAGGGATTATATCAGTTATCTAGTCATGGGATAAATAACTAGCTAAATTAATTAAGGCGTTAGTACTACACATTAGAGGGGGTGAGGATTTCCTCAGGGGAGTGCGGCACTAACTAAAATATGGAGAGCATACATTTTTACTTACTAATGCAAGTTAATCATTTGTTAAATGTTTTCCAAATGTTTTGGGTACTAACCCTTGCTATAAAACTTTTTTTAAAAAAAAACCTTTTAGGTCTCCAGCCACAGGTATGCCAAGCTGGACTCATTCCAGGGATCCGTTGCTGCAGCATGTGTGAATGTTGCGGGAGTTTGATAGGCACCTCTTTGTTTTCATTCTTAGTGTAGAGACTTCCTATAAGTATTCTAGCATGTTGCTCATAGTTTTATTTCAGTACTTATGTCAGACCTGTTGAGATTTATTACTTGTCTTTACTTTTGTTGGATTTTGAACCGATGGTTTATTCGGTCAGTTAATTAATTGTGAATGGTTAATTTCAGTTAATGGTGATTTTTATATTATTCTGTTTTCGCATGAGTATCTAATTTTAGTTAATGAAAGATAAAAAAACTTGGCACCAGTCTATTTTTCTCACTTAGGTGGTTAGTAATTAAAAAGGCGACAATGATGCTAAGAATGAACCAACTGAGAAACCTGTTCTAATTTAATTTAGGACTGATCACCTTGGGTTAATTATATGGGGTGTCACAGATGGTATCAGAGCCTCATGTTCTAGTGTCCTTAGGATCTGTGTGGCTTACTATGTTTTAGCGTAGTGTTCAGTTGATATAGAGCCCTATTTTTAGGACTGTTGATTCATTTTCCTCTTATGAGATATCATATTTCTGCTATTAGTTTTGTATATATGGTGTACTTATACTATTCGATCTATTTTCAGATGCCACCGAAGAGGCAAAGAGAGGAGAGGGCTGAGGCTAGGGATGAGTTAAGGGAGGCTCGTCAGGAGCCACAGGTACCGCCACCCCCACCCCCTTCCCCACCCCATCCCCACCCTAGTTGATCTCCACTACTCAAGTGGCCGTGATAGTGGCCCAAGTATTTGAGACAGCAATGAGGGCTATGACAGCCCATTTTCCTCAGCCCCAGGCACCACCTCCCGTGGCACCAGTAGTTCAGGCTCCAGTGGGGCCACCATTTTGGGAGGGAGTTAGGGAGACCTTTCAGAAGGGTCATCCACCCGAGTTTCGGGGTAGCACCAATGTGGTAGAGGCTTGTGACTGGAAGAAGAATATTCAGCACCATATGCGCATGCTGGAGTGTACTGATGTGCAGAAATAGATGCTTGCTACCTTTCGTCTATCGAGGGAAGCCTTACAGTGATGGGAGTCAGTTACCACCACCGAGGAGAGGGATTTGATGACGATATCCGAGTTCTGGGTGCGGTTTGGTCGTAAATACTTCCCACCAGCGGTAGCAGCTGAGATGAGGAAGAAGTTTAGCGAGTTAGTGCAGGGTGATCGATCAGTGGAAGATTACGAGGAAGAGTTCACCCGTTTGGAAAACTTTGTGCCAAATGAGGTGAGCGATGAGGAGCGAAATAAGTCGAGGTTCATGGATGGCTTCACCTGGAGGATTAGGTAACATTTGATTGGGAATCCGGAATTAGTGATGTACACAGATGTTGTTAATGCCTCCCTTGTACATTTTCAGGATCATCTCTTCTATGCGAAGGGAAGCAAGAGAGTAGGGGAACCGATCCAGTAGGGCAAGACAGTTACTGGTGGTGACACGAGTGGTACTCAACAGCAGACTAGTAGTCAGCAGGGGAATCAGGCTAAGAAATTTAGGCTTGATGGGTTTCAATTGGGAGGTCAGGGGTTCAGGCAGGGGCATCTAGGCCCAAATCAGCAGCAGTAGGTTCTTTAGGGCCGTCAGGTCCAAGGGAACAATGGGGGAGGCCAACAGGGCCAGCCACATCAGCACCAACAGGGCCAATGATAAGGGGACGGTCAGAAACACTGTTTTGTCTGTGGCCAGCCAGGACAATTCAAGAGGGATTGCCCGCAGAGGGGAAGAGGTCATCAGCAGGGTGAGCAACAGGGGCAATAGGGGTAGATGCCGCCAGCAGCACCAGTTCCACCGGCCCCATAGCAGTAGGGGTAAATACACTACGGGCGTGTGTATAACGTCTGAGATGTTCCTAATCCTCCAGCACAACAAGCACCACGAGCAGTTAAGGGTATGTTTCTCATTCATGGTCATGAAGGTAGTATACATTTGACACGAGAGCATCTCATTCATTCATTAAATCTAATTTTGCTAAATGGGTCGGGTTACTAGAGATCGCGGGCAGTCTTCGTATGTGTGTAGAGTCACCAGTAGGCAACGGGGCTTTGATTCACTTGATTTTTCGGGGGGTGGACATTCTAATTGGGAGGATTAGTTTAGCAGCAAACCTCTTAGTATTAGATATGGATGGGTACGATGTCATCTTGGGTATGGATTAGTTGGAAGGTTATCGGGTGACTGTGTATTATTACGAGAGGATAATCACGTTCTTCATTCTGGGACATGAGGTGTTCCTAATAGCGATGCTACTACCTAAGGTAGGGTCGCGCACACACTTGTACTACATCGAGGAGGAAACCTCACAGGAGGTGGTGGTTTTGTTGGACTCAATACCAGTAGTGAGGGACTTTGAGGATGTGTTCCAGGAAACACCAGGGTTGCCACCAAGTAGGGAAATCGAATTTGTGATTGATTTAGCATCGGGGATGAGGCTTGATATGCCCAAGTATAACCTCGGCTCAGGGATACCTACCTCGGCCGAGATAATGGCCGAGATATTGATCGACCCAATGAGGGGTAAGGGCCCACGATATCATCCCTCGGCCAGGACTACCTCGGCCCAGGCCGACACTACTACTTACACCTCCCCAAGGACACTACGCACGTCGCAGACATCAACAGCATCCTAAAGCACCCAGGAATAGCAACCTCGGCCATCAGTTGGCCGAGAGGACAAGAAGCCACTTCATCCTCAACACGGCTCCTACCTCGGCTTGGGCCGAGGCTACCAGAGATATTAATAATCATCAGCATGCTGCATGCCCAACCTCAGCTCGGGCCGACCCAAGCATATGTCTCGGCTGACATCAGGCCGAGACTCCTCATGACACTTCGCGGATTGAGCGGGCATCCAACCTTTACAGCTCGGCCTCTCCTAGGCCGAGGTCATTCACCAACATGACTGCCGAGTTTCTGTTGACATTTGGATAAGGACACCTGGGCACAAATCAGTTATAACAAGATTAATCTCCACATGTGGGAGAATATTTCATCATCATTACCTACATGTGTCCATGACAGGTGGCACACCCCCATTGGTGAGGATACCACACACATGCACATTACATGCATAGGGGGTACATTACACCCCCTAGGCACTATATAAAGGGATCATCCCCTACCTTGCAAAAGGATCCAGATATAAAAACCCTAGCTATAACTCTGTTTAAAGACATACTGTAGTGAGAGAGAGCTTGAGAGGTTGTACCCATGGCCATTAGTGCCTTCTTTCAGTGATATTACTCACACCCACTCACAGTGGACGTAGGCCAAATTGGCTGAACCACTTATCTTCAGGTGTTATTCCCCTTATTCTCACCTCATTCTTATCTTCTTTATACTACTATGTTGCCATTGTTGCATCTATATTGAGCTTGCAAAACACCTCACCTGGTGGTGATGATTCCCAGCATCATCATTTTGGCGCCGTCTGTGGGAATTCGAGAGACTATCTCTTCCTCTTTTTCTGCTTTACCTCACCGGAGACTCTGGTGGTGAACCAGGAACCACCCCTTGTGTGGAGCTGTTTCACCATTGAAAGAGGTCCTTTAAGGTATTAAGCTCACTTGCTGTTCAAGCTCTTTATTATTAACACATGGCACCAGAATTACCACCGCCTCTTCCGCCGCCCGGAGGCGGAGGGGCTAGCTCCAGTCAGGTTCCTCCCCAATCCGAAATGGCGGAGGTGGCAGCAGCTTTGAAATCTTTAGTTGCAACACAACAAGCCATGAAGGAGCAATTTGCCCAGCTCAGCCAAACCATGATGATGAGACCACCTGGAGTCTCCCCGGACATGATAACTCCGGCGGCAGTTCAACCCCATCTTGATGCAAGGGGACCACCTCAGGCGCCCATGAAGGACCAACCTGCACCCCAGCGGAGGAGGGACGTTACTGACCCTAGGCGCTTGCGCCTGGGGAGGTAGGGAAACCCTTGCCCAGAGGACAAGTATGATGACCTAGAAGCTGAAGAGGCCCCGAAAGACTGTTGGGAGCTGTATGAGGTGTCAGATAACACCGTACGACCCCTTAGGCAGAGCCAAGGATGTGTCGGCCAAAGAAGAGATGAGGCCCAACAAAGAGGGTCGACCTTTGACAGGCAGAGTCAAGGATGTGTCGGCCGAGGAAGAGATGAGGCCCAGCAGAGAGGGTCGGCCTTTAACAGATTGAGCAGAGGGTCGGCCTTCAAAAGGCTAGGCCCAGTCAATGACCTGAGGCAAAGGCTATCGAGGTCAAGGAGCGCGGCAGGCTCTCAAAGAGGTAATAGGCCGGCTCGGCCAGATCAACGCCGACCCTTGGAGAGAAGAGCCAGGGAGCAGGAAGAGGTCAATAGTCAGCGTGTTGTGGCTGGGGAACCCTCTGTCCATCGTAGGGAGGTGGAAGGGGATAACCCCGGCCTAGCTGAAGAGAGAAGACCCTGGAATGACTCAATCAAATGTCTTGAAGAGAAGATAGGGGACCTCATCAAGAGCAGGGACCCATTGCAGAGGGGCTACTCAGAGGGCTCCCCGTTTGTAGCTAGGATAGTGGGATGCCTAACCCCAGCTAAGTTCAAGCCTCCTACAGTGACGCCTAAGTATGATGGCAGCACTAACCCAGTGCACCATATTGAGATGTATCAGTCGGCGGAAGATATTTACTCGATCCCTGATGAGATGAAGTGTAGGGCCTTCTCAGGGACCTTGACAGGGGCAGCTCATAGTTGGTTCACCTCTCTTCCAAAGAACTCGATTGAAAACTTCAAAGGCCTGGCAGAACAGTTCATCCACAACTTCTGCTTTGGGGTAAGACCTCAGAAGAAGACTACCCACCTCCTCTATGTCAACCAGGCTAAGGGAGAAAGCCTAAGAGACTATATAGCAAGATTTAACAAGGAGAAGTTGGAGGTAGAGGATTACGAGGAGAGCATAGCCATGACTGCCCTGATAGGAGGCCTCCAAAAGGGGAAGTTATTGTGGAAGCTGGCGGAAGACCCCCCCAAGTCTATGGCCGAACTGTTGTCCACCGCAGGGAAAGTGATGAATGCGGAAGAGGTAATGGCTGCCAAATATGAGGAGGAGAACCGTGGTAGCACTGGGAGGTCCCAGGGTAAGAAAGAGGGGAAGAAGAGGTCAGCAGATGACAAGTTCGCCCATTACACTCCTCTGACTGTAAGCTGTGAGCACATCCTTAATGAGATCAAGACCGACCGGGCTCTGAGGTGGCCAGAGAAATTGAAGGCCCCACCACATAAGAGGAATAAGAACCTCTGGTGTGAGTTCCATCAGGATCACGGCCATGTCACAGATAGATGCTTTGCTCTGAAGGATGAGATTGAGAAGATGCTGAAATCCGGGAAGCTAAGAAAGTATGTGGATGGCAAGGCCTTGAAGGGTGGAAGAGAAGACCCTAGGAAGAGAAGAGATGACAGGTGCCGCGGCGATGTCCCGACTAGAAGGCATGATGATTCAGAGGGTGATGACGGTGATGACCCGGATCTCCCACCTAAGGATGACAACACCCCCGTGAAGAGGGTATGAATGATCTCCTTTGGTGTTAGCACCATATGTGGGGGATTCGCGGGAGGTGGCTCTGAGGTAGCCGATAGGAAGGCTCATGTAGGGGAGGCCAAGTCAGTGGTCAAGACTGAGGTTGTGAATCTGACCTCTTCTGATGCAGTACATAAGAGAAAGAAGGTAAACATGGACACCCTAGTGGTGGGATTCTCCAGACTTGACTTCAAGGGAATCTTAGCCCCCCATGATGACCCTCTAGTCATAACAACAAGGGTGCATGGGTGCGATGTAGGGAGAATCCTCATAGATGGGGGAAGCTCAGCAGATGTGATGTTCTAGCCTTGTTTTAAGAGCTTGGGTCTTAGCAGGGCAAGGATGGTGCCCTACCATCACCCATTGATAGGCTTTAGTGGTGAGAAGGTGCACCCATTGGGCATGTATGAAATGGATGTACGGATGGGAGATGAGTGGCCTAAGAGGCTGACTAAGAAGATAAACTTTTTTGTGATGGACGAAATTGTCTTCTCGGCCTACAACCTCATCATCGTAAGAGTGGCCCTTAAAGAGTTTGAAGTCGTGCCGTCAACGGTCCACCAGATGCTAAAATTCCCGACTCCTTATGGGGTAGGGGAAGTGCAAGAGGACCAGACCACGGAGCGGGAGTGTTATTTCCACTCGGCCGAAGAGAGAGAGGCCCATAAGAGAGCAACCGCCACTTACAGCATTGACACACTTGATCCCAGAGATGAAACAAAATTAAAGAAGGGCGACGCCGCGGAAGAGGTAGAATCCATCGTCCTCAATGAGGACGAGCCGGAAAAAACCGTCCAGGTCGGCAAGGCCCTGGAACAAGGGATCAAGGAAGAGCTGATAAACTTCCTTAAGAGGAGGCAGAGCGTCTTAGCGTGGAGTCATGCAGACATGCCTGGCATCGACCCTGGGATCATGACCCACAAGCTCAATGTGGATGGAGATGCTAGGCCTATTAAACAGAGGCGAAGGATCTACTCCAGAGAGAAGTATGAGGTCATCCGGGAAGAGGTGAAGAAGTTGGAAGAGGCCGAGTTCATAAGAGAGGTTACTTATCCAGAGTGGCTCTCAAATGCAGTCATCGTGCCTAAGGCCAATGGAAAGTGGCAGATGTGTGTAGATTTCACAGACCTGAATAGGTCTTGCCCAAAATCCCTTGCCTAGGATAGACCAGATGGTGGATGCAACTGCAGGGCACGAGCTTATGAGTTTCATGGATGCTTATTCAGGTTATAACCAAATCTTCATGGATGCCGAGGACTCTGAGAAGACAGCCTTCATTACTAACAAGGGGACGTACTGTTACAAGGTGATGCCCTTTGGTTTGAAAAATGCTGGGGCAACGTATCAACGTCTTGTCAATAAGATGTTCGAGGAGCAAATAGGTAAAACCATGGAGGTGTATGTGGATGATATGCTAACGAAGAGCCTGAAAGCATGTACTCACGTAGCGGACCTTGAGAAGACCTTTGATGTCATGGACTCCTACAGAATGAAGCTCAACCCGGCGAAATGTGTCTTCGGGGTAGGAGCCGGGAAGTTCCTGGGGTTCATCATTAATCAGAGGGGGATTGAAGCAAACCCGTAGAAAATCAAGGCGTTACTCGACATAAAGACTCCTAGGAGTATCAAGGATGTTCAGAGACTCACTGGAAGGGTGGCGGCCCTTAACAGGTTTGTTTCCAGAGCCACAGACAAGTGTCTTCCGTTCTTTAAAGTTCTGAGAAAGGCCTTCCCGTGGGACGAAGAGTGTGAAAAGGCCTTTGATCAACTTAAGTCCTACTTGGGGTCTCCCTTGCTGCTGTCCCGGCCCATCGCGGGAGAGAGGTTGTTTGTGTACCTGGCAGTCTCTGAGTCAGCCATTAGCGCGGCCATCATACAAGAAGAGGATGGGGTTCAGAGACCCGTGTACTTCAATAGTAAGGCCCTTCAAGGGTCTGAATAAAACTATCCCCGGATGGAGAAGTTGGCTTATGCACTGATACATGCCTCAAGGAAGATGAAGCCTTACTTTCAAGCTCACTCTATGATAGTCCTCACCGACTCACCACTACGGTAGGTTCTGCACAAGCCTGAAAAGTACGAAAGATTGATGACCTGGGCCATCGAGCTAGGAGAGTATGATCTTACCTACCAGCCCAGGACAGCCATCAAGGGGCAGGCCCTCGCAGACTTTGTCACAGAGTTCACCTGGGAAGAGGCAGATAGAGGTTCGAAAGAGGCCGAGACAGAGAAAGGCCTGGATGACGGCGAAGAGACAAACCGTAGTGTCTTCCAAAATTCGGAAGAGGCAGTACCAAATGTCTTCCAAGGCCGAGAAGAGGTTGTACCACGAAAAACCCGGAGCAGAGTGGAAGAGAACGAAGAGGATAGGTACCTCTTCAAGAAGGGGGCTATGAGTGAAGGGGTCTTCTCATCCGATGCGGACGTGTGGAGCCTCTTTGTTGATGGGTCTTCTTGTGACCATGGAAGAGGCACGGGGCTAGTACTCTCGGCTCCAGATGGCGCCAACATTGAGTACGCCTTGAGATTCAACTTTAAGGCCTCCAATAACGAGTCTGAGTATGAGGCCATGATAGCAGGTCTCTTGTTGGCAACAACTCTTCGAGTAAAGCGGCTCCTACTCCATAGCGACTCGAGGTTGGTTGTCAATCAAGTGCTGGGGGCATACGAGGCCAAGGATGAAAGGATGGCCAAATACCTGAAGAAAGTAAGAGGGTTGCTAGAGTACTTTGAAGAGGCCAAATTGAAGAGAGTGCCTAGACTGAGCAATAATCACGCTGATGCATTGGCAAGACTGGCCTCAGCAATGAAGACAGACTTGGGAAGAACCATCCCAATCAAAGTCTTAGGAAAGGAAAGTATCGAGAAGGACGAGGTATGTAACCCTTGTCATAATGTAAACCTGGGAGACTCTTGGATTGACCCGATTGTCAGATACCTAAGAGAGGGGGAGCTACCTGAGTCTAAGATGGAAAGAAAAAAGTTGAGATACAGAGATGCAAAGTTCTCATTGGTAGGAGACGTCTTGTATAAAAAGGGGTTTCTCTTGCCCCTCCTCAGATGTGTGCATCCTGTGGAGGTACCTCGGATCTTACAGGAGGTTCATGAAGGTTCCTGCTCCAGCCACATAGGAGGAAGACCCTTAGCCAAGAGGATCATCACTCAGGGATACTGGTGGCCCACCTTGTCTAGGGACGCTGCCGACTATGTGAAGAGGCGTGACAAATGTAAGAGGTTCGCCAATATCCCTCACCAACCCCATCAGCCTATGACGTCGATCTCTTCTCCATGGCCATTTGCGGTATGGGGGATTGACTTAGTAGGACCTTTGCCAAGAGCTGTCAACAACTATAGATTCTTGATAGTTTCCATTGACTACTTTTCAAAATGGGTAGAGGCCGAACCAATGATAACAATTACGGAGCAGAAGACCTTTCAGTTCATCTGGAAGAACATCATATGTAGGTATGGCCTCCCAAACACGCTCATCTCGGATAATGGGACCCAGTTCAAGAACTCATCCTTGGAGAAATATTGCCAAAGTGTGGGGATTAAGCAATTCTTCTCATCTCCTGGTCGACCTCAGGCAAATGGCCAGGCCGAGGTCACAAATAGGACTATCTTGGATGGAATCAAGAAGAGGTTAGAAGACGCGAAGGGGAGATGGATAGAAGAAGTCTACGCTGTGCTATGGGCTTACATAACTACGGCAAGGACACCCACAGGAGAAACCCCATTCTTGCTGGCACATGGCTCCGAGGCAGTCATACCAACGGAGGTAGGACTCCCGACTCATCGGATTCAGACCTACGACCCTGACAGCAATGGGGAGAGGAGAAGGCCAGACCTGGATCTCATTGAAGAGAGAAGAGAAGACGCAGATGTCAGGAAAGCAGCCTATCAGCAGAGGGCAGCAAGATTCTACAATCAAAGGGTGAAGTCAAGACCCATTGCGGTGGGAGACCTAGTGCTTAAGAAGACCCTACAGAAGGAAAACAAGTTACACTCGAACTGGCATGGCCCCTACAAAGTAACGAAATAGGTTGTGCCTGGCACATATAGGCTAGAGAACTTAGAGGGAGAACCTTTCACCAACCCGTGGAATGCTGACCACCTGAAGAGATATTTTATATGATGTTGCATAGGATTTGTAATTTGTAAATGTATCATCTTATCGAGAAGAGGTTGTTAATAAAGATCAGTTTCCATGGCAAATTCTTGTTCCATTCTTAGAGCAAAGATATTACAGGGCAATAACATCATTAATTTGGTGACACTTATTATGAGGCTAACCTCTTAGGTGACGACCTCAGACCCTCATAACATCACTCGGTGGTGACGAGGTCTGAGCTCAGACACCTGGGTTAGATGACCTCAGACTCTTAACATCATTAATTTGGTGATTATATTATGAGGCTAACCTCTTAGGTGACGACCTCAGACCCTCATAACATCACTCGGTGGTGACGAGGTCTGAGCTCAGACACCTGGGTTAGATGACCTCAGACCCTTAACATCATTAATTTGGTGACACTTATTATGAGGCTAACCTCTTAGGTGACGACCTCAGACCCTCATAACATCACTCAGTAGTGACGAGGTCTGTGCTCAGACACCTGGGTTAGATGACCTCAGACCCTTAACATCATTAATTTGGTGATATTTATTATGAGGCTAACCTCTTAGGTGATGACCTCAGACCCTCATAACATCACTTGGTGGTGACGAGGTCTGAGCTCAAACACCTGGGTTAGATGACCTCAGACCCTTAACATCATTAATTTGGTGACACTTATTATGAGGCTAACCTCTTAGGTGACGATCTCAGACCCTCATAACATCACTCGGTGGTGACGAGGTCTGAGCTCAGACACCTTGGTTAGAGGACCTCAGACTCTTAACATCATTGATTTGGTGATATTCATTTGTGAGGCTAACCTCTTAGGTGATGACCTCAGACCCCTATAACATCACTCGGTGGTGACGAGGTCTGAGCTCAGACACCTGGGTTAGATGACCTCAGACCCTTAACATCATTAATTTGGTGATATTTATTATGAGGCTAACCTCTTAGGTGATGACCTCAGACCCTCATAACATCACTTGGTGGTGACGAGGTCTGAGCTCAGACACCTGGGTTAGATGACCTCAGACCTTTAACATCATTAATTTGGTGACACTTATTATGAGGCTAACCTCTTAGGTGACGACCTCAGACCCTCATAACATCACTCGGTGGTGACGAGGTCTGAGCTCAGACACCTTGGTTAGAGGACCTCAGACTCTTAACATCATTGATTTGGTGATATTCATTTGTGAGGCTAACCTCTTAGGTGATGACCTCAGACCCTTATAACATCACTCGGTGGTGACGAGGTCTGAGCTCAGACACCTGGGTTAGATCACCTCAGACCCTTAAGTAATGGTTATGAAAACATCATATTAAGTAATGACTTCAGAGATTGCATAGCATTCAAATACATTCAGAGATCAAGATGAAGGAAGACATTGGCATTCAATAAAAGGAAGAAATTACAACATTTAGGTGTCTGATAAATTACAAGTCCAGAGTTACAAATCAAAAAATACAAAATACAAGGCCAAGTTAAGCATCTGAGGGAGGAACATTCAATGTCTCGTCTGGGTTGGCATTGGACACCTCAGCCACTTCATCGGCAGGGTCAGTCCCTCCTAGATCAGTCCCTTCCAGAGTAACAGTCTGACCAGGGGCAGCAGCCTCGTCCTCTATCTCTTGCAAGGCCTGGGCAAACAGAGGGACGGTGAGGCCGAGGCCCATAAAGTCGGAGGCCTTTATATTGACAACCTCGGTTTCCCTAACCTCGGCCCATTTGGTGGTGGCTTTGATACCTCTTTCAAGGTATTCAAGACCAAAACCTACGAACTCCCCAGAGACCTTGTAATCATCAATTATTTTCTCTGAGGCATCTGCAAGAGAGGCCTTCACAACAGCATTGACCTTACTCTGCAGGGCATCGTCCTTGTCCTTCAGGGCCTTGGCATGGCTTTGGACGAGTGCAGATATATCTTTTTCTAGACCCTGGGCCTTATTTTCAGAGTTCTGGGCCTTGGTCTCGGCATTCAGCAACTCTGACCTTAGACGGTCAACCTCGGCCTTCAGGGTGCTCTCAACCTTCTCAGCCTCTTACCCCTTCTGAATCAGAGGCAATTTCCTCAGGTCCCAGTTAGATAGCTGGTACATGGCGGTCACACCCTACACAGACAATAAAGAGGTTAGAGGGAAATAAATTCAGACGTTGCACTTGCAAAATTATTGGCAAAAGGAACAAGCCATACCTGGACGGCTCTGTGGAGGCCGAACTCAACCATCATATGAGTGTCCATGGCCCTGTAAAAATGCTTGTCGGCATCAGTCATCATGTTGGCAAGGGCATCCATGGCCTGCCTGCTGTTGCCGACCACGCTGTCGGTAAGCTTTAGCTGATCCAGACGAGCTGATAATGTGTCGGCTGTGATGGGGATCGCAGCATCTGAAGTCCTCTTTTGCCTAGAGGTCGGCCTCAGATCCTCAGAGGCATGGACCTCAGGGGCCCTCTTCTTGGATTTGGATGTTGAGGGAGCAGGTGGAGGAGCGCTCAAACCTATCTTCTTGACGAGCCTAGCCAAACTTGGAGCTGCCATCTCCCACAACTCGTCCGAAACGCCTGGTGGTCTCTCTGCAAAAGTGAAAAGATAAGAGTTAGGAATCAAATATGAATGATCAGAGGTTAGACTTGAGCAAAAAAGAAAAATCCTTACCAACCAAAGTCAACTAGGGGACTTCCACCTAAACTCGTCCCCGAGAGATACTGGGGGGTCAGCAGATGCTCGAACTTGATAAACAACCCATGTGCCCCTTGGTCTTGCAGGGCCTTCACCTTTTTGCTATTTTGAACAGTTAGTCCAGGATCGGCCCTTGCAGACATGGTGACTTTACCCCATTTGAGGGGTATTCTCGTCTCAAAATGGAAGAGGGAATAGATGGGCCAAATTCCCACGGCCCTGAGGCGAAAAAGTACCGAGGTTTCCAATTATGATTCGAGGTCTGAGTGACCAAGAGCATTTTTTTCTCAGGCCTCCGAGCCACGAAGTGATAGTAGCTCGGATGATTCTTGGCCAAGGTGGGAACGTAACACCCAGCAAAGACCTGAACTGGGAGGTCAGAGTGGTGGACTGCCCTCCACAAGATGATGGCCCCTATAATAACTCTCCAAGCATTGGGAGAGAGCTGAGAGGGGGCCAAATTGATGAAGTAAAGAATGGACCTAATGACAGGGTGAAAGGGAAGACGAAAACCTAGCTTGAACATCTGCTCGTACAAGCATACTTCTCCATCTTGACCATGGTAGGCCCTCTCTTCCCTCAGAGGTCTCCTTAACTGGATTGAGGGACTGATGGAGTATAGGTATCTGAAGTGCAATAGATCCACCTCAGTGACCGTGCTCTCGTACTCGGCCGCCTCAGATACGTCAACATCACTTTCGGCGTCCTCATCATCGTCAAGCTCAACATCAGCTGGATCAGACGTAGACGGGTTACCAGGGAACCTCTGAGCAAACTCGGCCCCTATAACGGCCGATAGGGGGATAGCATCTAGAATGGGTGGCACAGCCACACTTGGCTCAACAAGTTCAACCTCGAAAGAAGAACCTGAGGTACCTGTGCCGTTTTGAGACGAGGCGCAGCTGGAGACCTCAGCCTGGTCAGGGTCATGACCAGTCTGAGGAGTAAAATCCATGTCCTCTTGGAAAGAGTCCACAGACATTGGGTCGGAGGTGGAAGACTCAGACTCAGACATCGGTAAGTTATTGGCAGAGACGTCTGTCTGCTAGAAATTCTCAGGTGGACGAGGGTATACCACCTTGAGAGGTGGAGGAAAGAGGGGTCTGACAGGGAATTCCTGTGACCTACGAGCTTCTTCCTGAGCTCTCTCTATTTGCCTAATTTTCTCTAAGGTCTTTTCTCTAAGAGAAGGGAAGTCCTCAAGAAGTTGGTACAGGGGTCTGAGCATCAGGGGACGACCCAAAACTTTGATCAACCCTAAACTTGAGGAAAACTCCTAAAACTACAAACAAGTTTGGCTTGAAAAATAAGGGAGCCCAAAGATCAAATTAAGGAGTTTATCAGAAAACCCAGTTCACCGAAAAATTCAAATCCTCGCTGGAAAACTCATAGAACCCCCGGAAAACTCAAAACCTCGCCGGAAAATTCAAATCAAAATGCCAAAAATGAAGGAAATGGGGAGGGAGAGGTACCTGAAGATGAGTTGATGGTTGGAAAAGAAGAAATCTCGCAAGAAACGGGGCGGATCCTCTGCAGAAAGGGCGGTGGAACGAAGAGGCCTCGAAGAGAGAAGTTGCAAAAAATAGCGCGCGAAAGGGAGAAATGAGGAAGTAGAAAGAGAGAGATAGGGTTTAACCCTTAAATACCTAGGCACACTTCCCAAGGCTCATCATTGCCTTGGGAAACCCAAGGGACAACTGACAACGCACGCAAGCCAAGTGGGCACGCCTTAGCCTGGGACAGGTGTCACGCAGGTGTTGGCCTTGGGGTGAACAGGCCTCGGAGGTGAGAATCCCCTAGCCCCCTGCTCTCGCAAATGACTAAGGGCTGGGGGGTGATTGATATGCCCAAGTATAACCTCGGCTCAGGGATACCTACCTCGGCCGAGATAATGGCCGAGATATTGATCGACCCAATGAGGGGTAAGGGCCCACGATATCATCCCTCGGCCAGGACTACCTCGGCCCAGGCCGACACTACTACTTACACCTCCCCAAGGACACTACGCACGTCGCAGACATCAACAGCATCCTAAAGCACCCAGGAATAGCAACCTCGGCCATCAGTTGGCCGAGAGGACAAGAAGCCACTTCATCCTCAACACGGCTCCTACCTCGGCTTGGGCCGAGGCTACCAGAGGTATTAATAATCATCAGCATGCTGCATGCCCAACCTCGGCTTGGGCCGACCCAAGCATATGTCTCGGCTGACATCAGGCCGAGACTCCTCATGACACTTTGCGGATTGAGCGGGCATCCAACCTTTACAGCTCGGCCTCTCCTAGGCCGAGGTCATTCACGAACATGACTGCCGAGTTTCTGTTAACATTTGGATAAGGACACCTGGGCACAAATCAGTTATAACAAGATTAATCTCCGCATGTGGGAGAATATTTCATTATCATTACCTACACGTGGCCATGACAGGTGGCACACCCCCATTGGTGAGGATACCACACACATGCACATTACATGCATAGGGGGTACATTACACCCCCTAGGCACTATATAAAGGGATCATCCCTTACCTTGCAAAAGGATCCAGATATAAAAACCCTAGCTAAAACTCTGTTTAAAGACATATTGTAGTGAGAGAGAGCTTGAGAGGTTGTACCCATGGCCATTAGTGCCTTCTTTCAGTGATATTACTCACACACACTCACAGTGGACGTAGGCCAAATTGGCTGAACCACTTATCTTCAGGTGTTATTCCCCTTATCCTCACCTCATTCTTATCTTCTTTATACTGCAATGTTGCCATTGTTGCATCTATATTGAGCTTGCAAAAACCTCACCTGGTGGTGCTGATTCCCAGCATCATCAAGGCTGATTGCTCGAGACCCATACCGTATGTCCCCTTCAGAGATGCTTGAGTTGAGAGAACAGATTCAACAACTCCTAGGTCAGGGTTTCATCCGGTGGAGTACATCGCCGTGGGGTGCACCGGTGTTATTTGTAAAGAAGTGGTATGGTTCACTTCGACTGTGCGTGGACTACAGGGAGTTGAATAAGGTGACAGTAAGGAATAAGTATCTGTTGCCTAGGATCGAGGATATTTTTGACCAATTGAGAGGGGCATCTTACTTCTCCAAGATCGATTTGAGCTCAGGGTATCATCAGCTACATATCCGAGAGGAGGATGTTTTTAAGACTGCTTTCCTATCGCGGTATGGATCTTACGAGTTTAGGGTGATGCCATTCGGACTCAACAACGCACTAGCAGTGTTCATGGACCTCATGAATAGGGTTTTTAGGGAGTATCTCGATCAATTTGTCATCGTGTTCATTGATGACATCCTGATCTACTCGTGTACTGGGGAGGAGCACGCAGTGCATCTGCGTATGGTTCTACAGACACTGCAGGATCACCAGCTCTATGCCAAATTTAAAAAGTGTGGATTTTGGCTGTGGGAGGTACAGTTTCTTGGCCACATGGTGTCAAACCGGGGTATTGCGGTGGATTCGAGTAAGGTGTAGGCGGTGAGGGAGTGGGGACAGCCCACTACACCGACCGAGGTGCGCAGTTTTCTGGGATTAGCCAGTTATTACAGGAGGTTCATTAAAGGATTCTCAAAGATTGCGGGCCCTTTGACGAATCTGACTAAAAAAGGGGTACCTTTCACTTGGAGTGATCATTATCAATTATCTTTCGACGATCTAAAGGACAAGTTGACATCCACACCTATACTTGCTTTGTCGAATGGAGGACTAGAGTATCGAGTTTACACTGACGCATCCCTATATGAACTTGGGGGTGTGCTTCAGCAGGAGGAAAGGGCTATATCTTATGCATCCAGAAAGCTAAAGCCCCATGAGAGGAATTACCCCACTCACGACCTAGAGCTAGCAGCGGTCGTTTTTGCTTTGAGGATATGGAGACATTATCTTCTAGGAGAGTAGTTCAATTTATTCACGAATCACAAGTCACTTCAGTATCTCTTCACACAGAAGGATCTGAACATGAGGCAGAGGACATGGCTAGAATTCATGAAAGACTACCAGTTTGATATTCAGTATCATCTTGGTAAGGATAATGTGGTAGCAGACGCATTCGAAGACTGACTCGAGAAATATCAAAAATCTGGAAAGCGAAGTGGAGAGAGCTTCGATATGAGGATGATATCCATCACACCTGATATCATTATTCAGGTTGTGATGT
The DNA here is from genome assembly GCA_949130495.1 of Sambucus nigra. Taxonomy (NCBI): domain Eukaryota; kingdom Viridiplantae; phylum Streptophyta; class Magnoliopsida; order Dipsacales; family Adoxaceae; genus Sambucus; species Sambucus nigra. The sequence continues at coordinate 170,619,313 of OX422218.1, read as the reverse complement.
CTCAGGCAGAGGATCAGATCTGCCGGGATAGGGTGAGCTAATTATTAGCCGAGGGAGCAGAGGGTCACTCGATCACCTCGGAATGAGGCTTACGCCTTAATGGGAGGTTAGTTGTGCTAGAAGATGAGGATTTGAGGCACGTTGTTATGAGAGAGTCCCATGGTTCAAGGTTTGTGGTACATCCCAGTGGGGATAAAATGTACCAGGATATGAGGAGGCAGTATTGGTGGGCAGGAATGAAATGGGACATAACAGAGTTTGTTTCGAAATGTGCTACGTGCCAGCTCATGAAAGTTGACCATCAGAGACCATCAGGGATGCTGCAGCTACTAGAAATTCCTATGTGTAAGTGGTAGAGCATCTCCATGGACTTCATTACAGGGTTTCCTGCATCACAGAGGGGTCACAATTACATATGGGTCATTGTGGATCGGTTGACCAAGGTGGCCCACTTTCTGTCGATCCGCACGGACTTTGAGATGATACGTTATACACAACTATTCATAGCAGAGATTGTTAAGATACACGAGGTTTTGATAAATATTGTGTCCGACAGAGACAAAATTTTAATGGCCCACTTTTAGCAGAGCTTTCAGGAGGCCATGGGCACGAAGTTACGTTTGAGTATGGCCTATCACCCACAGACCGACGGGCAGACTAAAAGAGTCAACCAGATGCTGGAAGACATGCTTAGAATGTGCATTTTAGACTTTGGGGGAGGTTGGGAGAGATATCTTCCTTTGGTAGAGTTCGCGTATAACAACCAATTCACGATTGGCATGGCACCATTCGAGGCACTGTACGGGAGACCTTGTCATTCACCCGCTTGTTGGTTAGAGGTGGGGGACAACAAGCTATTGGGGTCGGATATTGTCTAGGAGACGTCTGCCAAGATAGAGGTGATTCGAGGGCGAATTCGGATAGCTCAGGATAGGCAAAAGAGTTATGCTGGTGCTTCACGGAGACAAGTGGAGTTAGAGGTTGGGGACTAGGTATTAGTCCGGGTGTCCCCTATGAAAGGGGTGATGAGGTTTGTCAAGAAGGGTAAGTTAGCACCGAGGTACGTGGGACCTTTCCCTATTATTGAGAGGGTGGGACCAATAGCTTATAGACTAGGCTTGCCAGAGCATCTTCAGCGGATACACGACAAGTTCCATGTTGCATCGCTGAAGAAATATTGAAGGAGCGAGAGGGCCTTCTGGCACATTCCACTCAAGGAAATTAATTTACAGCCAGACATCTCATATGAGGAGAGACCAGTGGCTATTTTGGACCGTAGTGAGCGAAAGTTATGATCCAAGGTTGTTCCACTAGTTAGAGTACAGTGAGGTCATCACAACATTGACGAGTCTACCTGGGAGTGGGAGGAGAATATGCGGGAAGAATATCCAGAGCTATTCACCACAGGTACGACCTAATTTTGGGGATGAAATTTTTTTGTAAGGGGGGGAGTATGTAACACCTCGTATTTTCGTGCATTTAATATTTAATTAATATGATAATTTAAAATTACTTGTGTGTCGTAATTTTAAGTGAATTAATTTTGACAATATATATATATATATATATATATATATATATATATATATATATATATATATATATATTCAAATATTAATTGGGGAGTGAATGGTTAATATTTAGGGAAATTTAATTACTAAGTAAATAGTAATAATTTATGTACGTCATTCCGAGTATTAGTGACGGGGTATGTACTTATCTTAGCCGGGAGTCGGTATAGACTAACATGGGTGTTAGACAAGGATTTTTATAAATTATTTTGGATGCCAATTCGGAGTGTACGTTTGAGTCTGAATGGGCCGAGATAGTCAAAAAAGTGTACCCGGGGGTAGTAAACGGGTCAGCGGGCGTTTTTAGGCATAATCGGGCCCACACAGGGGTATTTGGGTCACTTGGGTTTGGCCCATTAGGCCAAAAAGGGGATTTAGCCTAATTACCTATTTAAAAGAAAAAGGGGAATGACTGATGTGAAATTAGGAAACACTTAGTGGGAGAGGAAAACCTAATAGACAATTAAAGGCAAATTGGGGGACAAAGGAAAAAGCCAAAAGAAAGGATTTAGTCTCCAACCTTGGGAATTCACAACCTCAAATCAGACCCTACGAATCATAAGGCAAGTGGTTGACTTGCTGTAGCATTTAATTTTTGTTTAGATTCATATTTATGTGATGTGAGAAATCAAAATTCGTTTTGGGATTTAAAGGGTACAAACAAGGGTTTTTGTAAATCAATATTCTGATTTCTAAATTGTGTAGAAATTGTTGTGAAATCTGAGATTTGTATATATACCCAGTAAGACGTAGAATCCCGGATAAATTAGAAATGAATTTGAGATAAGGATTTGATGTTGAGATGGCCTAACGATTAAAAATGGATTTTTTCCCAATTTATGAAAATAGTAGAGAACGGAAATTAAAAAGGTGTTTGTGGGCTTTATGGGGGTTCCTTATGAGTTTTTGGTGTAGTTTATTGATGAGAAGGCTTGGATTTGATAGTAGAAGGAGTTCGGGTTTTAATATTTTCGTCCATGGCTGAAACAGCAAGCTAGAGAAGATGATGACATGTACGATCGATCGATCGAGGATTGGGGATCGATCGATCGATGGTTGGCAAATTTTGGCAGTTCGGCCCGCTTTTTTTATAAGAGAGATTTACTTAAAATTTCTTCCATGCCTTATTTAATGAGAAATAAATATAGGATTTTCAATCTAATTAATTATGAAGGAAAATTAATTAGGATTTGGAGGAAATTTATGTGTGTCACACCATGATTATATACAGATTGAGTGGGCGATACCAAGACGTTAATTTTATTTAAAGTGAAAGCTAAATAATTTGGAGTTGGGAATTTAGACTCGGGTATTATTTTATTTCAGACCATGAGAGTAAGTCCGAATAAATTGGTTGGGGCGACACCAAAAGTAATTTAATTAATTAATGTGTGAATTAATTAATAATTAGAGTTGGGCCATAAACTCATAATAATTTGAATTGGCTTGTGTTACGGACTGAGTACATGGGGTAGACGGTATAGTTTATTTTAATTATAAATATATATATATATATATATATATACGGGGTGCGATAGTATATATATATGGTGTGTGAATTAATATCAGTGGCTGGATATTATTATAACGATTCCAGTGCTATAGGAGGGAGGTTGCGCGTAGTGGATGAATCCCTTAGCTTGAGGAGTAGGGCGAGTATATTCCCAGGTCATAGAGTCCATTATATGGGTGAGGGACATCTCACTTTCAGGGAAGGAATATGACCGCCTCCAATTTTTATGTATTATCCAAGTTAGTGAGCGATTCTGACTTGGGGTAACTAGGTTATGTGAATATGCCTAGTGGGATAGCACTTTAGAGAATTTACATCCGGTGAGTTATTACTCAGGAGGATGTTTAGTATTAATTATTGTTTCAGCATGTTTGTGAGTGTTGTAATTTAACTATACGTATATAATAAGGAAAATAATTAAATACGAGTAAATTAATATAGGCCGTTAATTGTATTTTATATATATAACGGGTTTGAAAGTTATATGAATTTAAAAAGGGAATTGATTAATTAAGTTAATGTTTATAATAACTTAGAAATCATAATTATGGCACACTCGGTTAGAGTAGGATGGTGGCAAGGGATTATATCAGTTATCTAGTCGTGGGATAAATTACTAGGTAAATTAATTAAGGCGTTAGTAGTGCACATTAGAGGATGGATGAGGATGTCCTCATGGGAGTGCGGCACTAACTAAAATATGGAGAGCGTGTATATTTACTTATTACTGCAAGTTAATCATTTGCTAAATGTTTTCCAAATGTTTTGGGTATTAACCCTTGCTATAAAAACATAGAAAAAAACTTTTAGGTGTCTAGCCACAGGGACGCCAAGCTTGACTCATTCCAGGGATCCGTTGCTGCAGCATCTGTGGATGTTGCGGGAGTTTGATAGGCGTCGCGTTCTTTTCTTTCTTAGTGTAGAGACTTCCTATCAGTTATTCGAGCATGTTGCTTATAGTTTTATTTCTGTACTTATGTCAGACCTGTTGAGATTTATTACTTGTCTTTACTTTTGTTGGATTTTGAACCGATGGTTTATTCGTTCAGTTACTTAATTGTGAATGGTTAATTTCAGTTAATGGTGATTATTTATTTTATTCTATTTCCGCATGAGTATCTAATTTTAGTTAATGAAAGATAAAAAAAGAAACTTGGCACCAGTCTATTTTTCTCACTTAGGTGGTTAGTAATTAAAAAGGCGACAGTGATGCTAAGAATGAACCAACTGAGAAACATGTTCTAATTTAATTTAGGACTAATCACCCAGGGTTAATTAGACGGGGTGTCATAGATCTATAGTAATTTTATGATTAATTAAAATAAAATAAACTTAATTATGACTGATATTGTGTGGGAAAATAATTTGGATAATACTATTTGGTTAACTATTAAGGTTATGTTCACCCCCTCCTTAACTGGTTATTGTTTGGAAGAACACAAATTAGTGGAAGGGGTTGCAAATTTGGTGGACATATAGTAATTTTAAGATTAATCTAAATAATATACATTTAATTTGACTTGCTGATATTGGTAGGGTGAATGAAAATAGGCAAAAGGATGCATAATAATGTTAAGATTAAGTAAAATAAGATAAACATAAATCGGATCGAATGAAAAAAATAACTAGTTAGTGATTAATTATAGTCATTACTTATAGGACTCATATTTACACCCTCGTATATTTTTCTCAAGAAAAATGAGGCATAATGATAATCATTGGCAATAAAAGTACGAAAGGTTGCAATGGGACTGCACTTATACATCTTTTATTAGTGCACACTATATATAAAGTAATCATATTTAAAAGTATGTCAACAAAAAGATTGAACAATTTAACTACCTTACAAATCATGCAGTTCATCTATCGCAAGACTACCTGATCAATCATATTTTTTTTACCCACCAGAAAGATGAAATTAGGCAATAGAAAATATATTTCTCATACATAGTCCCGACGTTACTTACATTATTAGAGAAGGCAGAAAAAAACATTCACCCATCATGGGTACAACTATGTAAAGAGAGCATTGACCAACATTGTGATTATAGACACCACATTATAGGACCCCCTAAGTCTCTCCTTAGGTCCCTAGCACCTCCCCATTTTACTACAAACCCTAGGTCATACTCTGAGTACCGATCTAGGGTCCATCGGTCACTCCTGGGCCCCGTTTGACTTCAATCAACTCTACTGTCAGAGCGAAAGCTCTTTTAATCTTTGTAGGGCTCCAAATCCTCTTTCCAATGTTCCACCCAATGCACAAATCGACATAATGATTCGGATGAACGGACCATTTTACCACTAAAAATCAATCTAAAGTCCATCAGGATCTCTCGAGCCTCGATTTGACCCATTCAACTTCATCGACAAAGTGGAATCTCTTTGAATCTTCAAAGGGCACTGGATAACCTTTCTAACGGTCCACCCCTTGTGCAAAATAGCATAACCATTCGGACAAACGATCAGTTTTTCCCTAAAAAATCGATCTGGAGGCCACCGGGCTTGTTTGACCAATGTCAACTCTTCAGCTCGAACGATACCGAATAAAACTCTGAAAGGAACTGAATACCCTTTCCAATGGTCCACCCTATGTACAATTATGACTTATGGTATGGACGAATGACCTATTTTACTCTGAGATCTCATCGGGAACTTCTGGGCCCCGATTGAGCAAATTCAACTTTTCGAACCAAGAGAAGCTCTTTGGAATATTGAATTAAATCGTCTAACATTTCCAATGGTACACCACTACACCAAAGTGGTCAAATTGGCACCCTTAAACTAGCCAGCCTTATCAGGGTCATTGACCGTGACAAAAAAGCATGCATTTTTTATCACGATCAATGACTGTGACTAGGTCGTGACAAAGGCTTGTCACGGTTATTGACCGTGACAATCCTATAAAGTTGTCACGGTCATGGACCGTGACATGTCCGTGACAATTCTATCAGTAAAAAAACCCTCCCTCTTCTCTTTTCCCATCGATTTTAATTCCCTCCATTTATCCCTCTCTCTCTCTAGCGACTGCTCTCTCTCTCTCTACGATTTTGGTACGGTTTCTCTCTCTATTTATCCTCCATTTATGTATATGTGTATGTATATATATGTGTGTGTGTGTGTGTATGTGTGTGTAAATATGCATGTGTGTGGGGGGGAGGGGGGAGCGCGGGCGGGAGGGGGTGTATATGTGTGTGCGTGCATGTGTGTGTGTGTGTGTGTGTATGTGCGTGTGTATGAGTGTGCGTGTGCGGTGGGAAGTGGCAGTGGGGGGAGGGGGCAGGGCTGGGGGGTGGGGGTGGGCAGGGCGAGGCAGGGGGTGTGGGGCTGTGTGTGTTTATATGTGCGTGTGTGTTTTTTAATTAAATTTTTATTGGTTTATTAGATATTGCCCCTTGTAAAAGAATTGATTCATTTAATATTGATTTTGGTTGTTAATTTTTCAGTAAATTAATAATTAGTGCCCCTTTCATATGCAAGTAGGATTGCCCCTCATTGTAAATTAGTAAATTAATAATTGTGTACTTTAATTGTTAGTTTAATTGATGAAAATAATTAATTGAGTAGATGAATTAGAAGGAGTACGGGATACACATTTGTTGTTGCCATTGCGGTTGGATTATAATGGATCGATGTTGGGTTGGTTAATTTTAAAAATGGCATGACCACTGGATTATTGTCCATATGGGGGTGGGATTTTTCAACTTTTTTTAAAATTACTTTTTATAATGAATAATATTTATATATATAGTATTATAATTAAATGAAACATACTTGAAATTACATATAGTGTGCATAGATACTAGCCTTCTAGTTCTTATGCGTACGCATTCAATAACCCTTAGACCTGTTCGAGAGTCATTACCCCTTGTAATGAGATCTCTCAAATTGCCCCGTTTGGACAGTTTGGGACTGCATAATCTCTGTATAATAATATTCTTAGTGGCTTAAAGTTCTTACTTTTGGAGGAAGTTCTGCAGTCGTATCCTAATATTCTCTGGGTACATACTAGATTGACAAGTGTGACTTTTATTTCAATTGATCAATTGAAATAACACTCACACTTACCAATCTACGTCGTGCACTAGGAGAACTACGGGGATATGCTGCCGAATTTTTCTGAAATCGTAACAATGTGCATGAGTTATTAAGTATATTACATAAATATGCAGTCTTGAATGGGATAGGACCACTCACCCTTTAGAGGAGATGGAGGAAATAGGAATTTCTATTATAAATTGAATTTGAATTTGAAATTTAAAAATCGAATATAAATAAGTCATAATTAAATGAAACATATTATAAATCTAAGTTTTGTTTATACTAATCCATGAATACACGCTTCTTACCTTTAATAGGTGATTAGTTGTGGTAGCTATGATGGGATATCCGAAATACAAAGAGTGGATGGGTGAGACAAATAGAATGGGGGATGTGTTTTGCAGAGGTGCTAATGAATTTGTGAAATACGTAAAGAGATGTCATAATGATGAAGAGTTTCCGTGTCCGTGTGATAGGTGTAAGAATGGTAAGGTGTTTGAGTGGAAAATAGTTGAACTACATTTGTTAAGATGGGGTATGCAAGATATTTATCGATTTTGGAGTTTTCACGGTTAATTGAAAGTTCCTTTTGTCCCCGAATAACCTTCACAACAACCTTCAATAAGTAGGATAGATGTACAAGGGGACGACGTAGATCATAATATGTTATAGGATTTAGTTGATGATACGTACAGATTTTATGAAGCGGAGGAGAATGAGGTTACTGGTGATGTACAAGGTTCCAGTGCTTGTGAAGATATCACGATAAACCTTGATGATGACTACCAAAGTTTAAAATTTAAGGTGACCCAACCGTTATACTCTGGCTGTGAGAAAGATCAAACAACTTTACATGCCATGGCTGGTTTACACAGTTTGAAGACGCGGTACGGTTTGTCTGGCAATAGCATGAAAAGAATTCTGAATTGGGTGAAGGACTTACTACCCAAGGAGAATACATAGCTATCATGTATGAAGAACAATTTAAAAGGTTCGAAAATGAAGTATAAATTAATTCATGCTTGTGTGTGTGAATGCATATTATACCGAAAGGAGTATGAAAATCTCGATCGTTGTCCGGTATGCGATGAACCTAGATATGTCCAATCTACTAGTAAGGAAGGCACAAGCTCAAAAGTGCCTCAAAAAGTGTTGAAATATTTTCCTGTTGGGCCTAGATTAAAGTGATTTTTCATAGTACCATGGATAGAGGAGGCAATGACTTGGCATGATAGGGCAGAAGTAGGGGATAATCTCATGCATCATCCTATTGATTCTACAGCTTGGAGGAGGATTAATTATGAGTATCCCAATTTTGCTCGAGAACAGTGCAACATTCGTTTGGCTATATCAGCATATGGTTTCTATCCATTTGTAAATCTAAGCACCAATCAGAGTGTATGGCCAGTGATCCTAGCCCCACTCAACCTCCCTCCTTCACGATGTATGAGACTTGAATTTTTGATGATGTCTTTGTTGATATCTGGGCCAAAGGCACCAAGTGATGACATCGACGTCTACCTGGATCCTTTGGTAGAAGAATTAAATGAGTTGTGGGAAGAGGCCATGTAATCATTTGACTCTTTTAGAAAAGAAGAGTTCACGCTGAAAGCTATGTTGATGTGGGTAATTCATGATTTTCCTGCTTATGGGACATTATCCGGTTGTGTAGTACATTGTTATTTGGGGTGTCCTATTTATGAAGAGGAGACTGAATCTATTCATCTATTCGCTAGCTCAAAAAATGTATACCATTATCATAGAAGGTTTTTACCCTCGGCTCATAGTTTCAGATTTGAGAAAGGTTCCAATTTTTTTATTGGGCGGGGTTGAACATAGGCTACCGCCGAGACAACTTTCAGGTTCAGAAATTGAAAGTAAATCTTTTGAATGTGGATCTAATATACCAGGTAAGAGTCCCAAATTTAAGAATGTCAAGCATAAGAAGACCCCAACTAGGAATAAAACTGAGACAAGAAAGGCATGGTCTAGGAGGTCAATTTTATTTGACTTGCCTTATTGGAAGAATAATCTGGTGCGCCATGTATTGGATGTGATGCATGCAGAGAAGAACCTCACTAAACATATTTTGGGCACTTGCCTTGGGGGGGGAGTCATTCGAAGGATGGATAAAATGCACGAAAAGATCTTAAATCGTTGAAACTTAAGCCACTACTATGGTTGAAAGAAGATAGTAGGGGAAAAACAATAATTTCACCTGGTGCATTTACTTTGGCGAGTGGGGAAAGGAAGGTGCTTTTAGACACAGTATATAATTTGAAGGGCCCATCTAATTTTTCGTCCAACTCGCAAAGGATTGTGAATTATGCTACTCATGATTTACATAAGTGTAAGTCCCACGATTGGCATATGATCATGCAATTGGTTCCTCTACTGTTTAAGTACTGTTTCTCCAAGCACAAGGATTTATGGAGGGCTATTATGCAAATTAGTATTAACATCTCACTCTCCTGTGAGAAGGTAGTCAATCGAGAACACATAGTGGTCGTAAAATTGGCGGTGGCTGAAGAGATTTATGTGTTGGAGAAGTACTTTCCCCCAGCATTCTTTGACATAAGTGTTCACTTGTTGGTACACCTATGCGACGAGGCACTTCTTTGTGGTCCAGTTAGATATCGGTGGATGTATCCATTTGAAAGATTGATGAAAGTTTTTAAAGGTTACGTCAAGAATACGCGATACATTACATGATCAGTTGCAGAAGAATACATCACCGTGGAGTCATCAACATATACTCGGGAATATATGCCTGACTCGACCAGCGTTGATGACACTGATGAGTTTGTCGATGATGGTGGTCATGTGATGGGAAAACGAGTAAAATTAACGAGTTTGCAACATGAACAAGTAGCTCGTTATCTATTTGACACACATGACGATGTCGAAGACTGGAAAAAGTAAGTTTAAATTATTTTAAGTTTTACATTATTTTAGAATATTTTAGATTATTTTATACATGATTAATTTTGTAATATGCAGAGAATATTAAGCCTGTGAGAACAATAAAAGACGAACAACAATGGTATAATCAGACAGCGAATTTAGGCTGTGGTTATCACAAGATGTAATTATAAAGAAAATGGCCATTATATAATGTTACATTACACTCACTCTTTACAACTAATCTAATTAATTTATCTATATTCTCAGCTCTTAAAGACGGGTGATGCGACATCAGGGCTTGCTCGTCTAGCCACTAGACCCTTGTTCGTGGCACAAGAGTACAAAAAATATTGATTGAACGGTTACGTATTCGGTGCAAAAGTGTACGACGAAAGTAAAAATGTACAAAACTCGGGCATTTCATACAAGGCTCTTACTTTCTTTCGAGCGAGTGCAAAATATAAAAACCTAATTGAAGCTGAAATGACTTACTATGGTGTAATTCGAAATATATTTGAATTGGATTATATAAGCTTCAAAGAGGTTGTATTATATTGTGACTGGGTAAGAGTTGAGGATAAAATTCTTGTAAAGTTGATCCTGTCACCAATTTGATCATGGTTGACTTGTCCAAGTTGAAGAGCAACAACCACGTGAGCGATGAGACGTTTGTTTGTGCATTTCAAAAGGTCAACCAAGTGTTTTACTCGGAGTATATCAACAATGAGACGTGGTCAATTGTCCTACATGCGCCAAAGCATCTAAATAGTAGTGTGGATGACTTGGCTGCTCCTACCGAATATCAATTCATTTTTTATGATAACCTGAATTTGAAACAATTTTTCTATTTGTAATAAATATTCCAATTTGTACTTTATCAATCCATTTTTAATGTTTTAATTGATTTGCACTTCATCATTTTCACTCTTGTGTAGTGTGCTTGTGTGTGGGCAGTAGGGGTGGGGTGGGGATGTTTCGAATTTTTAGTAATTGTACATATTACAAGTTAGATGTTGTTGTTTTGGAATTCATAATTGAGTTGTTAAACAGTAACAATTCATTTGGATTTGTAGCAATTGTACATATTTGCATGTCTTCTTCTAATTCATTTTGATTTGTACTAATAACAACATTTTTTTTCCATAAAATATCTCCTTCAGGTATTAAAGAGAGGATGATGATGCTGATTATGATGATGTCGTTTGGGCTTGGTGGTAGCGGAGGCGACGAGGGCTCCTTGGCCCCTAGGCTCCCCAAATATGGAAAATTAGGGATGGTCATCGAGAACAAGATGGGGTTATTAGCGAGATCCCTCGAGCTAGTAAAGATGATCATCAGTCCGGGGTACACTAGTTGGAGGGAGGTGCCAAATGAGATCAAGTTAGCTATTTGGGCGACACTATAGGTAATGTATATATATTTATATTTCTATGAATATTTCGATTTCGATTTCAATTTCTTTTTATATTTATATTTATATTTATATTTATATTTATATTTATATTTATATTTATATTTATATTTATATTTATATTTATATTTATATTTATATTTATATTTATATTTATATTTATATTTATAATTATAATTATTCGCAACTAACATTATATTTGTTGGACAGGAACAGTTCAGCCTGGATCCAAAGCTATCTGATTTCGTCTTGGAGCAGTTGAGGGAGCAACACAAGATGTGGAAGAAAAATATGCGGACCCGATACTTTGGGAAGACCTGAGAGTCCGTTATCCGAATGCGTGAATTCGTCCCTCCGAAGGAGCCGATATCATTGGCATAATGGAAAAAAATTCATTGACAATGAGATCGGGGAGCGACAATTGGCATCTCGCCGATCGGGGAGGGAAAATCGAGTAAAAAAGACGGACGTGCACCACTCCATCCGGACGTCTTATGCGGAGGTGGAGCATAAGATGATGGTAAGATCTAATTTTTCTATAATTATATAAATATATTATTCTGCATTATTTTACTTTGCGGGATCGATACTACTATTGCATTATTTTATTTCAGGGGGCAGGAAGTGGCCCTGGGGGTCGGCCATATATGCTCGATACTTATGTGGCTATTCAGACGAAGAAGGGGAAGGATAAGGAGGTGTCCCTGAGCGTCGCCGCCACGATTGTAAGTAATCCGATAGTTTAATTTTTGTTAATTACGTTATAATTTTTTTATTTTCTTATATAACTAATCATGTGCTTTTTTTTTCGTTTCAGGCAAAGCTTAAGGAAGTGCATGAGTCGTAGTCTGATGCCGACAAGGCATCTTTGTCCACAGACGCACTCAGCCAAGTGCTTGACACCGATTGCAAGGGGAGAATAAGGGGGTGAGCTCGCGGGTGGCCAAATCTAGGATCTTCGGATTGGAGACGAGCGACACCGGGTTGGCTCAAACGGTGGACTCGCATGATGCGAAGCAATCCCATTTGGAGGAGACGGTCCAAGATATGTTCTCATTCATGAAGCATTCATTGCGAGGCAATCGTAAGGGGAAAGGTAAGGAGAAGGTAGTGGAGGATGAGGTGCAGGAGGACGAGGATGTGGACCTCGCTGCTTCATCGTCGACACGTGCAGACTTTGATGATCCAGTCCCCTATTTGGCTCCCTTCGACCGATCGATGTCAACACTTGGTTGGAAAAGCGTGTTTATACTGGACATATTTGATGGCCAGCGAATAGGGCGGGGGTTGAGGGACCCGAATACCATCCAGGGTATGCCAGTTCATGGACATTTGCTTCAAGTCATTGAGTCCAAGGTGCTCGTCACTCATGTGATGCTCGGGAAGGGGAACTCCCCATTGTGGTTGCGCAAATAATGCGGCGCGATGTATATTGATGGGTGTGTCAATTAGTATATCCTGTGTCCTACTCACCTTCTCAAAGCTACCCCTACCCCAGACATGTAGTGACATTATTTTAATTGAATTGTTTTAAGTTGTTACATTTGAATTATAATTGGATTATATCGTGATGCATAATATTTTGAATGTATATTTGTATTATCTCTATTTTATTTGGATATATGATGTTTGAATAGGTAGAACGTTGTTATAATAGGTACAAATATACTTCTGGGCAGTGGCAATGGCCATATTGCCCAACAGATTTTTTTTCAATTCTGCCCAGAATTGTTACGGTCATTGACTGTGACAAGTCCGTGACAAAGGAGAATTATCACGGACTTGTCATGGTCAATGATGGTGACAATTTTTTAAATATTGTCACGGGTTTGTCATGGTCCTTAACCTCGACAAAACTTATCATGGTTAAAGACCGTGACATGACCGTGACAAGTCTAATGAACTTGTTATGGTCAATGACCGTGACAAGTCTGTGACAACAAACATTGTCACCCCCAGAATTATCATGTTCATTAATCTTGACAAGTCCAACTTGTCAAGGTCAATGATCGTAACAATTTAGCAGATTTGGTGTAGCGCACTCTGTGCGAGATTCTGACTTACCATGCGGACGATTGATCCATTTTCGTTCGGTAATTTCCCATCCAAATGACCGGCATGCTGTTCCTAGCCATATTTGACCCAAAGTCAACTCCCGAACCCGGGATCAGTCCTAAGGACTATCGAAGGTCTTTGAATTCCCTTTCTAACGGTATACCCTGTGCATGATTCGGATCAACGGATTACATTCTATGACCATTTTTCTGGGAAAATCTGCACGAGACTCCCAATTGGCAGGTCCATTTCCCTGCCTATCGGCAGTCTGTCTAGGGTCACCTGCCAATTGTAAGGTCTAGGGCCATGTCCATTAGCACCACCCCTTAACCTATAGATAGAGGTCATGACCTCACTCCCAAGGCACATCTCAGATCCATCAGCATCACTGATCTCAGTAACATTCTCTTGATATCAGCGAGGTTCTTCCATGTGAATTTTCATTGAAGGTTACATTCCTATCCTTTTCATACCCAATTTGGAAAGATCACATTCTCTCTCATCCAATCTTCACCTAACATTTTAGGGAGTGCATCTAAGGTCAAAGATCAAGATTCAAAGAAGGTCCAAATCCTTCCCTCTCTCTTTAAATTTCTTATTTTTGAATTAAATACATTAGATTCATAATCTAGTTCTTACTTTAGTATTAATATCCTACATGTTTAATAGTATGTTGCTCATACATTTTTTTCTATAAAAATCCAAAACAAACAAAAAGAGGGTTACACCGATAAATTCCGAGCGGGATAACCCATCCCACTTTTTCAAAACTAAAATACATTCTTCTACACACACACACCTATAATAAAATCCCATTAGAATCTATGGGATAAACCCCATCCTTGTGACACATGTGAACTAGGTGGACTTTTATGCCTTTATAGGCTACGTAGGCGTCTCGGATTAAAACCTCAGACTCAAGTCCAATTTTCCACTTTTCTCATTTTCCCATTTCCCAATTTTTCCAATTTTCCCATTTTCATACTTATCATATTCTTGCATTATTATACATATTATGTTTGTGATTATTATTAGTGTTTCATCCAACACATATTATTGTTTCATCATAACGATCCATATCGCGATAGACGCGTAAATCATATTTTCTATATATTATTTTGGGAACATTCCTATGGATGACCTCACTCTATCTCTTCTATGGCATGAGCTGAAAATAATAACACAAGCCCATGAGAGACCAAAAGGGAAGGATGGGTGTCTAACACCTTCCCATTCCATAACTTAGCCCTTGAACCCTTCGAACTATTGGTTTCGTAAGCATTAGTTTGTCTTTGACGCCGTTCTCTTGAGGCGACAACATATTCTTTTTCTTATTTTGTGGAAAATAGTTTGGCGACTCCATATATTTACATTTACCCTACACTGACGACGACCGAAGAATTCCTAAGTCAAAAAGGGTGCGAGACCTTTCAACCCCCCTTTCTTTCTCCACACCCCCCTTTTTTGGGAAGAAGGAGAGAGGGACGGACATTGCGAGATCGAGATGGCCACACTGGCGACTCCATTAGGGATCATTTTCATAAGAGGTATAGATTCTGTTTGCATGGGTGTTTTGTTTTCTTGTGTGCATATGCACCAACTTGTGTGTCCCCTTTTTCTCCTTTACTATTTCTTGTACATATATATACCTCATATTTATCTCACTACTCACTCGTACACTTGAATATACTCTCCATGTACACTTCACACCACGTGCACCTAGGATCACTTATATCCACATATTGCACACACCACTTAGAATATTCATGCATAGGTGTCACTAACACACACCTCCACTTATCACACTTGTTTATATTCATGCTCACTCACACTTGTCACACACCACTTGTAGTTGATCCATGCTTAGGTTCATTACCACACACTCACTTGTAGCTAGTCACACATCTCCCACATATCAATGCTTAGTATAGATTTACTTTTTATACTAGTACATTATCCCTTGCTTAGCATGATACTCATCAATAAAGATACTCTCTCCATAATATACTAATAAAGAATCATGCATTTTGCACTCTACATCACCAAAGAGCATGGATATTGACCAAATTTTATCGCATAACTGGGGTTCACTTCGTGATGGGAGTTGGTCCGGCGGGTCACAGTTAGCCTAAGCGATATGACTATCACCTTACATTGGCCAAGTACCTTCGACATATATCAAACGGTTCCCCCTGCATTTTACCGCTTGATCGAAGTCATGATAGGAGGTATATTGCAAGGAATTCATTCACGTACGTCGAGTATATCGAATTCTCTCTCACACGTATTGTCCCCACAAGGTATATAGTGAGGCAATTCACGTACACTTAGGTATATCAAATGGCTTGCCCACAAGTATCGATTGCCCTCAAAAGAAAAACGTTTGTCATGGAAGTCACGCCAAAGGAGGGAACCCTTCTAATTAGCCCAACAAATGCATCCTCTCACATTGCTGTCAAACCTAGGTCACTCATATCCAGTGTGTTGGTTTCTACCCGAAACTCTATCGAAATGACGGGTCGACATGCCGCCCAAATTTTTGCTTGATTTCATCTTTTTTAAAACGGAACCCTGCCATGAGCCTGGCAACAAATCCAATTGTGTTTTTACATATTTTTTTTTCAAACCCAATTTTTCCAAGCTTGGGTCCCGTCTGGCATTTCTCTTTGCATTTAGGTAAACCTAATACAAGTGAGAAAATAATAAGCATAATAATAATAATCATGTTGAGACCGGTCTCGCATTTTTTCCTTCTTTCTTTTCGAAAGGTGTCAAAAACATTTTTCCTTCATTGATAAAAAATACCCAAAACTATTTTTCCTCCCTTTTACCCCAAAACTTCTTTTCCTTCTATTTTGCAAAAAATGTCAAAAACATTTTCCTTCCTTTTAAAAACTAACAGCTTTCCTTATCTTTCAAAAATAAATTCGACGACTCTCACACTCCCATTGCCATCAAACTGGATTTTCCCTGCACCAACAACATGACTGAATACGAGGCGATCCCGATAGGCCTTGAAGTTTCTCTCAAGAAAGGAATTCGATACCTAGATTTCTATAGGGATTTAAACCTCATCATCGGTCAATTACTCCAGAGATGGAAATTCAAGGATGAGAAATTCTTACCCTTCCATACCAACCTAAAAGAGTTGGCCTCCGAATTCCAAGAAATCACCTTCCACTACCCGCTATAAGCGAAGAACAACTTAGACGATGCCCTTGCTACTTTAGTATCCATGATTAACATTCCCTAAGGAATAACAATGGCCCCGTTACTAGTCCAAAAGAAAGGTAAACCAACCAACTGTTACCACATTGAGCTCATCAAAGAAGAAGATCCTGATGTAATTAACTACTCGTAAAATGATATTTGGCGCCTCCTCAAGCATGGTGGGTATCCCTAAGGTTCTGAAAATAAAGACCAAGAAACCCTTTGTAGACTGGTTGCCCAGTATATCATTTGTGACAAAGCACTGTTGATGAGTAACTTTGATGAAACCCATTTACACTGCATTGCAGGGGCGGACATTGAAGAGATGATGCAAAACATCCATAGCGGGGAATACGAACCCCACATGATTGGCCATATGCTCGTCAAGAAAATCACCCGACATGGTTACTTTTGTACTACCATGGATCACAATTGCACTGCCTGTGTTTGTATATATTTCACATGCCAGCAATTTTCTAACCCCTAACACTTACCTCCATGGGAATTATACAACATAACCTCTCTATGGTCGTTCTTCACAAGGGGCAATGATATCATAGATAAGGTTACACCTAAAGAGTCCAACGGTCATAAATTCATCCTAGTTTTCCTTGACTACTTCTATTAATGGGTCGAATCCATGTCATACACGGTGCTAAATGCGAAGAAGGTGGAGAAGTTCATCAAGAAAAATATCATCTACCGACATGGGGTCCCACATGAGAAGGTTTCAGACAATGGGTTATATTTCGAGGTAGAAGTCATAGAAATGATCGATGAGTACGGTATTTAGAGACATAAATCTTCTCCCTACCGATCTCAAACAAATGGTGCAGTTGAAGCCGCTAATAAGATCCTCAAAGCTATCATCATCAAGATGACTGAAAGTTAGCAAAATTAGGCCAATCAGACCCCTTACACCCTTAGGGGCTATCGCACTTCACTTCGAACCTTTACGAGGATACCCCTTACTCTTTAGTATACGACATGGAAGTAGTCCAACCCGTGGAGCATGAAATCCCTTCACTGCACATCATGCTTGAAAGGAAAGTGAGCGAGGAAGACTAGTATTAGAGCCGCCTTGACGATCTATCACTCTTGGAGAAAAGGAGGATAAAAGATCTATATCACATATAAGGGTACCATCGTCGAATAGCACGATCACTAAACAAGAGAGTTAAGGACCGTGGTGTCCGAGAAGGGAACTTAGCCCTTGAGGAAATTATAGAGCCCATCTGGGACCCCAGAGGGAAATCCAAGCCCAATTGGAGCGACCCCTATGTTGTGAAGAAAATTGTGTCTAGCGGTGCCGCTATGCTCGCTGATCTTGATGGAGAAGAGATGGCCCATCCATTCAACCTAGCCGTCTCAAGAAATTTTACCCATAGTTCTAAATCTCGGCGCGCTACGAATATTCTCATCGCCCTTCTATTTTAAATAAAAAAAACTTCATTTCCCTCTACTCAGAACTACATGGGGCCTGATCCTCTAAAAACCTTTTTCCTTAAAAACTAAAACTCAAAACCCCCGAGAGGTACGTAGGCAACTCATACGCTTTATATGAGCACGACTCCCTTCTTATTTCACAAAATGCTATTATTTTCTTATCCCCGGTAATGATAGTTCATTTTAACATATACATGAACGAACGGATTATGTATGCCTTAGCGATTGGTATAAATAATTCATAATACAAAACTCATCAAGAGGCACAACGAAATAATTAAAAGTTTCGCTGTTTCATTAAAGTCCTTTATGATTACATCATCATAGGGATTCAAAAAACTTCCCTTGCCAACCTACTCCTACTTTTCTAAAACCAAACAAAAACAAGCCCCCCTACACCTAAAATAACCTTTCCAAATTATCCCTTATAACCTACATAACCAAACACCATACTAAAGTTTCACAAATTCTACCCGCAACAGCCAGAAGAGATGGCACCATCATCATCCACATCTTGGGGTCCCCAAACTTCCCCTTCCTAAAGAGAGTGTCGTTGATGCTCCATAGAATGATAAGCCCGGACTAGCCTGGGGAAAACTATAACACCTCCCTCCATTGTGTCAGATGTGGCGAACCACCTTTGCCCAGTCTCCACATCCAACATCTTGGAAACTACTTTTCTCTATAACCACTTCATGTAGTCCCATGAAATATGCCAAACTCAACCAATAGACTGTGAAGGATGGGTCGACGGTAGGCTATTCTCCCACAAAGAGCCTATTAGCATGCACAAACACTTTGTCAATTCCTCCACCAGAACAAAGTCTAGTGTCCGAGGTGGCACAATCTGTTCCCAGCCAAATTGGAGCATGAGTCGATAGGGAAAGTAAAAAGAGGTATGTCTGAGTCCAACTAACCAAACTTACTAGTATTCCCTCAGTTCCAGAATGAGTAGCACCCCCCCCCCCCCCACTAAGGAAATGACCAACACAAGCCTCGTGCTTCACAAACCAATTATCCAAGCTCTCGATGTCCAGACCTACGCTGATAAAGTAGAGAGAAAAGAAGTTTGCCACACCCGATAAAGGATACTCGGGTGGGCTCTCCATACAGAATCTCTTTAATAACAACATGAACAGAATTATAGGGTTACCCCTAAGGAAGTTAGAACAATCTTACCGCTAGGCATACAGACCATTCAGAGTCTCCTCTAGTATCACCGTCGCAGGATTGTGATGGTATGATAAATATCGCCAATAGATAAATATCCCCAGTAGAGTATTTACTTAAGCCCTAAGGATTGGTTTCGACCCACAGTATTTGTCACCCTCTTTTAGGTTAGAATTTACCTCGGCCTCCGGTCATCACCTCTTTTAGGTCAAAATTGACATCGTCCCCCGATCGTCACCTCTTCTAGGTAAGAATTGACCTCAGCCCTCAGTAATCACCTCTTTTAGGTCAGAATTGACCTCGACCCCTCGTTCATCACCTCTTCTATGTCAGAATTGATCTCGGCCCTCGATCGTCGCCTTTTTTAGGTCAGAATTGTCCTTGGCCCCCAATTGTCACCTCTTCTAGGTCAGAATTAACCTTAGCCCTCGGTCGTCACCTCTTCTAGGTCAGAATTAACCTTGGTCCTCGATTATCACCTTTTTAGGTCAGAATTGATCTCGACCCTCGGTCGTCACCTCTTCTAGGTCAGAATGGACCTCGACCCTCGATCATCACCTTTTTTAGGTCATAATTGACCTCGGCCCCCGATCGTCGCCTCTTTTAGGTCAGAACTGACCTCGACCCTCGGTCATCGCCTCTTTTAGGTCAAAATTGACCTCGGCCTCCGGGTGTCACCTCTTTTAGGTCAAAATTTACCTCAGCCCTTGGTCATTACCTCTTCTAGGTTAGAATTGACCTCGGCCCTCGATCATCACTTCTTTTAGGTCGGAATTAAACTCGGTCTTCCTTCGTCACCTCTTTCTGGTCAAAATTGACCTCAGCCCTAGGCCAACACCTATTTGAGGTCAGAATTAACCTTGGCCCCGAGTTGTCACCTCATTTAGGTCAGAATTGACCTTGGCCCTCGGTCATCACCTCTTTTAGGTCATAATTGACCTCGACCCTTAGTTATCACCAACTTTATTTCATAATTAACCATAGAACACATAATTGTCCATCCCCAGCGTTCCCTTTAGGTCCTTAAAATCGACCTCGATCCTTTTTATCGATCATCCTCGTCCCCTAGGTCAGCAGAATCAACCTCTTTTTAAAACATCATGTGGCGTCTATTCGATGACTTTCACTTTTTTTAAGCTCACCCGTCAAGGGGCAATATAGTCATAATATTTTAGGACCCCCTAGGTCTCTCCTTAGGTCCCTAGTACCTCCCCATTGCACTACATACCCTAGGTCATACTCCGAGTACTAATATAGAAGCCATTGGGAGCTCTCTATCCCCATTTGACTCTGGTCAACTCTATTGTCAGAGCAAAATGTCTTTAAATCTTCGAATGGCTCTAAATCCCCTTTCCAATGGTCCGTTTTGTGCGCAAATTGGCATAACGATTCAGACGAACGGACCATTTTACTATCGGAAATCAATCTAAAGGCCACTAGGAGCTCTTGGGCACTGATTTTACCCCATTGAACTTCATCGATAGAGTAAAAGATATTTCAATCTTTAAAGGGAACTGAATACCCATTCAAACCATTCAGATGAAGAATCAGTTTTCCCCCTGAAAATCAATTCGGAGGCCACCGAACGCTCTCGGGATCCAATTGACCAAGGTCAACTCTTCAGCTTCAATGAGACTGAATGACACTCCGAAGGGCACTAAATACCCTTTCCAATGGTCTGCCCCATGCACGATTATGACTTACAATACGGACGAATGACCCGATTTACTCCGAGAGGTCATCGGGCACTTTTGAGCCCCAGTTGACCAAAGTCAACTTTTTGAATCAAGCGAAGCTCTTTAGAATATCGAAGTACATTTCCTAACCTTTACAAAGGTCCACCTCGTGTGCGATTTCCACTTACCATATGAACGAACGATCCATTTTCTTCTGACGATCTTCTGTCCAGAGGACCGATGTGCGCTTCCGAGCCACATTTGACCCAAAGTCAACTCCCGAACTGAGGAGTATTTGAAGGACTATCGAAGGTCTCTGAATTACCTTTCTAACGGTATACCCTATACACGATTCAGATCAACGAATTACACTCTACGACCATTTTTCTAGGAAAATCTGCACGAGACTCACAATTGGCAGGTCCATTTACCTGCCTATCGGCAGTGTATCTAGGGTCACCTACCAATAGTCAGGTCTTGGTCCATGATGATCAACACTTCCCCTTACCCTATAAATAGAGGGTATGATCTCACTCCGAAGGCACACCTCAGATCCATCATCATCACTCATCTTAGAAACATTCTCTCGAAATCAGCAAAGTTCTTCCATGTGAATTTCCATTCAAGCTAACATTCCTATCCTTTTCATACCCAATTTAGCAAAATCATATTCTCTCTCATCCAATCTTCATCTCACATTCATGGGAGTGCATCCAATATCAAAGATCAAGCGTCAAAGAAGGTCCAAATCCTTCCCTCTCTCTTTAAATTTCTTATTTTTGCCTTAAGTACATTAAATTCATAATCGAGTTGTTACTTTAGTTCATACACATTAATATCCTACATTTTTATTAGTATATTGCACATACATTTTTTTATAAGAACCCAAAATAAATAGAAAGAGGGTTACACCCATAAATTCCGAACGGGATTATCCATCACACTTTTTCAAAACTAAAACACATTTTCTACACACAAATATATAATGAAATCCCGTTCAAATCTATGGGACAAACCCCTCCTTATGCCGCATGAGAACTACGTGGACTTTGATGCCATTATAGGCTACGTAGGCATCTCAGATTAAAACTCGAGACTCGAGTCCAATTTTCCAATTTTGCCAAATTCTAAACTTTCATATTTATCATATTCTTCCATTATTATACATATTATGTTTGTGATTATTATTAGCATTTCATCCAACACATGTTATCGTTACATCAGACGATCAATATCACGATAAACGCGTAAATTATATTTTCTATATATTATTTTTGAAACATTCCTATGGATGACCTCACTCTATCTCTTACATCGTATGAATTGGGTGATTCCAATCTCCATTATATATATACGTACACACACATCATGGAGAAATAACGGAAAATAATAACATAAGCCCATGAGAGATCGAAAGGTTGGGATGTGTTCCTAACATCTTCCCATTCCATAACTTAGCCCCCGAACCCTTCGAACTATTGGTTTCGTAAGCATCAATTTGTCTTTGATGCTTTTCTCTCAAGGAAACAACATATTCTTTGTCTGTTTTGTGAAAAATAGGTTGGCGACTCCATCTCTTTACATTTACCCTACACTAACGACGGTCGAAGCATTACTAAGTCAAAAAGGGCGCGAGACCTTTAAGCCCCCTTTCTTTCTCCACACCACCCTTTTTTGGGAAGAAGGAGAGAGGGAGGGACATTGCGAGATCGGGATGGACACAGTGATGTCTCGCGATATATGCAAGTTAAGTTGAATTTTGTCCAATACATTAAAGAAGAAAGGGTTCTGGGTTTATATCATGGACATATATACATCAATCATAGATATGCTTCTTGTTAGTTGGGCACATGGAAAAATTCATATATTTTTAAGAAATAATACCGAATGGATGGAGATCAGATAACGTATTTTAAAGTCTTATTATGAGAAGTTATATACATATGTATAGTCATAAACATGATTAGTTATTTATAAACATGTTAGTGTAATGAATCCATTTCTTATATTATTATTGTAGGTTATGTCGAATGATAATGGAGATAACGTACCAGATGATGACGATATCCCAATCTGGATTCTCATCACCACTAGGTGAACAATACTCTTCTCTACCAAATGTTCGATCTACCACTCCATCTACGAGTAGGTAACAAATATCTATTAATACAACACCCACACCCCCTACCAACACCTCCCGAGCAAATGAGAAAAAGCCCATTGGTTTCTCCCTTCTCACGAATAATCCTACTAGAAGTTAAAATGACATCTAGATCTTTAAATCTCGAGTTTGTCATTTGGGAAAATGAATGTGGGATTTGGGGAAACAAATAATTGTATTATTCTTGTTTAATTATTTGTATTCTCTCTATTATTCTTGAAACTCTATAATTTACCTTTAGGAAGTACGAGAACAAAGTTTCCCAAAATTAAAATTTTCTTTACTACTCGGTCGTCGGGTATTTTTCTCCCAAATTAAATGATGAATTTACAATATCAGAAATTCTAGCATAAAATTCATCAAAAGTTTCATTTTTGAGCATTTTAATGGTCTCGAATTGAGTGGTGAGATTTTGGAGTTTCGAAGCTTTTACGACACTGGTTCCCTCGTGGGTGAGTTGTAAAATATTCCAAGCTTCTTTAGCGGTTTCACACGTCGTGATACATGGGAATTCATCCGGTGTGATCGCAGTAAACAAAACATTCAAGCCTTGGGAATTAAAATTGGCTTGTTTAAGTTCATTCTCACTCCATCTCTCTACAAGTTTGGGGACACGTTCATTTTCTTCTAAACATGTAGGTGGGGTCCACCCGATACCTACAAACAGCCCAACCCTCTCATCTATGGACTTTAGTGATTATTTCATATGCGCTTTCCAGTACAAGTAATTAAAACTATCAAAAACTATAAATTTTGAAAACGAGGCAAATTCTATTTTTGAACAAAGCTAAATTATGGATCTTAACGCAATAACTTAGCGCTCTAGCTCTCATACCGATCTAAAAGGGCGCGAAAGCCCCTAAATTTTAGATTCTTTAAATTTCCAAGTGCGAAATAGGATAGTTAAACACACACACACACACATAATTAAATTAAAATTTCTTCTTCGAATTCACAATTAAATATATCAAATTTTAATTTATTACCAACTAAAATTAAACTAAGTCAAATATGTGAATATTACTTTTAACACAAAATTAACTTACACTTACGCAAATAATTAATTAGCACCTAAAATAAAGTAATGTGTGATTAAACCCAATTTTATCTTGATTTACCTAAGCATGCATCTAAGTTTTTTTTTGCAAGATAAAATAAACAATATCACATTATGCCGCGATGTACAAGGAAAACCCAAATGGGAAAAACCTCGGACGACCCTGCCTAATAAATCCACTAGGTACGGTATGTTTATAAAGACAATGACAAGAAGACTCATAACACTCGACTCGACTCCTTCAAGCCCTGATGCTTCCTTCACTTTTCAACCTCTGACTCGTAGATAAATTTGGATTCCACCGGAATCTTGGAGCCCACCAATGGAGGCACATCAATCGCCAACCACACATGGTTCCTTTCATCATGTGAGAATGCCGCAGCAAACAAATTTCTTCTCCTTTATGGGGTATAGAATATACCCAAACTCTCTTCTTATTTGTGTAGAGAAAACCCATTGCCAAACAAACTCTCCAAGAAAAATATATATATATATATATATATATATATATATATATATATATATATATATATATATATATATATATATATATATATATGAAAGAACTTGGATTTAATGAAACATTTGGGTGTATGAGTTTTGGTAGAATTTAATCCATGAAATTAAAAACACAAAACTTAAACTTTTGAGGGAAACCGTTTTGCTCTCAAAATCTAAAGTTAATTATGTCAAAAGTTAGTTTCCAAAAAGTTTTTCCCTCACATAAAGTCTTATGAAAAGTAGTAGGGAAAGTAGTGGGTAAAAATGGAGAGAAAAACAAAAACTGCCAAAACTGACGGAATCTCGTTCGAACGACCATTCTCGTTCGGACGACATCGTTCGAACATCTTCTAACGAGAATTCGGAGATTAAGGAAAAAATTTATTTCGATATCTTGTTCGAACGAGTTCATTTGAACAACTTAATTCGAACCAAACTTTTAACGAGAAAATAGAAAAATGGAAATCAATCTCGTTAGTAATGTCGTTCGAATGACTGGGAATCTCGTTCGAATGAGACCCATTTCCGTTCAAACGAGTTTTTAGAAAATTTAAATTTTAGTTTTAAGCCCAACATTTTTATAAAATAAGTCTAAATTGTCTAAAATGATTTTCTGAGAAAATTAAAAGTCGTTATGATAAAATGTTATAAAACTGACACCCATGAAATATTTTCCAAGGTCCTATATATATAATAGTGTATTCATACCTTTGGAGACTTGGAATCCTCAAATGTTGATGACGTGAAACATGTGGCATAAAACCCGGCAAGGATTAAACTTGAAATCTTGGCCGCTACGTCTTCAACATCTTCAAACGTCATAGGCTTGATAGGAAAAAAATTGTTATGCTATGACTCAAATAGTTTTGTCCGTAATTAAGCCAAAACTATATATGGACTCAATTAGAAATTTGTGCCCTTACATATGAACAACTGTGTGGCCGAAAGCGCATCCACCCGTACACAAAAACTTTGTGAAATTGCAAGGACTCCTCAGATAAAGGTGCACTAATTACCAAACTGCATTGACCCTGCCAGGTCCACCCACACTCTATTGGGCCAAACCTCATCGTACCATGATATGGTACAAACCCGGGCTACCATAATCGCAAAAACATAATTATCAATTACCAAAACTGAAAGAAACACAAGGACTGAAAATAATGAACAACCGTTTCAGAAAAATATCATTTGCACCCAAAGGATTATGAGTTACGAAAGGCAAACCTTTACCTCATGCTTTAAAGTTTACTAGTCCTCCCAGACATTCTCATTGGGTATCGACCTAGCCTCACACCCTCGCTTGAGTCACCAATAATGATGAATCGGATCACAACCATTAATTCATACCAGATAAAAGCAACATACGAACCGATTGTCCATTGGGAAGTCAAACATTGGACTTCCATCCTTAATAGTAAGGCTCCCTCCTTACATCCTTGGCAAACATGAGACACTCCAGCCGACGAGTGCTAATGCTTTTATTTATATTGACATTGCCCATCTTTCTAGTAACGTCGTGAAAAACCTAATACACCTAGGTTGTTATCGATATTATCATACCATGATCGTATCCCAATGTCTTCTTAGGTAATATCCCGTTAAGTAAAACATTAACCTTATAGTAACCTTTACCTACACGAGGTCATCACTGAGATTTTCTTCAAGTTCTACCCAAACTGAACTTAGTTGATGGCCACACCGGTCGCCATTAGCATTCTAAGGGTTGTAAGTACCATACAAGGATACATCTTCTAAGTCGTGATGGCTTGGAAAGACGTGTCAAGAACTAGTCCTTATCTTACTAGGGCTTTCCTAACTTATATTGTTGACACACGCCAACACTTTTATCATGCTTTGATATCCCCCTTGGGTGCCATTTTCAAGTCTTTCTTATGACATCAACATTTTAGGTCCCAATTGCATTTCTTAGCACCCATCAAAATCAAGCACTACACTTCCTACATTAGCCATCTTACGGCAAAGGCATTATTTCTAACTGCGGTACTAATTTTCATTTATCCTTAGAAGGTTACCACACCTACTTACATTAAATTGGGCGACCTCACTAAGGACTACACGATTCAACTCCTTTGATTTTGACAAATATCCCGAGAGTACCATCTGACTCTCAATATTATCATCACTAGGACACTATCACTTCTTAATACCGGACTTAATTGGTTCCCTAAGGACACCAAACATACTCCACATTCTCAAAACCCGAACATATTTTATCATCAATGACTTTCTCATCGTAGGTATGCTTTACAAACTTCTCAATACCCACATCGTGATCACTAGGTGCTTGCACAGACACCAGTCTATGAGCCTCTACAAATAACACACCTTAACCATTGAACACCTTAATGCATCATAACAAGTCAATTTCTATTCCAAATGACGCCACACACAATTAGTCCTACGAACATTCCAAGACTCCCTTAAAATATAATCACATTGGAATTGTCTCGCATCTAGCCATGACTTTGGCTACTAAAATAGGCCCTGACACTTACATGATAACCTTATATCCCTTCCAAATGGTTGTTTCCATAAGCCATGCACCAAATTTCATACTGACATAATAAGGATTTTGGCAGGATACATGATGTCATATACAACCTATAAACCTCTAAGTCTACATCACCAACATCACTAAAGATCCTATCCCTCAAAATTACATCATATCTCTTAGAACCTTGACGTGAAAGACTATTTAGAGTTTACTCCTAAGTCTCCTTAACCATCATTGTTGCATACATAACATACTTACCGTAATTTTCCTGTAACTCTCACCATACCTTGCGAGATACAACTTTCAATTAACATCCACCAAGACTCTTACTAGCAATAATAGTATCTTACCAACTTTGATCAAGTACACATCATCAAGTATTGAGAAACACGATTCCTCATGCTTACCGAATCACCAATTGTCTTACAACAAGATACTACCCTAAAGATTGAATTCATCTAATTACATCATCATTATTATCTAATCGAAAGTACCGTACCCTGGAAATTAATGTATCCTCATCACAAATCAATACTACTTAGGTATGACGCTCTAGTCACGTAATAACCACGGCCGACTTTACATAGTTCATATATCTAATTAAATGGACGTCATTAAGCTTTATCAGCATCTCAACAAACCTCTCATATCATTAAGGGTTGACACACAAGCACCTCACACTAAAACACGTAGTGTCACCACAATTTGCTAGCATAAACACTCGCAAATCACTATTATATCTAAATCATAAGAACGAAAGAGATTAACGATAAATAACTTTATCGCATGCCACTTGGCAATTAATTACCCATCGTGCTACTCTTCGACTCTGCCATCGAGAACACGAACCAAAACTGTCACCAATCTAGTGTGATCGGTCCAAAACTAACACCGACATCGAAAGATCCACTACCAACCTCACCACATCACTCCCGAAAGGAACCTTAAACCTAAATATTTGATATCATTTGTAATGCCCCCCCCCCCCCCCGGGGGGGGGGTTTACGGGTTATCCATGGTCAACCTAGTCCAACCCGAGCATTAAGTGTGAAGTGAAATGGAACAACCTACATAATATTGTTAGTTCGGTTTTATTTAATTAATATTTCACTTGTTTAGAACGCAATTTTCATTTTAAATCAAGATACTTGAGGTACCCATGGGAAGCATCCTCGAAATCCAAGCATATAGAGCTACTGGCGTAAAATAAGAAGAATACTTACAAAGACTTGGGAATGGGCTGAATGCCCAGTGGAAAATCCCAACAATGCAATATAGAAACGAATGGTAGAAAGGATACTCTAACACATTATATCTTCATTCACATGCCACTACCTTATGTAGAAACATATACATATATATGCTTAAATGCATGAAATCATTTTTATTTAAAAAATGTTACTTACCCCGACTAAATCACATTAATCTTGTAAAAGAATTTCCCTTTTTCTTGACTTGACATTTATTTCTTGATTTAACACACCCGGTTAAATACTTTAAATAATACCCCTTTTTAAGAAAAATCATTTCTTTTACTAAAATTTTCTTATTACTCATGCCAAACCTATCTTAATAGTTTCATAGAAAATCACCTTTCAACACATGCGAACACGGTGTTAGAAAATAGTTATTTTTCCTTTGAAAACCTTTCATAAACAAACCCTTGTGTTAATTATGGGTCAAACCTCTTTAGGTTGCTTAGCTACCCATTTAATCCATTCACTTTACCAATCATTTACCTTGTGGACATTAGTCAATTTTCACATTTCTTGTCCACTTTATCCTTTACCAGAACATTTATTAATTCATTCAAGTTAGGTTGTCTTTTCACATATTCACCATACAACCCAGTTGTTGACATGTTTCATGTTCATTATTTTTTTCTCATAATCTTCTAATATCTGCATACTTTAACGGGCTTCACACCGTCAGCTATACTACTATATGCTCTGGCTAGTGATTTTGTTCTTTCACCCCACGGCTCCGACCCTCCTTAATTATTTTTGGTATCATCCAAGTACTTATTATTTTGTTTTAACATTATACAAATGTCCACATTATTTCACTTTTTCTTTTCCCAAATGAAAACCCTAGTTTCACCCAAGCTTGTGTTACACTTTAAAAGCATAATTTATTTCCCTTTTTACTCTAACATTGATTTTATCCCAAAAATCATGTTCACTTAGGACCATTTTATATAACACCTTTTCCAATATTTTTACTTCATAAAAATATTTCACTTTACATAAAATTATCATTTTACCCATTTGTTTCTAAACTCGTATTTTCCTCCATTTTCACAAGTATTATTTCTCAAAACACCATTAAGTTACCCAGATTAACTTCTTAAGTGTTTGTAAAACCTTAATACTTTTTTTAAGATTTTCGAGTAACATTCTTCTCAAGCTGGAAACATATTTATTTCTTCACTTTGTTTCTCAAGAAATCATTGGACATTTAAAGACTACTTTATGAAAAATTACCATTTTCCTTCATTAACACATGGAGTCTTATAATCATACACTTATAATATTTTTAACACATTTTTTATACACTTTAAGGGCTAAAATTATGAATTTCTTTATTTTATGTTTAAACCTAATAAAACCCTCATTAAATTTGTTTATATGTTCAACCTAAAAATACTACAAGTTTATATGCATGAGAAGATGGATTTTAAGTCCAAATATCCTATTAAATGTGTCTAACGTGTGATTTACTCTAGAAACTTCATAATGTTTGAACAAACATACTTTTCAAGACAAAAGACATTTTTATTTCTTCAAAATTGGAATAAAATGTCCATTTATATAAATTCCCAAATTTTCCCAAAAAAAAACTTTGAAACCTTTATTCATAAAATATTCCCAAATCAAAATGAGCTTTCTTCCAACATTTTTATTTCATAAAAATGTTTAATACCAAGTTTTCTTGTAATGTCTCATTTTTCTCAAAACCATTGATATCCTTTGACCCAATTTTCACAAATCATAAGAAATATCATTCTTATATCATAAATGCATCATACTTCAATAATTTTAACTACAAGACCTCTAATATGCAAAATAGAGTCTTAAACTAAGAGTAAAGTTTTTTCTACCTCAAAAGGAGCTCCAAGAATGGTTGATGAAAAAGAAGATGATGACAATCCCCCCCCCCCCCCCAAGGTGGCCTCAAGGAGATTTCCTAGATCCACAAGCATGCTCTAAGAAGGATCCAAAACCCACTTCAAAACTCCATAAATATCTACTCTTCTTCTACTTCAAAACCACCACCAACACCTCTAAAATTCGTAGCTCTACCTAAGAATGGAGAAAATGAGTTTATTGGGCTTAAATATGGTGGAATACTAAGAAATGTGGTGGCATAAGGTGGAGACAGGTGGTGTATGGTGGTTTGTGGTGGTGGGAGAAGAGGGAAAACTCTTCAAGAGCAAGAAAGAGAGAGAGGAAATGCTGAAAAGGGTGGGGAGACCCACCCCACTCTCTCTTCTTTTAAACCTCAAAGAACCCCAAACAAAGCCTAATAAAACCCACACCAACTCTAAAACTCCATGTTTGACCATCAGGGTGCATCAGGATATGACACGTCATCAATTTAACGGTCCAAAATATGAAAGCATAGAAGGGCATCTCGATATAAAAAATTTTGAACAGGTCATTCGAACGAGATTGAGATCTCGTTCGATATCCTAATCGAATGACCTTCTAATAAGGTGATGAACCTATGCAATAGTGGATCGTTCTATCATCGTTAAAGTCTACCTCAAACGAATGAGGCTTTTCATTTGATCCACTATAACTTCATTCAAATGAAACGAGAATCTCGTTCGAACGACTTTTGAGCTCATTCAATCTAGTTAGGTTCCTCAAAGATCTAATTTTTATCCACAAACTTCCAAAAATTACCGTAAAGGCCAAAGAATAATTATATATAGATAAAGTTCCATATATTAATGATCCAAATTCCAAGGGTTTCATATGATTATAATATACATGGGGAAAAATAATAAAATATTGGGCATGAGTATCACAAGGATATTTTCATATCTCCTTCTGTTGCACATGTATCCTGCTGCTAAAGTCACCAAGTCATATGGTTCATGCTCCACATGACGTTGTTAAATAACAAAGTTAGACTTTTGTCTACTAAAGGCCGAGGTTGATCACTATTGAGTCGGCCTCTTGTCCAATCCTCGGTTACTTGTAAGTATTAGGTCAATTTGTTTAATCAATCTTCATGATAGTTGTCACCTTCTGATAGGTTCGTGAAGTACAATATATTCAGGGTACAACATCAATTAACTAACAAAGCAATACCCCAGATATTTGAAGTCTAAATGCCCAAAAGAAGAGATATGGGAAGTTCAGTGTTGCCTACAGATTTATGAGAGAGAGCAAGGGAATTTTTTATTTTCACACCATTGAGAGGAGAGGGAATTGAGGTTGTAGCATTCATATACCAATACTTGCACACGAAGAACATTAATAAGTTATGTACAAATATCATTATCATTGGAATATCCAAAAAAAAAAGTTGCAATATTGGTAACATGATTAGACAATTCCTCTAACCTAACTAGTTAAGAATGCCAACATAATTATTCTTGTCCCATTATATCAATAACTGAGAAATAATATTTATAAATAATACATCAATAACATAGTAATAGTAATTTGTCAGTTCTTGGGAGCCTTTACTTAAATGCTTACATGGGAAAATAAATTATTGAAACCAAGTTAAAGATACCAAAAAACGAAATTCTTGACATAGAAAAGGATTCCATCTTGTTGCAAATTCGACCAGTTTCTAGGCATAAAACCTATTGACTCTACGGCCATATAACAAACATCCAGTTTGTTTCCCTTCATCTTCACTCACATATCAAAATGAGTAACGTGTTATACACAATAATAGTTCCATAAAAAGAAAAAGAATCAATAAAAAACACAAAATTCTTAAATCTATCATAAAAAAAAATTATTTGATTTCGTGTATGTGTGTGTGTGAGAGAGAGAGATAGATAGAGAGAGATAGAGAGATAGAGGGAGTACCCATTTCAGCCGGATGTCGTAATGAACAATGAAAAGGTACAGGCCGCCCCAAAGAGGAATGGATAAGATGAGGTGTCATCAAAACTAAGAGGATTTCCAATGTTAATGTGGAGTGTGAGAAAATAAGTGTCATATATACTATGAGTTAAAAAAGAGTTCTCCAATACAACCCTTTAGAATGAATGTGAAGGTAATGTGTCAATATTTAATATTCACAATGTAAAGTAGACCCTCTAGATGTAGATACTCTCTTCCACAATGTGAAGATAAAAACTAAACAATCAAAATATTTCTCTCTCCACCTTGTCATTTTCATTCTCTCTCCACAATTTTCAAATAAAGGAATTACGTACACGAGTCACTCAAGTTTACCTTTAGACATTTGCATTGGAGATGGTTTTTTATTTACAAAATCTACATAAAGTTTTTTTATGCCACGTAAGATACACATTATCTAATTCTCATAGCCACATAGGAAACAACTCATATTTGCATTGTAGATGCTCTAAAGGAGTTAGAAAAAATGAGGGAGTTTAAAAGTATGAGGTTCATCTAAAGCTTTTAATATCTGTGGCTTTTCAAAGAGTTAATGACTCCAGTAGCCCCTAAACTATATAAGTGTGACCATTTTGGTCCCTAATCAATTTTTTAACCCTAAAGACCCCTAAACTATGGAAAACATGATTATTTGGTCCTTCCGTTAGTTTTTTCGTTAAAACTAATGGAATTCTTGATTTAATTGATTTTGTTTATTAAAAAAAGCTATAATGTAAGAAAACTTTAAAAATTTGAAGCCAAAATAAATAAATAAATGACATTCCTTACATAAAATTGGTTCCAAAATGCTTCCATAAATTCCAGCCAACATCTTCTTATAAGTTTTAAAAAATGGATTACGAAATATTATTTTTTACCCAACATTAACTCAACCAAAATAAAAGCGACACGAGACGATACAAATTCATATTCTTTTTATCAAACACAACCCAATTTAATTTCTACACGAAATTTTATTTTCATTACCTAACACAATTATAACTCAAATAATATCGACATGAGCGACACAAACTTTCTTTTTTTGCGAAACATGAACAGGACTGCAATTTTAGGCATGACGAAAATGGCTCCAAAACACTTCCAAAAAATTCTAGCAACCTTTCATATAAGTTATAAAAAATAGATGACGAAATATTATTTTTACCCAAGATGAACCCGACCCAAGTAAAAGAGACACGAGACGACACAATATTTTTATAAAAAAATAACCTAATTAAAGTGCGACATGACACATAATGTTAATTTCATTACTAACACAAACATAATCCAATTAAGGGCACTAACGGACCTAAAAACGATCATCTTGTGAACACCATACATCCCATGCATAATAGGCTCAAGCACACAACAGCTACTGGATAGTTATGAAACAAGTATGAATAGTTGGCCATGTTATGAGATGTTGAACAGTTATGCGGTATGTGGTGTACTGGTTAGTTGGACAGTACTGACAGTTATATGTGGTTAGTTTATGGGTAGTTATATTTCGTGGCATAATGAGTTAGTGGGGAGTTTATCTCTCTTGTAAATGTTGTTGTATAAATGTATGCTTGTACATTATTGAAATACATCTTTTCTTCAATTTAAAAAATACATGTCCGGGTATTATTGTTCACCTACAAAATACCTGTTTGAATTATAAGGGGGGAGGGGGTGAAAATAAATAAATAAAAATAAATAAATAAATATCAGTGTGGTCTTATGTCTCTTTTATATGTTATGATTGTGTTAGGTAATAAAAATAAAATTTCTTGTAACAATTAAATTGGGTTGTGTTTGATAAAAAGAATATAAATTTGTGTCATCTCATGTCGCTTTTATTTTAGTCGAGTTAATGTTTGGTAAAAAAATAATATTTCGTAATCCATGTCTTGTTGTATTTTAATTGGGTGCGTGTTCGTATTGGAAAAAAACTAAAAATTTGTGTCGCACGTGCAATTTTATTTGGGTTGTGATTATGTTAGGTAATGAAAATAAAATTTTGAGTCATGTCGCATTTTAATTGAGTTGTGCTTGATAAAAAAATATTAATTTGTGTTGTCTCGTGTCGCTTTTATTTGGGTCGGGTTCATGTTGGGTAAAAAAATAAAATTTCATATTCCATTTTTTAAAGCCTATAAAAAGAGGTTGATGGAAATTTTTGAAAGTGTTTTGGAACCAATTTTATGGAGGAAAAATCCTCTTTTTTATTTTTTGCTTCAAACTTTTCAAGTTTTCTTACATTTAAACATTTTTTTAATCATCAGAATCAATTCAAATAAGAATTTCGTTAGTTTTAATGAAAAAACTAATGGAAGGACCAAATAATTATGTTTTGCATAGTTTATGGGCCGCTGGGGTGAAACAAAATTGTTTAGGGACCGAAATGGTCACTCTAGTATAGTTTAGGGGTCACTGGGGTCATTAACTCCCTTTCAAATGGAAAGGAGGAGATCAATTGGGACAGAGGAGAGGAGAGAGGGGTGAAAAGGGTAATGATGGAGAAGGATGAAGAGTAAAGTGCAATCTAATACAAAAAGGGATTAGTAAATACAATAAAACTTTGTGTATCCCATTTTGTACCCTTTTCCATACCCTCTGCTTTAAAATCTCACGTCTTATTATTGTGGGTCCTGCCAGGACATAAGGTACAACCTCTTATTGCCTTGTCTTATTATAGGGTACAAAATGGGGTTACAAAATGAGGGTTCATGTAGTTTTACACAAGTAAATATCTAGCACACGTGCAAGTCTCCTGAAAGGAACCTGATTGCAGTTGGAGATA
The DNA here is from genome assembly GCA_949130495.1 of Sambucus nigra. Lineage (NCBI taxonomy): Eukaryota > Viridiplantae > Streptophyta > Magnoliopsida > Dipsacales > Adoxaceae > Sambucus > Sambucus nigra. Next base: position 170,584,204 of record OX422218.1, on the reverse strand, counting down.
TATATTGAGTTATACGCGACGTCACATGAATTGTAGCTCACTGTTATATTAAATAATATGATATGACTAGTAATGAGCACCGTGCAATGGACACATGATTTAAATGAATGAAATAAAAAAATTGTAAATAATTTTTTTTTATAAATAATTCAACATAAATTAAAAGCACCAGATGGAAAATAATCGTTTAATTAAAAAGAGAAACAAATGAAGGAGGAGAAAAAATAATATACATATATAGGCTCATATACATCACACTCTATACATCATTCATACATCATATCTAGTTAGTTCTAGGGCGTAAATTCTTTTTTTTTTAATTTTTTATTTTTCTCTTGAAATTAACACTCCAATCAACCAATTTTCAAAAAATTAGATCAAATTACATTTTTTAACGTTTTCAAACCTACTGAGTGTGCCTCTCCAAGCAATAGTAACATCTCGACGACCAAGTTGTTTGGACAAGTCATTGTTAGAAACAGCTATGTATGTATCCGATCCAGTTAGCATTTCTGGACCAGACTTTAGGCCATCTAGACTTTTTGAACAAGTTAGGAAGGTTGATATTTGAGGTAGCGTGAGATGTTGTAGCCGTGGTGGGACATAGATAGACCTTGGAAGAAATTATGGCGAGTGAACCTACAGCTGCCACACTACTTTGAAAATGGATCGAAATCAAAAGCGTCGTAACATTCTTGTGCCATTTCACCGTACGGATGAGTTAGGAACGTAAGATTGGGTCCATTGGGTCGAGAAGCCCCACCCACTCGTCTTCCCCGTGGATGCTACGCCAGGTGTCCGATAGTTTCGTTTCTTCAGATTGTTGGGCTTCACTTGTATCAGTGATGATGGTGTGGGTAGCACTGGCACTGGCACTGGCACGGGCTAGGATTAAGCAACGATTTTGATGGGTTTGGGGTTAAACTGGTAAGGACAAGTAGTGATTTTGGGTGGGATAGAGGTGGTGGTGGTGATGGGATTTCGAGAAGGTAAGTGTTGTGTTGTAGAGAGAGATCGACATTGAACTTTTCTTGGAATGGGGTGAAGGAAGGTGGCGAATATAAGGCATCTCCAATGTTTAGTTTCTAAATCCATTTCTATCCATTGGTTAAAACTTCACCTTAATCTACATGACATATTACTTTAAGAACGTGAGTGGACTTTTAGCAATACAATTGCTTCCACATCAGATCTTCCAACCGTCCGTCCATTTCTACATGTAGTAATGGCGATAGAAAAATTCCATATGACTCACCATCCACGTGGGATTCACTGCCACATTGAAACTCTTGTTGAAGAAGTTTTACCCATTTCCTCTTTTCTAGCATAGAGAAGAAACAACTGTTGGAGAAGGCCTAATGAGATAGGTTGGTTGGTGTAGTAAGATGGAGAGAGTTATTTTAAGGCTCGTATACCAAATAGTTTCTTTTACTTTTTTTTTTAAGAGTGGTGCTATGGGTACCAAATAACTCCCCAAAATCTCCCCCAAATAGCATTGATGAGTTGTACCCTGGCGGGACCCATACCATAAGGTATAACACTTAAAGCTATTTGGGGGATGATTTGAGGGAGTTGTTTGGGACACACAGTATTTTCCTTTTTTTAATATATGTATAATTTAAGTATTTTTATTTTGTATCAAAAAGTTACTTATTCTCTTATCTTTAAAGACCCGCGCCAGCGGTATGACTTTATCATGTCGCTGGCGCGAACCTTTAAAAATAAGAGAATAAATGACTTTTTGGGACAAAATAAAAGATTTGAACTAAATATGTATTAAAAAATGTTTGAGTGAATTTTTTATATTTGATCCTTATTTTAATACTCAAAACGCTGACGAGGGATATTGTTACATGATGTGTATAAAAAGTGAAATCAATGCATGTAACACATGGGTTTCTTTTAATAATGGTTTGTTCGAGGAACCGCTGCACACTAGGCTCTATTGGATTTAATAGGCTTTAGTGGGACATGGTTTCGTGCCTTTATAATAATTTCATATTTATTACACTTCTTTTATTATTATTCATTGTCTACCTTAAAGTATTGTTACAAAGTGAACACTCAAACTATCAAATTGATTTTAAAGGATGTTTTTTTAAGGAGAGGCGAAATATTATTCCAAAATATTATAAACAAATTTTAGAATATTTTTATTAAGGGTCATCATTTCATATAAATATTTTATATATAATAAATTCTACATAATCTATCACACATTTTTCTCTTTACCCACTATCTTTTAACACCATTTTCACTTTACCTATTAAACTCCAATAGTTTTTATCTCCAATCAAAGAACATTTAATAGATTTTGGTCCTCGCTACACTAACAATCATAAAGTTTTCTCATATAATAACTAGGGTTTGTCATCAAACTTTCAAATACTAATGCAAGGTGTTACCAATGAGCTTGGGATCACTAAAGAAAATAAAACACCCCAAATAATATTTTTAAGGTAATTTTTGGGTCCCATTTATATTAATTTTTGTTTGTTCTTAAGGATTTAAAATATGGTAGATTATCGAATAGTGGTTTGGGATCGGGGCGCCGAGTTGAACGTCAAATCTTGGGGTTAACCTCCTGAACCACTGTCATATATTTTTTTAAATAAGGTTGGTTGAGCACCTTCCTACCGAATTAGGTAACTCGAATTCGACACCTTCCTATCGAGATGATGCACTAGATTCGGCACCTTCCTATATAATGACTTCTAGGATCTAGAAAAACTTTGCCTAATTATGTATTATTCATTTGATAATAATGCAGGATACTTTTGCTTTAAAGCAATTAAGACATAATTATGTTCTTACTTATGTAGGATGCGTTCATGGATTTCAACTCCGTATTATTTAACAAGGCGTTAGTCAATATTGATTGTGAGAACAAAGGCGTTGATAGTTCTTTAGGAGTCGATGTCAGTGTCACTTTCTTTATTGACCAAGTATTTCTATTACACACAATCTATGAAATTGTTCAAATGTGATAAACTTGTGTATTAAGATGTAATGATTAATTTGTGTCTCTATTCTCAGGTATTTCCTACCCGTCAAGAATTGGTCGGCTGGGCTCAAATGCATGCTTGATTGATTAGAACAGTAATAGTAATCACCAAGTTTGACCCACCTTCGGCGACGCGGAAGGGATGTTTACATTTGGGTTGTGAGAGAGGATGGGAGTATCGGGATCATCATGGGAAAAATTATGAGAATAAATAAGTACTCAGGGTGAGGAAAATAAAAAAGAAGGATATGGCGGCTAGAAAATACAATTGGTTGTTTATCTTAAAGGGCATTCCACTTGATAGTGGGAGATGGACGTTACAGGTTGTAAATGGGGTTCACAACCATCAATTGCCGGAATCATTAATTAGGCATCTTACTTTAGAGGTAGAAACATCATTGAAGAGATGTTATTGACTGAGCCAGTCGCCATTCTAACGATGATAAAATGTCATAATTTTATTTAATGCGTCAATAATGAAAATAATTTACAATGCCAAGGAAAAGCTAAGGATTGAAGAACGAGAGGGTAGAACGGCGATGCAACAATTAATGAAATTAATTGGTGAAAAACACTAAGTATATTGGTATAAAATGAATGATTCTACAATGGAGATGGAAGAAATATGTTGGCTCATCCGAACTCCATTAAATTGGCAAAATATTTTCCCTCAATTGTCATTGTCGATTGCACTTACAAAATAAATCGTTACAAGATGCCTTTATTTGAGACAGTTAGTGTAACCTCTTTTAGATGGATGTTTAACATTGATTTTGTATTTTTAGTTACAAAGAAGGAAGAGAACTACCGTTGGGCATTGGGCTGGTTAAAAGAGCTATTTGATCCATCTGCATGCCTAATTGTCTTCATCATCGATTGGGAGTATGCATGCATTAATGCATTGCGAGTAGTGTTCCCCGAGGCAAGATATACAGTGTGCGCTTTCCATGTTCATCGCAATGTGGAAATCCATGCTCATAAAGAGATCCACGATGAGGATTCACTTAAAAATTCATGAGAGATTGGGTTCATTTGGTTGAATCCCTAATGAAGAGAAATTTCAACGAATCTTGGTATAAATCTCAACTACATTAACTATACATGGTATAACTTGAAGGAGAAGTTCGTTCTTGCATGGAATAATATGATAAAACATAGGGGAAATCGAACTACAAATTAGTGTGAAGGTGCGCACGATAAGTTTAAGAAACACCTAGAGAATTCTCAACTACATTTTGACAAGTTGTTTTCCAGCATGCACAATTATACTAAATAGTAGGTTATGGAAATTAAGAAGGAGTTTGAGGATTCCTTATAGAAAATAAAGCACTTGCACAATCTTCCTTTGTTGCGTGAGATAATTGGCCAAGTTTCAGATTATGCGACTGACTTAATTATTGAGGAACTAATAATATGTGACAATGTTGGCATGGATTTTAAATCGTGCCGCCATATCACGCGCAATGTCAATGATATACCTTGTTCTCATGAATTGGTAATCTACCAAATGAAGGGTCAGGCTATAATTTGGGGGGATTTGGATGGTCATTGGCGCAAATTATCTATGCTACCCGAGTTAGCTAAGTACCACATGGGTAATTATGAGCCAAAAATGATATTATTCAAACAGAGTTGGGAAAGTTCAACTGTAGATGAGAAAAATGCCATGCTACGTAAATTAAAAGACATATGCAGGGCTATTTGAGTCTTCTATGCCGAAGCAAGGGAAGGGTTGTCCACGGGGTCAAAGACCAACTACTTATGAGAAAAAAATACGAGAAGTCAATCAAAAGGGATCCTATCGCCTTTGAAATCACGGGGGAATCAACGGAGAAGGAACACCGTGCGATCCAGAGGCTTAAGAAAAACATTAATTTTATGGAGTTCACGCGCCCCGTCCTATGGTTCCCTAAATAGATGCCCATGTACAAGAAGTATCTAAAAGAAATACCCGAGTTTACAGAGGTTTTATAGAAGATATTGTTGATGTGGAAGAGGATGGAAATTGTCGGTTTAAATGCGTATCTAGTTGTCTAAGGTCGGGGTCTGAAAATGACGTATAGAGAAATGTGAGAGCGGATTTTATGGACGAAGTGATTAAAAATAATTATTGTTATGTACATTATTTTTGTAGTTGGTTTCTAGAAACCGTGATAAAATTTTTAGATGATTCTACAAGCCTGTGTGTTCCGAAGTCTTGGATGGTCATGCCAGAGTGTGGTTACCTTATGGCTGAGACTTATAATTGTGTGTGCGTGTCCTGATATCACCGAGACAATGCCTCACATTTTTACCGATGAGATATGAATGACCAAAAATTCCAATGTTCGTGCAGATTTGTCATATGTACAGGAATCATTTTGTCATAGTAAAGTTAAAACAAGGTTGTCCATTGCCACTGGTTGCAAGTCATTGGCATAATTGTTCCTTACATGAAGCCAACTCTTGGATTGACAAATATGTTGATTAAATAACTGAGTTTTGAAATATTTTTCTGAAGGATGTAGCGACATTTGATCATCCCATAAAAGTCAACTACTTAGGGATATTTTTTATACACAAGTAAGCAAATGTGTAAGTAGGTTCTGGGGAATATGTTGTATTATTTGTACACATGTAAACAAATGTGTAGGTAGGTTCTGAGGGATATGTTGTACTTTTTCTACATATGTAAGCAAATGTGTAGGTAGGTTCTGAGGGATATGTTATATTTTTTGTACACGTGTAAGTAAATGTGTAGGTAGGTTCTGAGGGATATGTTGTATTTTTCCATGAGTATAATTTATTACAAAAATTTATTGGCTCGTTATTATTTAATTTGAATGCCTTTATACGTATTTTGTCTACTAGCTTAGAACATTTATTGGAGTTCTTTTCTTTAATAGTGTTAAATCCTATAATTGTATGGACTAGGGTTATTATTATTTTAACATACGTGGATGTGTGTATTTTTTTTAGCGTACTTGTGACTTAATGTAGCACTTTTATTTGGTGAATTAATTTGTAAGAGTATTTAATTAATTAATTAGTCATTTTGGATCTACCATTGTCGGTACCCGAATTCGGATGTGAAACGAGGTGGGTTAGTTAAAACACCCTAAATATTTGACTTACTTGAGCCTATATTATTTAGGCGTTTCAACTAGTTTTGATATTGTGTCAAAACATATTTTTAGTTCGAGCCTACTCTACGGTACATCATGCAACGTTACTCGACTTCTCAAGATGCCTCGACTCTACTCAACGTACATATCCCAGTAAAGGTATATCACATAAGGATGCATATATGTAGTTGACACATTAGGGACTCATGCATTTATTGATTGATATTATTGAGTGTGTCTAATATATTTTGTCTAAAAGTGAAATTAGATTATTTTTGCTAAAATAAAATTTTATAAATAAAATTGATATAAATTTTGTTTGAAATGAATTTTTTATTCTTAAAATAATTTTTGAAATTATGTTGACATTTAAATGAATTTTTAAATAATATTATTTTTTATTAAAATGTCATTTTGGCTATTAAACTATTACCTACTAGTGATGCTTAGTCTTTGGACTGTTCCTCCCATAGACAACTGTTTCTTCCTTTTTATCATAGAGATTTATTTTGTTCATTTGGTTTATCCATTACCTACCTGAACCAATTAGAATCCGTGTCCTTATTGACCACCCTATGAGATGCGTAACCTTAGTTAGAAACTTTAGGTTCTTTTAATATCTGACCCATTAGGTCGAATTGTTCTAGACGCCCTAGGTGTACTTCTTGTACCCGAGAATTGCCCATACCCGTTACATATAGTGAGGTAGAGATTTGAACTATTATAACTTTTAGCATTACCAAGGTTTACCCATTAGTCACTGTTTCGTCCTATTATTGTAGAACTCATAGCTATCCGACCCTAAGTTTTGATTGAACCCATTAGAAGAACCATTGGTTCATGCCTTAGGAAGTTTCAATCAATTTTTTTTTATCTCTAGCCTCAGGTACATTAGGAAAATTAGTTGATGGAAATTAATGCCTTAGGCGTACTGTGTGACACCCCGCCTAATAAAATATCGGCTGATCAGTACTATACGAAATTAAAATAGGAATCCAAATTGGTTTAACCTTAGCATCACTGTCGAAAACCTTTTTAAAACTTACTAACCACCTAGTATTCCAAAAATCTGGTGTCAAATTTGATCTTTTTAATTAAACGACCAATAACATGCGGAGAGATAATATGAGTCATACACACGACTGAATTAAATCAACTGAATAAATAATAAACTACATGCCGAATAAACCATCGATCACCAAAGTAAATAGCCAAATAGAACATCTAACACCTGAATAAATAAATCTGAAAACTGTACTGAAACGTATGGGTAACAAGCCCGAAGTAAAACTAAAACTGATAAATAATTTCTACTCTAGGAAGGAATGAACGATGCGTCTAATCTGAATTCCTGCTAGCGTCCACATGTGTCGTAGCTCCGTGTCCCTGGAATAGAATATCAAGTCTGGCGTCCCTGTGGCTGGACACCTAAAAGGTTTTGAAAATAATTTTATAGTAAGGGTTAGAACCCAAAACATTTTGAAAATATTTAGCAAGTGAATTAACAGCAGTAATTAAAAATATATGAATACGTTCATATTTAAGTTAGTGTCACACTCTCTTGAGGACATACTCACCCCTCCACTAATGCGCACACCTAACGGTTACCTTAATCCCACCTAGTTGTACTACCCCATCCAACTAGTCCTGGTGTAATCTCCCCTTGCCATACTACTCTAACCCGAGTATAATAATTCATGGGTTATAATTTATCTAACCAATTAACTTAATTAATTCCTTTTAAATAATATCATATAACCGTGACACAAGTTATATAAAGTAAGTACATTACACACTTTATTATGACCCGCATATAATATTACATCTCATTATATACGTGCCTTTATTAAAACATCCACACATTATTCATATGTATACACTACACCAAATCTGCACTATTGTCACGGTCATTGACGTTGACAAGTTGGACTTGTCAAGGTCAATGACCGTGACAATTCGGGGCGAGACAATTTTTTTTTGTCACGGACGTGTCACGGTCATTGACCTTGACAAGTTTGTTAGAATTATCACGGTCGTGTCAAGGTCATGGACAGTGACAAGTTTAGTCACGGTTAATAACCGTGACAAATCCGTGACAATATTTAAAAAAAAATTCACAGTCGATGACCGTGACAAGTCCGTGACAAGATTGTCAAGGACTTGTCATGGTCAATGACCGTGATAATTCTGGGAAGAATTTAAAAAAATTCTACTGGGCAGTATGGCCACTGCCACTGCCCAGCAATATATTTGTACCTGTTATAACAACGTTGGTTGTACATATTCAAACATCATATATCCAAATAAACTAAAGATAGTGCTAATATATATTCATGATGATATAATCCAAATATTCAAAATAGAAACAATATACATGACGACATAATCCAAATATAATTAAAATGGACAAACTTAAAAATAATGTTACTACATGTCTTGGGTAAATGTGAGGAGGTGAGTTGGCCACACGATATATGAATTGACACACCCACTAATATACATCGTGCCGCATTGTTCGCGCAACCACAATAGGGAGTTCTCCTTCTCGGGTATCACATGCGTGACGAGCACTTTGGACTCGATCCCTTGAAGCGCACGTCCATATACTATTCCACCCTCGACGATATTCGGGTCCCTCAACCCCCGCCCTATCCGCTTGCCATCAAATACATCCAATATGAACACGCTCGGCCAACCAAGTGTCGACAATGGTCTGGGGAAAGGAGCCAAATAAGGAAGTGGATCATCGAAATACGCACGTGACGGTGAAGAAGCAGCGAGGTCCACATCCTCCTCCTCCTCCACCGCCTTCTCCTTCCCTTTCCCCTTCCCCTTATGGTCTCCGCCCAATGTACGCTTCATGAATGCGTACATATCTTGGACCATCGCCTCCAAACGGGACAGCTTCGCGTCGTGTGAATCCACCGTTCGAGCCAACTCGGTGTCGCTCGTCTCCAATCCGATGATCCTAGATTTGGCCACCCGCGAGCTCACCCCCCTTGTCCTCCCCTTGCGATCAGAGCCAAGCACTTGGCTGAGTGCATCTGTGGACAAAGACTCCTTGTCGGCATCAGACTGCGACTCATGCACTTCCTTAAGCTTTGCCTGAAACGACAAAAAACACATGATTAGTAAAATAAGTAAACTAAAAAATTATAACGCAATTAATAAAAATTAAACTGTCGGATTACTTACAATCGTGGCCGCGACGCTCGGGGACACCTCCTTATCCTTCCCCTTCTTCGTCCGAAGATCCACATAAGTATCGAGCCTATGTGGCTTACCCCCTGGCCCACTCCCTACCCCATGAAATAAAATAAAGTAAAATTAGTATTGGCCCCGCAAAGTAAAATAATGAAGAATAATATATTTCTGTAGTTATAGAAAAATTAAATCTTACCTTCATCCTATGCTCCACCTCGGCGTAAGAGGTCCGGCCGAAGTAGTGCACGTCCGTCTTTTTCGCCCGATTTTCCCTCCTCGATTGGCGAGATGCCAATTGTCGATCCTCGATCTCATTATTATTGAAGTTTTGCACTACGTCTTGTGTCAACTGTTCCAAGACGGAATCGCGTAGCTTTGGATCCAAGTTGAATTGTTCCTGTCCAACAAATTCAATGTTAGTTGCGAATAAATATAAATATAAATATAAATATAAAATGAAATCGAAATTGAAAATGAAAATGAAATTGAAATTGAAATTGAAATTGAAATTGAAATTGAAATTGAAATTGAAATTGAAATTGAAATTGAAATTGAAATTGAAATTGAAATTGAAATTGAAATTGAAATTGAAATTGAAATTGAAATTGAAATATTCATTTAAATATAAATATATTACCTGTAGTGCCGCCCAAACAACTAACTTGAGCTCATATGGCACCTCCTTCCAACTCATAAACTCCAGGCCGATGACCGTCTTTAGCAGCTCGAGGGATCTCGCTAATAGCTCTGATTTGTTCTCGACGGTAATCCCAAATTTTCCATATTTGGGGAGCGTAGGGGCGGAGGAGCCATCGTCGCCTCCGCTACCACCGAGCCCAGACGACATCATCATAAACAGCATCATCATCTTTGCCTTAATACCTGAAGGAGACATTTGCTGTAAAAAAAGGTTATTAGTACAGATAAAAAAAAATATTATTAGTACACATAGACACACACCCCTACCCCACCCCCACCACACACACGCACACGTACATAAATATGTCTAAATTAGTTGAAAACATCTAACGTGGAATAGATGCAATGCATGGAATTATTATTATATATATTATATATGCCGGAATAGATGTACAACATTGAATTATTAGTACACAAACCGCCCCCCCACCCCCTCCCCCACCACACACCACCACACACACATACACACACATATACACATATTTAACCCGTTCTCCTTCTAATTCATCTACTCAATTAATTCATTTCATCAATTAAACTAACAATTAAAGTATACAACTATTAATTTACTAATTTACAATGAGGGGCAATCCTACTTTCATATGAAATTGACACTAATTATTAATTTACTTTCATCTAAAACTATACAATTAAAATTATAATTAAAGCTATACAATTTCTTAATTAAAGTTATACAATTGTTAAAAAAAACCCACCACCCCACCCCCCTCCCCCACCACACACCACCACACACATATATACACACACATACACACACATATACACAAATTTAATTTCAAGTATGTTTCATTTAATTATCATACTTTGTATATATTGTTCGATATACAAAGTAATTTTCAAAAAAAGTTGAAAAATCCCACCCCCATATGGACAATAATCCAGTGGTCATGCCACTTTTAAAACTAACCAACCCAACAATTAATAAACAAAATAATCCAACAACAATTTCAACAACAAATGTGTAACCCGTACTCCTTCTAATTCATCTACTCAATTAATTCATTTCATCAATTAAACTAATAATTAAAGTATACAATTATTAATTTACTAATTTACAATGAGGGGCAATCCTACTTTCATATGAAATTAGTACTAATTATTAATTTACTTTCATCTAAAACTATACAATTAAAATTATAATTATAATTAAAGCTATACAATTTCTTAATTAAAGTTATACAATTGTTAAACCCCCCCCCCCCCCCCTCCCCCCTGCCCCCCTCCCCCTCCCCCTCCCCCTCCCCCACCACACACATACACACACATATACACATATTTAATTTCAAGTATGTTTCATTTAATTATCATACTTTGTATATATTGTTCGATATACAAAGTAATTTTCAAAAAAAGTTGAAAAATCCCACCCCCATATGGACAATAATCCAATGGTCATGCCACTTTTAAAACTAACCAACCCAACATCTACTAAACAAAATAATCCAACAGCAATTTCAACAACAAATGTGTAACCCGTACTCCTTTTAATTCATCAACTCTGTAGGAGGGTAGTGAGACTGGGGTCTATGAATAACTGGAAAGGGTGAGGCGTGACCCACTCCAATGGATGCTGCCTGCAAGGTCTTCAAGGTCTCCTGGTGCAACTTCTGAAGAAAACTTCTCCTTCTGGTAACAATGGAACTCAAGCTTCAACTCACTCCCTGCAAGAAGATGAACTTTCACAGCAAAAATAGTAATTTTCTCAAGGGAAACACCTGAGAGTGATGGCTGTCAGTGGGGAGTGAAGGAACAAGGCATTCAGCACTAAGAGCATGAGCAGGGAGAGAAAACTTAGGTAGGTCTGGTGATATTTTGGCAGAGTAACAGTGCAATTTCTATTGTATCTATGACCTTGCCCAGGGGTCCTATTTATACTTGGGCACTAAGGCTGGGTTGGCACTTTTGGCACCAAAACTTAGAGGGTTGGTGAGGGACAAAGTCTGTAGTGTACTATTTATCCCTGCCTGCAGGCAGGTCTGCCTGTCGCCTCTGGCAGATGCCCCCTGGCGCCGACCAAAGTTCAAAAGCAAATATGTCTTCTAATGGAGACAAAATATCTTATTTGCTAAATATCTTTTGAAACGGTAAATTTGATACAAACTTTGTAAACTTGAGGGGGGGTCTCGAGGACCACCTCCTCTAAAATATTTGCAAGCTTGAGGGGGGTCTAGAGGACCCCCTTCTAAAATCAGTTTTCTTGATAGGGGTTTAGAGGACCCTCTCCTCTAAAATCATTTTATAAACAGTTATTTTCTTGTGAGCAGCCAGCCCTTTGGCTGCTCACTTCACTTGTGACTAAGTGTGAGGTGTGTGAGGACTGCGTGACCCCAGGGTCTCCTACTAGTATTCTCTCAATCCTATAGTGCTAAGTGGTTGAGCTTGCTCAACATACCGTGTCCCTCAGTGACCCTTGCAGTGGCGCTGACCCTCTCGAATGCCATTACTGCGGTGACCTTGCAGCGACGCTGACCCTTACAGTGGCGCTGACCCCTGCAGGCGCTGACCCTTGCATTGACACTTCTCAATCTTGTATTTCTGTGGTAAGTCTTACGAGGCACCTCTCGAATGTCATTACTGCAGTGATCCCTGCAATGGCGCTGAGCCTTGTAGTGGCGCTGACCCTCTCGAATGTCATTGCTGCAGTGACCCTTGCAGTGACGCCGACCCCTGCAGCGGCGCTGACTCTTGCAATGACACTTCTCAATCTTGGACTTTTGCGGTGACCTTCGCGGGCACCTCTCGAATGTTATTGCTGTAGCGGCACTGACGCTTGCAGCGATGCTGACCCTTACAGCGGCGCTGACACTTGCAGTGGTGCTGACACTTGCAGCGGCGCTGGCACTTGAAGCGGCGCTGACCCTTGCAGCGGCGCTGACCCTTTCAACGACGCTGACACTTGCAGCGGCGCTGACACTTGCAGCGGCACTGACACTTGCAGCGGCGCTGACACTTGCAGCGGCGCTCATACTTGCAGTGGCGTTGACACTTGCAGCGACGCTGACCCTTGCAGCGGTGCTGACACTTGCAGCGACGCTGATAATTGCAGTGGCGTAGACACTTGCATCGGCGCTGGCACTTGAAGTGGCGCTGACCCTTGCAGCGGCGCTGAACCTTGCGGCGGCGCTGACACTTACAGCGGCGCTACACTTGCAGGGGTGCTGACCCTTGCAGCGGCGCTGACACTTACAGCGGAGCTGATACTTGCAGTGGCGTTGACACTTGCAGCGGCGCTGATACTTGTAGTGGCGTAGACACTTGCAGCGGCGCTGGCACTTGAAGCGGCGCTGACCCTTGCAACGGCACAGACACTTGCAGCGGCGCTGGCACTTGCAGGGGCGCTGACCCTTGCAGGGGCACTGATACTTGCAGCGGCGCTGACAGTTGCAGCGGCGCTGACACTTGCAGTGGCGTAGACACTTGTAGCGGCGCTGGCACTTGAAGCGGCACTGGCACTTGCAGCGGCGCTGACCTTTGCAGCGGCGCTGACCCTTGCAGCGGCGCTGACCCTTTCAGCGGCGCTGACACTTGCAGCGGTGCTGACACTTTCAGCGGCGCTGACCCTTGCAGCGGTGCTGACACTTGCAGCGGCGCTGGTACTTGCAGGGGCGCTGACCCTTGCAGTGGCACTAACACGTACAGCGGCGCTGATACTTGCAGTGGTGCTGGGGGTTCCTGCTGAATATGTGTTTCTATCGGGACCCTGGGGTGGTTCCTTCTCAATTATGCGTTTTTGCCGGGACCCTGGGTGGGTTCCTTCTTAATACGAGTTTCTGTCGGGACCCTGGGGGGTTCCTACTCAATATGAGTTTCTTCCGGGACCCTGGGGTGGCTCCTCCTCAATAAGAGTTTTTGTCGGGACCCTGGGGGGTTCCTGCCCAATATGAGTTTCTGTCGGGACCCCGGGAGGGTTCCTGCTCAATATGAGTTTCTGTCGGGACCCTGGGTTTCTTCTCAGTATTTCTAATAAAATAATATTTTTACTTTTTTATAGGTAGACACCCTTCTACATTAGCCCCTCGTGCAAAGTCTTTTGTGTTGGATAGACCAAAAAGCTTTGTACGCCATAAATTCAGTTTTTTTTCCAGGGACCCTAGGGTTTCTTCATCATTCCTCTTAGGGTCATTAAATGTTATATCACTTCATCTCAAGTTTTGTAAATGAGGCCACTTATAGTGGACCTCCTTATGAGGGTATAAACTTGGTCGGAGGGGTTACTCGCGGTGAGCCCCTCATTTTTAGCCTTCTTCTATGGCCTTCTACTTTGTTTAAAGGTGTTGCTCATGGTGAACCCCTCGCCCTTGGCCTTTTTTCTATGGACTTCTATCTTGGGTAGAGGGGTTTCTTAAAGTGATCCCCTCTCCCTTGGCCTTCTTCTATGGCCTTCTATCTTAGGCAGGGGGTTACTCGCGGTGAGCCCCTCGCCCTTGGCCTCCTTCTTAGGCGAAGGGGGTTAATCACGGTGAGCCCCACGACCTTGGCCTTCTTCTACTGTCCTTTCCTCTTAGGCGGATGGGTTACTCGCGATGAGTCCCTCGCCCTCGGCTTTCTTTTGTGGCCTTCTGTCTTGGGTGGAGGGGTTACTCACGGTGAGTTCCTCGCCCTGGCCTTCTTCTGTGGCCTTCTGTCTTGGGCGGAGGGGTTACTCGCGATGGGCCTCTCGCCCTTGGCCTTCTTCTGTGGCCTTTCATCTTAGGTGGAGGGGTTACTCGCGATGGGCCCCTCGCCCTTGGCCTTCCTCTGTGGCCTTCTGTCTTGGATGGAGGGGTTACTCGCGGTTAGTCCCTCGCCCTGGCCTTCTTCTGTGGCCCTTCATCTTGGGCGGAGGGGTTACTCACGGTGAACCCCTCGCCCTTGGCCTTCTTCTGTGGCCTTCTATCTTGGGCGGAGGGGTTACTCGCGATGGGCCCTTCACCCTTGGCCTTCTTCTATTACCTTTCATCTTGGGCGGCGGGGTTACTCGCGGTGAGCCCCTCCCCCTTGGCCTTCTTCTGTGGCCTTCTATCTTGGGTGGAAGGGTTACCCGCGGTGAGCCCCTAGCCCTTGGCCTTCTTCTGTGGCCTTCTATCTGAGGCGGCGGGGTTACTCGCAGTGAGCCCCTCGCCCTTGTCCTTCTTCTGTGGCCTTCTATCTTGGGCGGAGGGGTTACCCGCGCTGAGCCCCTCGCCCTTGGCCTTCTTCTGTGGCCTTCTTTCTTGGGCGGAGGGGTTACTCACGGTGGGCCCCTCACCCTTGTCCTTCTTCTACGGCCTTTCATCTTGGGCGGCGGGGTTACTTACGGTGAGCCCCTCAACCTTGGCCTTCTTCTGTGGCCTTCTATCTTGGGCGGAGGGGTTACTCGCGGTGAGCCCCTCGCCCTTGGCCTTCTTCTATGGCCTTCTATCTTGGGCGGAGGGGTCACCCGTGGTGAGCCCCTCGCCCTTGGCCTTCTTCTGTGGCCTTCTATCTGAGGCGGAGGGGTTACTCGCGGTGAGCCCCTCGCCCTTGGCCTTCTTCTGTGGCCTTTGATCTTGGGCGGAGGGGTTACTCGCGATGAGCCCCTCACCCTTGGCCTTCTCTTGTGGCCTTTCATCTTGGGTGGAGGGTTACTCGCGATGGGCCCCTCGCCCTTGGACTTCCTCTGTGGCCTTCTGTCTTGGGTGGATGGGTTACTCGCTGTTAGTCCCTCGCCCTGGCCTTCTTTTGTGGCCTTCTGTCTTGGGCGGAGGGGTTACTCGCGATGAGCCCCTCGCCCTTGGCCTTCTTCTATGGCCTTCTATTTTGGGCGGAGGGGTTACTCGCGGTGAGTCCCTCGCCCTTGGCCTTCTTCTGTGGCCTTCTATCTTGGGCAGAGGGGTTACTCGCGATGAGCCCCTCACCTTGAGTGCTTTTCTGCAGCATCAAGTTTGGGAAGAGAGGGAATTCAAGGTGGATCCCCTCGCCCTAGGCTATTTTCTGTCAAACTTGCAATCTTGGGAAGGTGGATCCACTATAAGTGGATCCCCACACTCCAAGCTATTTTACTATTTGTTTACTTGCTTGAGGACTTCTCAATATTAGCCCCCCCGTGCAGAAGTGTCTTGTAATGTCTAGAGACTTGTGCACGAAACTGTCGTACCTTTTATTTATACTTGGCAGTTGCTCAAGACTGTGAGCACTCCGGTGCCCTTGGAGTCTTAGGTGCTAAACTATCGCACCTTATATTTATACTTGACGCTTGCTCAAGACTGTGAGCGCTCCGGTGCCCTTAGAGCCTTAGGTGCTCAGCTGGCGCACCGTATATTTATACTTGGCACTTGCTCAAGACTCTGAGCGCTCTGGTTCCCTTGGAGCCTTAGGTGCTCATCTGGAGCACCTTACGTTTATACTTGGCATTTGCGCAAGACTGTGAGCGCTCCGATGCCCTTGGAGCCTTACGTTTATACTTGGCATTTACTCAATACTGTGAGCCCTCCGATGCCCTTGGAGCCTTTGGTGCTCATCTGGAGCGCCTTATGTTTATACTTGGCACTTGCTCAAGACTGTGAGCGCTCCAGTGCCCTTGGAGCCTTACGTTTATACATGGCATTTAATCAATACTGTGAGCGCTCCGGTGCCCTTGGAGCCTTACGTTTATACTTGGCATTTGCTCAATACTGTGAGCGCTCCGATGACCTTGGAGACTTAGGTGCTCATCTGGAGCACCTTATGTTTATACTTGGCACTTGCTCAAGACTGTGAGCGCTCCGGTGCCCTTAGAGCCTTAGGTACTAAATAGTTGCACCTTATATTTATACTTGGCCTTTGTTCAATATTGTGAGCGCTCCGATGCCCTTGGAGCCTTAGGTACTAAACTGTCGTACCTTATATTTATATTTATATTTGGCACTTGCTCAATATTGTGAGCACTCCGGTGCCCTTAGAGCCTAAGGTGCTCATCTGGAACACCTTATATTTATATTTGGCCCTTACTCAAGACTGTGAGCGCTCCGGTGCCCTTGGAGCCTTAGGTACTAAACTTTCGTACCATATATTTATACTTGGCAGTTGCTCAAGACTGTGAGCGCTCCGATGCCCTTGGATCCTTAGGTACTAAACTGTCATACCTTATATTTATATTTGGCAGTTGCTCAAGACTGTGAGCGCTCCAGTGCCCTTGGAGCCTTAGGTGCTAAACTGTCGCACCTTATATGTATAATTGCACTTGCTTAATACTTTGAGTTGCTCTTTTTTATGTGAGAGCCTCAAGATTGAACTTCCCATTTCTAACTGTGGGGTATTTCCATATGAGATGAGCAAGTTAAAATTTTGAAGCTGCCCCTTTAACTGCGGGGTACTTGCATATAACTGAGTAAGTTGAAATTTGGAAGTGCCCCCTCTGGCTGCGGGGTACTTGCATATAATTAAGCAAGTAAATTTTTTTTAAAGTTACCCCTCTAACTGAGGGGTACTTGCATATGAGCTGAGTAAGTTAAAAATTTTAGCGCAGTCCCATATGCATGTTGGGTACCTTCTAGCGCAACCCCGTGTGACTTTGGGGTATATTTTTTTTGTTATGCACATTTATTTCTTAGGGAATAGCTATGAGATGGGGTGCTTGTTCCAAACTTTTCTTTGGAACCTTTTTGTCTTATAAAAATAACATGTTTAGAGAGGGGGGTAGACCCGCTTCTCTCTATTTTCTGAAAACTGGTCAAGTAAATTTTTCTTGAGAATAGAGGTTAGGGCTTGCTCTCTAGGCTATAAGTCTATATTGAATAATAAAAAAACATAGTGAATTTTTTTATTATTATTATTACTAGGAGGATAACCTCCTGCTGGTCCTGTCGGGTCTTAGGGACTTTACTCACTATACTATTACTTTTGGGTTGGATATCCCCCCAAGCATGATGAGAAAAGTTCCTTATATCATGGGCCCTCTTCTAATCTAGTAGAGGTTCTGTCCTTCTTTTAAGGAAATAACACATAAATATGGTGTACCTACCACACAATGTAGGTAAATGAGTCATGCCCAAAATTTCAAGTGCCAAAAATAATGGGAAGTACTTTTCTTCTTTGCAGTCAGAGTTTATATTTCTTACAAGAAGTATACTCATAAAACTAGAGCAGGCTATTCAAGTTTTTTTAAGAAAAATGAAACTGGGCAGGAGTTAGGCATATTACCTCTTCAGTCGTAGTGGTAAGGATGTCCGCTTATGACGGGTTGAAATTTTATAAGCGAGGACCTATATGGGTTCCTCGCAGTTCCCTGCCCTGAAGGAGGGTTCCTTGCTTGAAAGTCCCTTTCTTGGAGCTGAGTTTATTGTGGGTTCCTCGCACCCATAGGTTATTGAGGGGGGATCCTCGCTTCTAGGCTCCTCATCTGTAGTTTGTGTATTTGAGAGTTCCTCGCGAGGGCTATTACCCATTGGGGGTTCCTCGTAACTTTATAACACTACGCTGCTGAGGTCTCCTCGCAAATACCTCTGTCAACAGAGGGTTCCTCGCAAGCACTGCTATCAACGGGCGGTTCCTCTCAAGCCTTACTGCCGCCAGAGGGTTCCTCGACCAAAAGTTTGGAACCAAGGGGTTCCTCGCTGGAAGTTTTCACAGCCGCGAGCCCCTCATCTGAGGCTTCTCATTTGAGGGGTATCTCATCTGTCACTTTGACCCCAATGGGTTCCTCGCCTGCTGTCTCGACCGTGATAGGATCCTCAACCATCTAGGATTCCTCGCGACCACCATTAGTCGAGGTGGGTTCCTCGTCTGAAGCGACTGTGGCGACGGGTTCCTCATTTTTGGGGTTTGCTAAAAAAAATTCCTCATCAGAGGCTCTGGTAACGGTGTGTTCCTCTACTGCCAATTTGACTTCGAGGGGTTTCTCGTCGAAGGCTAATACTCCTAATGGTTCCTTGACGACTGTGGGTACTATGTCATCGAACGCTGACGACCAAGGTTCCCTCGCGACCCACCCTGTTAGTGGGTTCTTCGCCAACTATAAATTCCTCACCCATTTTTTTATGTTTTCATTATAGATGGTTCCTCACCATCTGATTTCGATAAGGGCGGAGGTTCCTCATCATCTTGTCTAACTAACGAGGGTTCCTCGCGACCCATACGCTCTTCTCATCCTGCCAAAGAGAATTATTTTAAATCGGGTTCCCCGTGCACCATTCAAGGAATGTGGGTTCCTGGTCAGAAATTATGTTACCTCCTTGTTTTCCCACGAGTTCCTCGCTGGCGGTATCCATATCCAATAATTTGGGATTTTTGCGCGAGGGTTCCTCGAAAATCTCTCTAGCGAGCAAGGGTTCTTTAGCGGCTGATTCTTCAACTGCCAGCCAACGTATGGCTTCGCGAGGTACAAATTCATTCAGACCCCTATTGGCCTCGGGTTCCTCGACCGAACTTTTGTTGACAACTAGGGTGGTCTCGACCTATGACAGCATGGCGGTCTCTCGTCAGCGGCTGGGAGTCTCGCGATCTGTCATCGTGTCCATGGGTCCCTCGTCAGAAACTGGGGGTCTCGACGTCGGCGAGAGGGGGGTCCCGACGTCGGCTGGTGATTTCTTGCGTGGCGGCGCAAATGTTGATGCTCCTGGAGTTTCTTTGCGACATGTGTTATTTGCTGAAAATTTTCCGCTAGACCCCTAATGTTGGCGCTGACGGGAGTATCTCGACCTTGGGTGTCTCGACGCCCATGATTTTTTCTGAAGAAGGGGGTGTCTCGACCCGTGGTTTTCCGCGAGGCGACCCTACGTCCGAGGATCCCTCGCCAGTTACCTTGGATTCTTCGAAAGCCCTAGTTGCTTTGGGCGGTGGTGTCTCGATGCCTTTGAATTTTTTAGCAATAGGGGTCTCAGCCTATGACAATATGGTGGCCTCTCATCAGCGGTCGAGGGTCTCGCGGATTGGCATCGCGTATACGGGTCCCTCGTCAGACATTGGGGGTGTCTCGACATCTTGTCCCGTCGAGGGTTCCTCGACCCAGGGTGTCTCGACCCCTTGTGGTGTTGCTGATTTTTTGATTGGTCGTGTTGCGTTTGGGGAGATGCGCGATTTGCCATTTGTTTCTGGTGGGGGGTCTCAACCTCTTATCACGTCGAAGGTTCCACGACCCAGGTGTCTCGCCCATTATTGGCGTCATGGAGAGTATGCTGCTGCTGCCATGGACACTTTATTGACGACGAGAGGTACCCAGGGCTCCTCGCCCCTGGGTTCTTAGTGATTTGTTGTTTCTACAGGGTCGTCACTTCCACTTCCTTCTTGGCGGCGGGGTGTGTGTCGCCGACTGTTGGTACTACGGGGGTGTGCTGCTGGCCAAGGGTTCCTCGCGACCCCCTTTCTAGTGAGTTCATAGCGAACCCTTTGCCAGTTAGAGGTTTTCCATCTTTTGGGATTTCCACTATGGGACCCACTGTCGAGGGTCCCTCGTCGTTAGCTGCTGCTGCCATGGGTTCTTTTCTTAAGGGTTCCTCATCGCTATCATTGAGCGAGAGGAGTTCCTCGACCATACCGAATTCCTTGCCAAACACTTAGGGTTACGGGGGTTCTGCCAGTGAACTTGACGATTGTCACAACTTGCTCCAGCACCGTCCTTTGCGGCTGAGCTACTTCTGCAGGAATCGCTGTCGGAACGGCTGCCCCTCCAGAGGGGGTTGCTGCTGGTGTTACACAATCTTAACCCAAACTTTCCAAGTAAAAAAAAACATACTCATAAGCCTCTACCACCGGAGCTGTTGCAGGTGAGCTGGTCTGCCCTCCCGGAGGAGCAGGTACCTTTGATCCGGTCACCACCACATCCACCTGAGTGGCCTTGTCTCTTTGAGCTAGATTTCCATATGGAAAGTCTTCAAACACTAGCTGCCTAGAAACATTAAAAACTTCTTTGTCAATGGAAGTAAGGATACCTCCCCAGCAGAGTCGCCAAATGTAGGAGGGTAGTGAGACTAGGGTCTATGAATAACTGGAAAGGGTGAGGCGTGACCCACTCCAATGGACGCTGCCTGCAAGGTCTTCAAGGTCTCCTGGTGCAACTTCTGAAGAAAACTTCTCCTTATGGTAACAATGGAACTCAAGCTTCAACTCACTCCCTGCAAGAAGATGAACTTTCATAGCAAAAACAGTAATTTTCATAAGGGAAACACCTGAGAGTGATGGCTGTCAGTGGGGAGTGAAGGAACAAGGCACTCAGCACTAAGAGAATGAGCAGGGAGAGAATACTTAGGTAGGTCTGGTGATATTTTGGCAGAGTAACAGTGCAATTTCTATTGTATCTATGACCTTGCCCAGGGGTCCTATTTATACTTGGGCACTAAGGCTGGGTTGGCACTTTTGGTGCCAAAACTTAGAGGGTTGGTGAGGGACAAAGTCTGCAGTGTACTATTTATCCCTACCTGCAGGCAGGTCTGCCTGTCCCCTCTGGCAGATGCCCCCTGGCGCCGACCAAAGTTCAAAAGCAAATATGTCTTGTAATGGAGACAAAATATCTTATTTGCTAAATATCTTTTGAAATGGTAAATTTGATACAAACTTTGTAAACTTGAGGGGGGGTCTCGAGGACCACCTCCTCTAAAATATTTGCAAGCTTGAGGGGGGTCTAGAGGACCCCCTTCTAAAATCAGTTTTCTTGATAGGGGTTTAGAGGACCCTCTCCTCTAAAATCATTTTATAAACAGTTATTTTCTTGTGAGCAGCCAGCCCTTTGGCTGCTCACTTCACTTGTGACTAAGTGTGAGGTGTGTGAGGACTGCGTGACCCTAGGGTCTCCTACTAGTATTCTCTCAATCCTATAGTGCTAAGTGGTTGAGCTTGCTCAATATACCTTGTCCCTCAGCCGCCAAGCCAAAACTCCCAGGAGGTCCCAACTTGCCTGCTTGAGCCCTGCTTGCTCAACTAGGCAACCTATACAAGAAAGTAAAGTGTTAATATTGTTGTTCATTTAAAGACTGACGTCTCATGATGATGAGTTGCTCGTGGTAGCTACTCCCTCATCCTGGCCACTCTGGGTGGGTTCCTTCTCAATATGAGTTTCTGCCGAAACCCTTGTAATGGCACTTCTCAAATAACATTTCTGCAGTGACCCTTGCAGTGGCGCTGAGCCTCTCGAATGTCATTACTGCGGTGACCTTGCAGCGACGCTGACCCTTACAGTGGCGCTGACCCCTGCAGGCGCTGACCCTTGCATTGGCACTTCTCAATCTTGTATTTCTGTGGTAAGCCTTACGAGGCACCTCTTGAATGTCATTACTGCAGTGATCCCTGCAATGGCGCTGAGCCTTGCAGTGGCGCTGACCCTCTCGAATGTCATTACTGCAGTGACCCTTGCAGTGGCGATGACCCTTGAAGCGGCGCTGACCCTTGCAGCGGCGCTGACTCTTGCAATGGCACTTCTCAATCTTGGAATTTTGCGGTGACCCTCACGGGCACCTCTCGAATGTTATTGCTGTAGCGGCGCTGACGCTTGCAGCGATGCTGACCCTTGCAGCGACGCTGACACTTGCAGCGGTGCTGACACTTGCAGCGGCGCTGGGACTTGAAGCGGCGCTGGCACTTGCAGCGGCGCTGACCCTTTCAGCGGCGCTGACACTTGCAGCGGTGCTGACACTTTCAGCGGCGTTGACCCTTGCAGCGGTGCTGACACTTGCAGCGGCGCTGGTACTTGCAGGGGCGCTGACCCTTGCAGCGGCACTAACACTTACAGCGGCGCTGATACTTGCAGTGGCTCTGACCCTTGCAGTGGCGCTGGGGGTTCCTACTGAATATGAGTTTCTATCGGGACCCTGGGGTGGTTCCTTCTCAATTATGCGTTTCTGCCGGGACCCTGGGTGGGTTCCTTCTTAATACGAGTTTCTATCGGGACCCTGGGGCGTTCCTGCTCAATATGAGTTTCTCCCGGGACCCTGGGGTGGCTCCTCCTCAATAAGAGTTTCTGTCGGGACCCTGGGGGGTTCCTGCCCAATATGAGTTCTGTCGAGACCCCCGGGGGGGGGGGGGGGGGGGGGGGTCCTGCTCAATATGAGTTTCTGTTGGGACCCTGGGTTTCTTCTCAGTATTTTTAATAAAATAATATTTTTACTTTTTTTATAGGTAGACACCCTTCTACAAACTCAATTAATTCATTTCATCAATTAAACTAATAATTAAAGTATACAATTATTAATTTACCAATTTACAATGAGGGGCAATCCTACTTTCATATGAAATTAGTACTAATTATTAATTTACTTTCATCTAAAACTATACAATTAAAATTACAATTAAAGCTATACAATTTCTTAATTAAAGCTATACAATTGTTAAAAAAAACCCACCACCCCACCCTCCTCCCCCCACCCCACCCCCTCCCTCCCTCCCCCACCACACACATATATACACACACATACACACACACATATACACATATTTAATTTCACGTATGTTTCATTTAATTATCATACTTTGTATATATTGTTCGATATACAAAGTAATTTTCAAAAAAGTTGAAAAATCCCACCCCCTTATGGACAATAATCCAGTGGTCATGTCACTTTTAAAACTAACCAACCCAACATTTACTAAACAAAATAATCCAACAGCAATTTCAACAACAAATGTGTAACTCGTACTCCTTCTAATTCATCTACTCAATTAATTTATTTCATCAATTCAACTAACAATTAAAGTATACAAATATTAATTTACTAATTTACAATGAGGGACAATCCTACTTTCATATGAAATTGGCACTAATTATTAATTTACTTTCATCTAAAACTATACAATTAAAATTACAATTAAAGCTATACAATTTCTTAATTAAAGCTATACAATTGTTAAAAAAAACCCACCACCCCACCCCCTCCCCCACCATACACCACCACACACATATATACACACACATGTACACATATTTAATTTCAAGTATGTTTCATTTAATTCTCATACTTTATATATTATTCGATATACAAAGTAGTTTTAAAAAAAAGTTGAAAAATCCCACCCCCATATGGATAATAATCCAGTGGTCACGCCACTTTTAAAACTAACCAACCCAACATTTACTAAACAAATCCAACAACAATTTCAACAACAAATGTGTAACCCGTACTCCTTCTAATTCATCTACTCAATTAATTCATTTCATCAATTAAATTAACAATTAAAGTATACAATTATTAATTTACTAATTTACAATGAGGAGCAATCCTACTTTCATATGAAATTGACACTAATTATTAATTTACTTTCATCTAAAACTATACAATTAAAATTACAATTAAAGCTATACAATTTCTTAACTAAAGCTATACAATTGTTAAAAACCCCCCACCACCCCCCGTGCCCCCCTCCCCCACCACACACCACTACACACATATATACACAGACATACACACACTTATACACATATTTAATTTTAAGTATGTTTCATTTAATTATCATACTTTGTATATATTGTTCGATATACAAAGTAATTTTCAAAAAAAGTTGAAAAATCCCACCCCCATATGGAAAATAATCCAGTGGTCATGCCACTTTTAAAACTAACCAACCCAACATTTACTAAACAAAATAATCCAACAACAATTTCAACAACAAATGTGTAACCCGTACTCCTTCTAATTCATCTACTCAATTAATTCATTTCATCAATTAAACTAACAATTAAAGTATACAATTATTAATTTACTAATTTACAATGAGGGGCAATCCTACTTTCATATGAAATTGGCACTAATTATTAATTTACTTTCATATAAAACTATACAATTAAAATTACAATAAAAGCTATACAATTTATTAATTAAAGCTATACAATTGTTAAAATTGCCCACCATACACCCCCCCACCCCCC
This sequence comes from Sambucus nigra, assembly GCA_949130495.1. Classification (NCBI taxonomy): domain Eukaryota; kingdom Viridiplantae; phylum Streptophyta; class Magnoliopsida; order Dipsacales; family Adoxaceae; genus Sambucus; species Sambucus nigra. Next base: position 170,559,405 of record OX422218.1, on the reverse strand, counting down.
CACCACCACACCCCTTGCCCCCTCCCCCCGCCACACACACACGCACACACCTACGCACACACATATACACCCCACGCCACGCCACCCCACCCCCACCACTCCACCCCCTCCCCCCACCCCACCCCACCCCCACCACACCTGCACCACCCCACCCCCACTACCCCTCCCCCACCACACACCACCACACACATATATACACACACATACACACACATATACATATACATATACACACATATATATACACACATACACATACACACACATATAGAAATGAAAGAGAAAGAGAGGGAAAAAAACATACCTTAGAGAGAGAGAGCAGAAATCGCTTAGAGAGAGAGAGAGGGGGAGGGGGAAAACAAAAAAAAGTGGGAAAAAAGAAGCCTAGGGCTTTTTTTACTGCGGAAGTTGTCACGGTCGTGTCAAGGTCATTGACCGTGACAATTATTTAAAGAATTATCACGGTCATTGACCGTGACAACTACATTTGTCACGGCCTTGTAATGATCATTGACCGTGACAATTCTTTGTCACGGTCGTGTCAAGGTCAATGACCGTCTAGTGATAGCATACCCTCACCGGATGATTTCCTCTAAAGTGCTATCTCACTAGGTGTGCTCACATTACCTAGTTACCCAAGTTGGAATCACTCACCAACCTGGCCCAAAAATATAAACGTAATGGAGGCGGTCATATTCCTTCCCTGAAAGTGAGATAATCCCCTCACCCATATACCGGACGCTATGACCTGAGGATATACTCACCCTACTCCTCAAGCTAAGGGATTGACCCACATCGCGCAACCTCCCTTGATAGCATTAAAGTATATAAATTAATTAAATATCTAGTCATTGATATTTAAAAGCACACACAATATATACACACACATATATATATACTATCACCACACCGTATATATATAATATAAGCCCCGGCTTTGCCGTGTACTCAAAAACTCCATCTTTTATTTTCATAATTTTTCCCCCTCTTTTAAGCCCCGTCCATGGATGAACACTCCATCTTTTATTTTCATTCCAAACCCTTACCCAATCAGAACCAACATTTCATTTACATAGAAATATATTCTAATCTTTCTAGAAGACTTAAATCATTCATCAATTCATCAAAATCCCAAACTTTTTCCGAATTGGGTCTCACCCGGGTTTATCCTACGGAGATATGAATTCGTCACACTGATTCAAAATTTGTCACCAATACTTACTAATTAGAATCCTATAATTGATTCCATCAATCCCATATCCATATTCACCATTAATTTAGTCTCAAATCGACATATACTAATCAAATCCGAAAAACTCCTTTTTAGCTATTTAACCCATAACCAAAACAGATTTTTGATACACATACTATGATATGAATTGATTATCACAATTTAAAAATCACAACAGTTAAACACTTACCTTTGACTATTCGTAGAGTCTGATCCGTTGGTGTAGAAAAGAGTTTGATGACGAACACCCAATTTGTCCCTTAAATTGTCTCCAAAAAGGTTCCCAATTTGCTTATAGATTTGTTTCCTCTGTGCCTCTCTCAAACCCTAGGTTTAGAATTGTTAACTGCCATTCAATAAGTTCCTCAATTAGGTTAAAAACCCATAATCTCATTTTTGGTCACATGGGCCTAATTAAAGTGGCCGAAATCACCCCGTGTGGGCCCGGCTATACCCAAAAATGCCCCAAGACCTGATTACTACCATTCGGGTACTCTTTTCGGACTATCTCGACTCATCCAGACTCAACCGCGTACTCAGAATTGTCATCCGAAGTACTTTATAACATTTCCAAATTTCGACCTCAAAATGCCACACACATTAATTCGAAAAATTTAACTTAAAGTCACCAATTATAAATAATTCCTCCCATTCAAATAAATTCTCCAAATAAAAAATTTAAGTTTCTCCAATTTAAATATTTTCATATCTCCCAAAAATAATTAAATATTAATTCCTCAAAATTACGAGGTGTTACATACTCCCCCCCCCCCCCCCCCCCCACCAAAGGAATTTCGTCCTCGAAATTAAGATAAGCCTAGTGCTCCAAGCTTCAAATATCACTCTCTAGTCATGTGCCTCTAAGCTCGCTATATCTATCTCTCCCGCTTCTAACTATAAATTACACAAATATGAATTTTAATTAACCAGGGCGCCCATACACCCTGTACCCGTGCTTGACCGCACAAAAGTTGTCTTAATTAACCCGGGTGCCCATACACCCTATCCCCATGCTTTACTGCACGAAAGTTACCCGACTATGTTAGCCGTGACCCGTAATATAAATTCCAACCCGTAGTCATATCACATATATATATAATGGCCGGGGTACCCAACCCATGTACTAACGACCAAACATCTCCCCACTTACAACGTTGCGCTAAGTTTCATGCATGGGACGTCTCGCAAAGTGAAATCCAAACAAGGAACCCCCGATACACTACTACCTAAGATTTTCGATCGTTGAGATCCATTAGACCCTCAATCCATAGCACGTAACCCCAAATACTTATCTCTTAACACAAAAGCATGCACACCTACCCTTATGTTACAAAAGACAACATGAAATACCGCACCCTTACTATCACTAGTTCTTGCATTAAGTAAACCCCGAGCTATCTCTCCCTGCTCGAAAATAAATCAAACCATCCTGATTCACTTCAGTAAACACCCCTACTTACTGGGATAAAATATGAGAACGCAAGACCTCATTATGTGTCTATCGCACCACGTAATACAATATATATACACACATATATATAGGCTAGACACCCTCTCAGGTGATACCTAGTAAAATTCATACCCTGGTGTTGCGAATAGCAAAATTTACGCCCCACTATCCACCATAGTTCAAATCCATCGCTATCAAGTCGATATTTGGGAAAATCGTCAACCCTACTCCCATAATTCTCGAAAGTAGTGATCCCTCGCATAATTCAAACCTTCTATCAGTTTACACCTCCACTCTCTCATGGTTAACACCAAAGGACTCCACTACCCCACGAAAACATTTTATCTACATACTATGGCTGCTACAGCCAGCGCACCCACTAAATCCGACTCACTCGCGAATTCTAGTAAAAATAATTTTATATTGTGACACCCTTACTGTCACCCAAAACATACCCCATGCCCATAGGATAAAAGATAATTACCTCCATACTGTAGCTACAATGGCTGATCCTCGGGTTCCTGAGCAACTTCCCCCTCCCCGAATGCACCCATGACTTGTTGTAGTGGTTGTACATCCAGGACCTCATCCTGTAGTTGACCCCTGTCTCGCTTAGGTCAATATCACTTCACGTGTCCCGCTTCCCCACAAACGAAACACCTCCTAATAAGTTCACCCTTCCACTGATCCCTTCCTTGCTCGCCTTGTCGGAAGTCCTGGCCATTTTGTCGATAGCCCCCAGATCTAAATTGCTTGGACTGATTCCCCTGCCGGAAATCCTGTCCCTGATGTCCCCTTGTTTGCTGCTAGGATACCCCACTCGTACTGTTCGCTCCTGCTTTATCCGGCTAGCTAGTTCCCACTCCCCTCCTGCTTCCTTTCACGTGGAAGCGATATTCCTGGCAGTGCTGGAGTGCTGCATTAACGACATCTGTATAAGCTACTAATGAAGGATTACCAGTCAAATGTTGTCTGATCCGCCAGACTAACCCATCCATGAACCTTGATTTCTTTCTTTCTTCATCACTTACCTCATTCGCTACAAAATTTTCCAAACGAGTGAATTTTTCATCGTAATCGGCCACTGAACGGTCCCCCTGAGTCACCTCTCTGAATTTTCTCCTCATTTTGATCTCCACTGTTGACGAAAAATACTTGCGGTCGAACCTCACCCAAAACTTTGCAATAGATAATGTATCCATTTACTTAACTGTGGTGATTGACTCCCACCACTGTAGCGCTACTACCGCTAACCTAAAAGTGGCTAGCACTTGCTTCACCTCATTGCAATCTACCATGCGTAGGTGACGCTGTATATTTCTCTTACACTAACACGCTAGCACCACATCTGAACCCCCTCGAAACTCAGGTAGATTCCCTTTTTGAAAAACCTCTCATACTTGCTGCCACCCCGATGGCCCCAGATGGGCCTGAACTTCCAGTTCCACTAATGCTTGTGGATGATCTCATGGAAAGTACCTTGACATTGCGATCATTGTTGCTTCAACTGCTTGCGCCACTAATTCAGTTACCTGTGCAGCCGAAATCATCTCTGGCAGTTGCTGCGGTAACTTTGGCTCCTGATGAGCCTCTCTAGTCTCATCTCCCTCTACTGCCCTAGCTGTTCTATCTCTCTTGGGCGGCATCTGAAATGAGAATCGAATCGTATGAGTTCACCCTCAAATATAAAGTAATTAGCAGAAGAACGTAAATGCGCATACACATGAGAATACAACAATCCTATGATAGGGTTCTACATTAAAGAACGCTAAGCTGAAACGTGAAAAGACGCACAGATCCTAAGGACATTAGAACCAGATGCTCAGATACCATCTATGACATCCCGCCTAATAAAATATTGGGTGATCAGTCCTATACCAAATTAAAACAGGAATCCCAGTTGGTTCATCCTTATCATCACTGTCGAAAACCTTTTTAAAACTTACTAACCACCTAGTATTCCAAAAAGCTGGTGCCAAATTTTATCTTTTTAATTAAACAACCAATAACATGCGGAAAGATAATATGAGTCATACACACGACTGAATTAAATCAACTAAATAAATAATAAACTACATGCCGAATAAACCATCGGTCACCAAAGTAAATAGTCCAATACAACATCCAACACCTGAATAAAAAAATCTAAAAACTGTACTGAAAAGTCTGGGCGACAAGCCCGAAGTAAAACTGAAACTGATAAATGATTCCTACTCTAGGAAGGAAGGAATGATGCGTCTAATCCGAACTCCTGCTAGCATTCACATGTGCCACAACTCCGTGTCCCTGGAATAGAATATCAAGTCCGGCATCCCTGTGGCTGGACACCTAAAGGTTTTGAAAATAATTTTACATCAAGTGTTAGAACCCAAAACATTTTGAAAATATTTAGCAAGTGAATCAACTGCAGTAATTAAAAATATATGAATGCGCTTCATATTTAAGTTAGTGTCGCACTCTCTTGAGGACATACTCACCCCTCCACTAATGTGCACACCTAACGGTTACCTTAACCCCACCTAGTTGTACTACCCCATCCAACTAGTCCTGGTGTAATCTCCCCTTTCCATACTACTCTAACCCGAGTATAATAATTCATGGGTTATAATTTATCTCTCCAATTAACTTAATTAATTCCTTTTAAATAATATCATATAACCGTGACACAAGTTATATAAAGTAAGTACATTACACACTATATTATGACCCGCATATAATATTACATCTCATTATATACGTACCTTTACTAAAACATCCACACATAATTCATATGTATATCCATCCCTCCGAGTATACCCTCACCGGATGATTCCCTCTAAAGTGCTATCTTACTAGGTGTGCTCACATAACCTAGTAACCCAAGTTGGAATCGCTCACCAACCTGACCCAAAAATATAAACATAGTGGAGGCGGTCATATTCCTTCCCTAAATGTGCGATAAGCCCCTCACCCATATACCGGACGCTATGACCCGGGGATATGCTCACCCTACTCCTCAAGCTAGAGGATTCACCCACATCGTGCAACCTCCCTTGATAGCACTAGAGTATATAAATTAATTAAATATCTAGTCACTGATATTTAATAGCACAAACAATATATACACACATATATATATATACTATCACCACACCATATATATATGATATAAACCCTGACTTTACCGTGAACTCAAAAATTCGTAACACTAGCCTGAAATTTCCCGAGTCTCTGTCCGGACTCAACTTAATTAATTTTCTCACTTATTAATTTATCATCTTCCCGAATCTATGGTCCGACTCTATTTTATTTAATTCACACATCAATTAATATAATATTTCTCCCGAGTCTATGTACCGACTCAAATATAAATACTTTACGCATTAATTTATATAATATTTTCCCGAGTCTATGATTCGACTCTAATTAAATTATTGTACACATTAATTAATTTATTACCTTGTGTCACTCAACAAACATACCCGGACTCGCTCACTTGGCTCATATCTTAATATTTCTCGAAATTTATTCATAACTTGACCCTCATTACCTTCTCCCAAAATCTGATTATAATTACCTAAAAGTACCAAGAGTCATACCCCTATTTAATTTTCATCATTTAAATCTGCCCAAGACCCCTTTTCAATAAATATCTCCCATGTAATTAAAAACTCGCGTCACGGCTAAAAATTTCGTATCATCGATCGATCGATCGACCAAGTCATCGTCTTATCCAGCCTTCTGTTCGGCCATGGATGAACCCTCAAGATTTTATTTTCATTCCAAACCCTTACTTAATAAGAACCAACATTTCATTTATATAGAAATATATTCTAATCTTCCCAGAAGACTTAAATCATTCATCAATTCATCAAAATCCCAAACTTTTCCCGAATTGGGTCTCACCCGGGTTTATCCTACGTAGATATGAATTCGTCACACTGATTCAAAATTTGTCACCAATACTTACTAATTAGAATCCTACAATTGATTCTAGCAATCCCATATCCATATTCACCATTAATTTAGTCTCAAATCTACATATATTAATTAAATTCGAAAACCCCCTTTTTAGTTATTTAACCCATTACCAAAACAGATTTTTGATACACATACTATGATATGAATTGATTATCACAATTTAAAAATCACAACAGTTAACCACTTGTCTCATATTGTTTGTAGAGTCTGATCCGTTGGTGTAGAAAATAGTTTGATGACGAACGCCCAATTTGTCCTTAATTTGTCTCCAAAAAGGTTCACAATTTTCTTATATATTTTTTTCCTCTGTGTCTCTCTCAAACCCTAGGTTTAGAATTGTTAACTACCATTCAATAAGTTCCTCAATTAGGTTAAAAACCCATAATCTCGTTTTTGGTCACATGGGCCTAATTAAAGTGGCCCAAATCACCCCGTGTGAGTCCGGCTATGCCCAAAAATTCCCCAAGACCCAATTACTACCCCCCAGGTACTCTTTTCTGACTATCTTGACCCATCCGGGCTCAATCGGTCACTCAGAATAGTCATCCGAAATACTTCATAATATTTCCAAATTTCGACCTCAAAATGCGACACACATTAATTCGAACAATTTAACTTAAAGTCGCCATTTGTATATAATTCTTCCCACTCAAATAAATTCTCCAAATCAATATTTTAAGTTTCTCCAATTTAAATATTTTTATATCTCCCTAAAATAATTAAATATTAAATCCTCAAAATTACGGGGTGTTACATACTGTTTTATAACTTAGGTGATGTGGCAATTTTGATCGGATAAAAGCCTTAACTTGATTTAACATGGTTATTCATCTATTAATAATTGTCTTCACGTATGAACATTTGGATACTACCTGTTTGGTTTGGCTATAGCACTGTGTATATCCATTAGTTGTTGGCTTACGTTTATTTTTTAAACCGTAGTTGTATTTCATAGAACTATTGTTTTGATCGAGTGTTTTAGTTTATACACTTAGGATATTACCCACTTACTTAGTAGACTTCATCCATAGAACCTTAGATTTTTTTTTTGACCTGAATGAGTTAGAGCATAACTGTTTGATGGATTAGATATGTAGACGTGATTTGACCAATCATATCTAGCCTTAAGGTGTGATCTGTAACTTCAGTTTTGACCGTTAGTTTACTAAATACATTACTTTTGGAGTATATTCTTGTTAAATGACATATGTCCTAAATATGATCATTGGAGAGTTTGTTACAACTAAAAACCTATACCAGCCTGGTTTATGTTTCTTAGTGGTTAAGGTTTTTAAACCGACTTAATCAGTTAGACAATTTAGGTTGTTATTAATTTGTTTAACTAGATTCATTATCGACCTTAAGATTAAAAACTTTTAATCTCACCCCTCCATATTAAGTTTCTGAATGATCTTTTCTCACCTATATAAACATTATTAAAGAGTTTATTGGAGTTAGATTTTGTAGATAAGATATTTTTCTAGAGTGAGAAACACAAGAGAGTTATATTTTGTAGAGAGAAAAGTATAGAGAAGTAGAGAAAATATCTAAGAGAAAGAAAGTGTTAATTTACACACATTGTGTTAATTTCTACTTCATCTCATTTTTATTTTTACTTTAAATTCTCAATGATCTTACACATCATCTCATATTTTAGAGATTGAAACATTTTGTTATTGTAGAGAGAATTTTTGTGCTTTCGTGTTGAAATATTTTTTTACAAAAACTAGAATCTCTTAGATTTTTAGATTCGAAGTTTATTGAATATTTTTATGATCTAAATATTTTGATTTTTGTATTGAATGCTATATGTTGTTAAAATTAGAATTTGTCTGGATCTTGCATGTTTATTGAAAATATTTTATAGATCTATTTTCTCATATTTGTTAAATATTTTTTAAACACTACTCTCGTAAAATCGGATTTTATATTTTTAAGAGATTGAGAACATAATTTAAAATGATTGAATATTCTTGTTGTCCCATATTCAAGATTTCTTCCCCTTTCAATTACTTCTATAATTAGATTTCTTCCCAAATAATTTTTCACGCAATTTAAACAATCATAAGTAATATGTTTCACAACAAGAAATATGAATTTCACCGAAATGAATATTTACTCTTACAAGAATCAAGATTTGAATCATCACATAAATCGTATGTAATTCTTTTCCAAAACCCCGTTTTGTATGTTGAATCACCATCCAAAAATTAGTTATTACTTTACCAACTTTGATATGAATCTAAAAAAATAAAATCAATATGAAAGTTATACTCTTTCCTTGAATGGTGGTTGAATGTTAGTCTCCTCGTTGAATCTTGCCAAATATAGCCTTTTTCCACCCTTCTTTGTGTTCTCCCTCCTTCTTTTATCACTAAAAGAGTACCGGAGGTTTATAATGTGTAAAGTGACTGCCTCTTAACCCTAATCTCCCATTTAAACATCTTAATCTCACAATTAGGTTAATCTCTTAAGAAAAATTGTCTTAAATGACCCCTAATGGGTTCTGACTAGTCTAAAACGCTCCCAATAACCAATCTCTACCCCGAGTACTTGGTTTTGACTATTTTGACCCATTTTGGATCAACTATGCACTCAAAATCACCATCCCAGTTACTGAACATAAATATTTCATCTCAACCTAAAAATAACTACCCGTATGTCCACGTTGAGATATCTTCAGTTCCCGTTGTTATTACTCATTACGACGTACTATCGATTTACCAAAATTAATTTACTTAATCACAATTAGCAAATTTTATTTCCTTATAAATATTAATTTTATTCTCACTAATTAATATTTATTAAATGAGAAATATTATTATGATCGCGCAAGTAATTAAAATGTTAAAGTTAAATATTCATAAATACGGGGTGCTACATACTTCCCCATTACAAAGGAATTTTGTCCTCGAAAATTGGACATACCTGCAGTAAAAAGCTTTGGATACTTCTCTCACATATCATCCTCCCACTTCCACGTTGACTCATTTATATTATGGTGTCCCCACTGCACTCGAACCAGAGGCATCACCTTAGACCGTAACTTATGCTCACTACGATCAAGAGTAACAATTGATCTCTCCTCGTACAAGATGTATAGCTTGAAATTAATCTCCTCAAATCGGTTGTGAAAAAAATACCTCTTATTCCTCTAATATCTCTTCAGCGATGATACATGGAACACGTCACGAATCCTTTGTAAATTCTCCGGTAAACCCAACCTATAAGCAACTAGCCCCACTCTCTCAATGATTGAGAAAGGCCCTACATACCTTGGCGCTAGATTGCCTTTCTTCTTGAACCTTATGTTTACCTTTATGGGAGACACGCGTACCAAGGCCTGGTTCTTAATATCAACCTCTATGTGTCTCCAGTCGGCATCAGTATAACTCTTCTACATATCCTGAGCTATCTGTATACATCCTCGGATGAGCTCAATATTAGCAGTGGTGTCCTGAATCATCTCTGTTCCTAATAGCTTATTGTCCCCCACCTCTAACCAATAAGTGGGAGAATGATAAATCCCTCCATAAAGTGCCTCAAGCGGTGCCATGGAGATGGTGAAATGGTAGGAGTTATTATAAGCAAACTTCACTAGTGGAAGGTACTGCTCCCAACCTCCATTTAAATCGAGTATACACATCCTGAGCATGTCCTCTAACATATAATTAACCCGCTTAGTCTATCCATCTATCTATTGATGATACGCCATATTAAATCATAAATTCATGCCCATCGCCTCCTAAAAGCTGTACCAAAAATGGGACACAAAAATCTTGTCCCTATCGGACATGATATTAATTGACCCCCATGTAATCTCACAATCTCAGTAATAAATAGCTGGGCGTAATGTCTCATCTCAAAATCCGTACGAACCGGCAAGAGGTGGGTTACCTTTGTCTGGCGATCCATAATAACCTAGATGGAATCGTGACCCCTCCATGACATCGGTAACCCAGTGATGGAATCCATAGAGATGCTCTCCCATTTCCAGACTGAAACCTCCAATAGCTGTAACATCAATGTCGGTCTCTGGTGGTCTACCTTCACCATATGGAATGTAGTGCACTTTAAGACAAACTTCGTTATGTCTTGCTTCATCCCCAACCACTAGTGCTGCCTTCGCATATCCTGGTATATATTATCCCCATTGAGATTTACCACAAACCTCGATCCATGAGACACGATCATCATTGCATGTCTTAACTCCTTATCTTTCGAAACAATAAATCTCCCATTGAAGCGTAAGCCTCCCTCAGAACTGATCGAGTAGGACTTTGCCCCATCCGCTAACAACTATCAAACTCTATCCTAATAGAACTGATCTCTGACCTGTGCTTTCACCACCTGCATAATGATCTCGAAAGTGATAGACAATACTTCTATAAATACTCTAGTGACCTCATCATCGTGTCGAAGCTCCTCCGTCTTTACCTTCCAAACTTATGTTACCCCCCTCGTAGGCCATTGGTTCAAATCATCGGCCACCATATTAGCCTTCCCAGGATGATACCAAATATCAATATGGTAATCCTTAACAAACTCTTACCATCTCCCCACTGTCGCATATTAAGATCTTTTTGTGTAAACAGGTATTGAAGAGACTTATGATCCATGAATAGGCTGGACCGTTCACCCAAAAGATAGTTCCTCAAAATTGTTAAGGCAAACACAATCAAAGCTAACTCCAAGTCATGTATGGTTTAAGTCCTCTCACGGGGCTTAAGTTTATGAGATGCATAAGCTATATCTATATCCTCATGATGTAATACACTCTCCAGTCCCCGTAAGGACGCATATGTGAAAACACTGTACTCCAATCATCCCCTAGGCAGTGCAAGCATGGACATTGAAGTTAATTTGTCCTTTAGCTTGTTAAAAGCTAACTGACATTGCTAGTCATATTAGTCAATGGACCCGAAATCTTTGAGAAGCCCTTTATGAAGCAGCGATAATACCTGGCCAACCCCTAAAAGATCTTAACCTCCATCAATGTGATGGGCTATCCCCACTCCCTCACCACTAATACCTTACTCGGATCCATATAAATCCCTTTATCCAATACAACATGGCCCCAAAATTGTACCTTCCTCAGCCAAAATCCACACTTCTTGAACTTGGTGTAAAGATGATGGTATCATAATGTCTAAAAAATCATACGCAGATATTGCACATGCTCGTCCTTCATTCGAGAATACACCAGAATATCGCCTATGATTATGATCACAAACGGGTTGAGAAAATCCCTAAACACCTTGTTCATGAGATCCATAAACATTACTGACGCATTAGTCATCCCAAATGGCATCACCCTGAACCTATACGATCCATACGACATAAGGAATGCAGTCTTAAGAACATCCTCCTCCCAGATTCGCAACTGATGATACCCTGATCCCAGGTCTATCTAAGAGAAGTACACTGCTCCTCTCAACTTGTCTAACATGTCATCGATTTGAGGCAACGAATACTTATTCCATATCCTGTCTTTATTTAGCTCCTTGTAGTCCATGCACAAATGAAGCGACCCATCTATCTTTTTCACAAACAATAATGGTTCACACCACGACGATGTACTCTGCCTTATAAAGCCCTGTCCCAAGAGCTATTGAATCTAATCCCTCAACTCCCGCATCTCTAACAGGGCCATACGATACGGTGTTCGTGCAATCAGCCTAGTCCCAGTTCTAAGTCAATAACAAACTCTATCTCCCGATTAGGTGGTAACCCAGGTATCTCCTGGAACACATCTGCAAACTCTCTCACTGCCGGCATCAAATCCAAGGAAATAATTACCTCTTGTGACGTCTCCTCTTCAATATAATACAAGTGCGTGGTCGATCCTCCCTCGGGAAGAGGCATCACCATGAGGAAGGTCTCGTGTCCTAGGATGGAAAATATAATGGTCCTACCATAGTAATCCACCATTTCACGATACCCTGCCAACCAATCCATACCCAAAATAATATCGTACCCCACCATATATAAAACGAGCAAATCGGCTGCTAGACATAACCTCTCGACGTCTATATCTACTCCCCTACAAATGAAGTGTATAAGGGCTCCATTGCTCAGCGGTGAATCTATTCACATAAAGGTACTGTCAGCTGTCTTTTGTAGACCAGTTGCGCGAGAAAAACTAGTAGCTATAAAAGAGTGTGATGCCCCCTTGTGTCAAATAATACCCTACCCAAATGTCCATGAATAGGAAACACCCTCAACTATGGGCGGCTCTTACTGTGCCTGAGTCATGATTGCATCCCAGATGTTATAGACACGTTCGTACTATAACTACCCCTGAGGCTGTGGGGCTGGTGGAGCTAGTGCTGCTAGTGGTAACTGTGCTCTCTACAATTGTTGGGCACCCTGGTGAGGCCCTTTTCCTGGATGTCCACCACTACAAGGATGGATCCATACTCTCCCACCTTGGGTAGTACATTGCAAGGGTTAAGCCTAGCAAGGAGAGCACTCAATAAGGTCCCAGTGGCTAAAGTAATTAGGTCCGAGCAGCTTGATTCAAAGATAACTAAATGTAATTATCCGCTAACGAGATCTTATTCATTTATTGTAAAAGCCCCCAGTCATTGGCCTTGATGGTCTTGGCCCTGCTGGCCTCCCCTATTGTTCCCATGGACTTGTCGGTCATGGGGACTGCTGCTTCTAGTCTTGGTGATGAGGGCCCTCCTGACCCTTTCTATACCCACTAGTCTCTGGATCAAAACCTCCCGACTAAAATCTCTTAGTTGTATCCCCCTATCAAGAATACTGCTCCAGTTGTCTGCCCCCATGCTGCTATAGTGCTCCACTGGTATCATTCCCTGATGCTTTACCGGCTTGACAGGTTTCTCCCGCTCTTTTGCTTCCCCTCAGATGGAAGCAATGGTCTTGGCAATTAAGTAGTGCAACATTGATGACCTCAAAGTAGGTGGTCACTGTAGGGTTACCAAGCAAATGCCGCCTGATACTCCAAGTGAGTCCATCCATGAACTTCAGCATCTTCTTCTCCTCTGTGTTCACCTCTCCAGGCACAAAGTTACCCAGATGGGTAAACTCCTCCTCATACTCAGCCACTAACTTGTCTCCCTGAGTAACATCCAGAAATTTCTACCGCATCTCAGTCTGAATGGCAGACAGAAAATACTTGTGGCCAAACTGCACCCACAACTCTACTATAGTCATAATATCTCTCTCCTCTGTTGTCGTAATCGACTCCCACCACTGCAGTGCTGCACCTATTATCTTAAAAGTATCCAGTATCTGTCTTTGAGTCTCACTACACTCCACCAGGCAAAAATGGCATATAATTTCCTTCTTCTACTAGGTGGCTGCCACTACATCTTAGCTGCCCCAAAAATCTGGAGGAAGCCCTTTATGAAATGCCTCCTTCACTCACTCTCAAACTGACACGCCCGAGTTTATTCGAATGACTAGTGCCACCTGTGGCTGAGGCTGGTCCTGGGGAAAGTGTTGTGCCATCGCTCTCATCGCCATAGTTACTGCTTGCACCACTATATCGGCCACCTCAAATGTTCCCCTATGGGGCTTCTTCCCTAGCACTAGTTCTCGTTTGATGGGTTCTCTTTGGAAGCATCTAAAATGAGATTAAATTTGTATAAATATACACTCAAACACAAAATAATTAGTAGAAGAACATAAATGCACTTAAATAAAGATAAATGAAACAATCCTACAAATAGGGCTCTTTATCAAAGAACACTACGCTGAAATCATAGTAAGTCGCACATATCCTAAAATAATGGGTGTCCAGCTACATATAGTGAGCGGTATATGTGTTTCTATGCATTTGATGTGTTTTAAATATACGTATATAAAGAGGTAGACAATTATATACAAACACAAGCAATTAATCGTGAATATTATTAATAATAAGAGTACGGTTATTGGGATTAATGACTTAATGAATTAAGTAAAGAATTAAGTTAATTACCAAATCAATGATGCTAAGAATGAGCCATATGAAACTATCATTACATTTTGGTAGAGGTCTAGCCACCCATTATTTCAATAAGTGGGGTGTAATAAATATCATGTGAATGTGAAGTTTAATTTTATTTATTTATGGATTATTAATGTAGTAGGTTTGGGTTGAATTTATCATCCTTGGATTGTTAATGTAGTTGTTAATATAGTTATTTGTAACCATTATTAATGTAGCTGGTTTTGGTTGAAGTTATCATCATGGGATTATTAATGTAGTTGCCAATGTTGAAGTTGGTGAAGTTTACTTTATAGTTAGTTTTTATTTTTGTTTTGGTTCGTGATGTATAAAACGAGGTATATAAAATTACTCGGAATGAAAGTGACGAGTCAATCTAGGTCTAGAGACCAAAAACCAACTATTAGGGATGATTATCCCAAAATAAACGGTATTGAGCCCCCGAACGAAACTTAATCAAGTTTAGTTCGACATACACGCAACAAAATAATTACTTGGACTCGATATTGAGCCCCCGGACCAAATTTGATGATTTTTGGTTAGAATAATCATCCCTAATAGTTGGATTTTAACTTCCATAGTGTTAGGCATAAATTCTTCCGAATTTATCCCCTTAATTTAAAGACTTTTAGCACCTCGAATGAGGTAAGTTATGTTGATGCTACTGATAATTCCTACGTAGTGCCTCGAGTTTTGTGTATTTTTTGTGCTTTTTGTCGGTATTCTATACAAGTTAAGAGAAGAAGAATTCAAGACCAAGAAATCAGGAATGTAATGAAAGTCAGAGGGAAAAATAGTCACTTTACATCTGGAGGTCGGACGAGGGACCAACATGGAAATTGAAGACCTCGCGTCTATAAGTACTTAAGAAGAAATGGCATCCCAATCCGAGCCCCAGGTTAGAAGTTGTTGAACTCCAAATATGAAAGAAAATTAAGAGAAAAGAAGGAAAGAAAGAATTCCATAACCGGACCGGACTGGGGTTGTTAAAAAATAAACCAATCAGGGAGGAAGGCAGACTCTTCATAAAATTCACCAATGAACCGATCCGGATATAGCTGAAAATGAACCGATACGATGCCTTGAGGGTCTCTGTATAAAATTAGAGACCGGAATTATCGGTTATAAATGGAAAATGAACCGATCCTGATGATACCAGATCGAACCGAAGATCCCCGCCGGACCGGTTCGGATGAGATTTTTTCTAAATTTTCTTTTCCAAATTAGAGTTTTATCTTCATCAAAATCTTGTAATTTTCGTAGGTTATTTAATTTAACTTAATGACATACATTAGGGAGTTATATTATTATTAATTTTAAAGGACTCTTGCATTCAAAAACCCTAGGGCTTTAAGTTTGGCTACATTAATTCAAGATTCAAGCTTTTAATTCTAGATCCCTTCATTGCACGTATTATTTAATATATTCTTTTAATTCCTTTCATAGTTTAGTTTAATTAGTTATTCAATTTTAGTTCGCAATTCTTAATTCCAAATTTCTTCTCAATTTTTCACATAGCAATGAATTCCTGCACTTTTGAATCTGTGTTCATTTTTAATTTAATCATGTCCAGCTAAGTTTTTAAGGGTTGGGGTGCATGAACCCAACCCGATGTAATTTACCTATGTAGAAAATAGGGTTTGAATTGAAATTTGAATGAATCATGTTGTGTAGTACACACAACCATCGTAGACCTTTTAACCTCGTTTGCCTTAGGTAACCGGGGTGTTTAAGGATGCGATGCACGTGTTATCTAATTGGCACCACTTTATTTTACCTTTGATTACGTATGATGCAGGCTAGTACCCTCATATATGAAATACTTATGATTAACAAAGAATGGGTTCAATTAAGTCTCAAATTCAAAAGCTAGCATTCTACCCGATAAAAGTACTAGGGTTCGGGGGATTGTATCCAAACCTATCTTTCCCTTATTCATATTTAATTCACGGAACTAGATTTAATTTCTGTGTACTTAAGTTAGTTAGTAGTTAAATTTCCTTCGCACTTAGTTAGTAGCTATTTAGTGCACCTTAATCATATTTTAATTTTTTTTTTGCGAATTAGTTTAGGGTTAGTCTTCTATCCCTTCGTCGTTATGAATTTTTGTCCTAGTTCCCTACGGATACGATCCCGACTTACTGGGTTATTACTTACGCGATAGTCTTGCACTTGAGCCTATATAAGCATGCACTTTAGATACATTTGTGGTCACATCGAGTTTTTGGCGCCATTGCCGGTGAAACTCAAGTAGACTTTAGGTTAGTAGATTCAATCCCAAATTTGATTCCAAAAAAATAAATTAAAAGGAAAAAAAAAATCTAAAAAATAAAAAATCCATAAAAATAAAAAGCCAAAAAGAAATCATCTCTCAAAAGCCCTTTCATGCAAAATCAAGAACAAACTCCCCAAAATACTGCAATAAGAATTCACGAAAATCCCATCGTTGAGTATAATTCCGATAGCCCCCATACCCCCCGCATTTTATAATTTTGGGCTCCGCCTCCTACCCCTCCAAACTCCATCATGAGTCACATGATGAGTCACACTTCTAGAACACTGAGTGAGGATTCTGTGTCCATTGGAGAGAGAGCCATGTTGGATATCGCTAGTTTCGATACGAGTGAGGGAAACCTTTTATATCATCCCATGAAATAACTCCTATTTCTTTAGGAAACTGTCACACCTGGATACATTCCACTTACGTACAATGCATGACAGTTCCATTTCCGTAATTGGATGATTATAATTCTTCTAACATTTCACGACATGGATTCAGAGAAACCATATCTCCATATCAAAGAGTTCAAAGAGGCGTGCGAAACTTTTAGTGATCAAGCTTGCACGCAAGATGTCGTTTGCCTAAAGATTTTTCCTTTTTCCTTTTTCCTTAAATGATAAAGCTAAGACCGAGCTTTGGTCTTTACCACCGAACTCTATTATATCATGGAAGGATATGCAGTCCATGTTTCTCTCGGTGTTTTTTCCACCACATAAAACCAACTCCATTAAGGCTCAAATTCAATCCTTTCTACAACGAGATAATGAGTCATTTGACCGGTGTTGGGCGCGCTTCCAAGAGCTTTTTAATTCTTTCCCCCATCATGGATTTGAGAAACATCACCTCATCTCTTTATTCTATCACGGGCTTACTATAGCGTCTAAACAACTTGTTCAAATAATATGTGAAAGGCCGTTTTGGGAATTAGATGTGAGTGATGCTGAGGCTCATCTTAAGTATGTTGCCGAGACTACTCAAGCATGGGACACCTCCGATCCTAATGCCCAAAATTGACCTCGACAAATGTCCACCAATCCTTCTGTGTTTGGTTTATACCAATTGAATAATGAGACCTTGATAGACTGTCGACTTGATCAGTTTGAGAAGAGTATGAAGGACATGCTCGATGTCCGATTAATAGAAACTATCGAATCCACCCGTGATGTAAAAGATGAGGTGTGTGCTATTTGTGAGGCGGTTCATCCAACAAGGGCATGTCCGATGATACCCGCCTACAAAGCCATGCATAACGAGCAGGTGGAAGAAATAGGAGAGTTTAAGGTAAATTTTGATGCCCTTCATGGGAATGCATACAACCCTTTGTGGAAGAACCATCTTAGTTTTAGCTAAGAGAAACAACAAGCTGCGATGAATCCTACTTCACATGTTGCCATGCCTCCACCCCTCCTCAATTTCACCAAGCTCCACTTAAGAAAGCACACATAAAAGCTCCACCTCGAGGCCCATATATTACCCCACCACGGAGATCTCTTGAGGACAATATAAATCAATTCATCCAATCTCAAAACACAACCAATGTTAAATTTGAGCGCATGTTCACCGAGATGAATAAAAGTATCTCTAGGTTGCAGGCACCCTTAAGTGTCCAAGATAAGGGTAAGTTTTTGGCCCAAGGCCAAAGACCTCCCAAAGTCCAAATATAGCATGAGAGCTACATCCCATGAGCATCCTGAGCAATGTAGTGCAATTACCACTCTGTGTAGTGGGAAAGTGGTTGAGTTGTCATCTGTTCCACGCGCTAAGAAAAATGAAAAGGAGCTTTCGCCCAACATGAAAGAGGCCGAATATGTCCCCGTGAAAAAGAGTGGTAATGATGACATCAAAGGGCCAGAAGTGGTGGTGAAGCCCCTAGTTCATACCAAACCTCAACGGTTGATCCCTCAATCCAAAGAGACTTATCAGGATGATGTCCTCGACCTTCTTAAGCAAGTAAAGATCAACTTACCTTTTCTCGAGACCACAAAGTAAATTCCTGCGTATGCTAAGTTACTTAAGGACTTACTCACGGTGAAATGAAGAATAAAGGTAAAGAAAAATGTGTTTCCAACACAGAACGTCAGCTCATTACTGTTGAGTGATCTTCCACTAAAATATAAAGATCCGGGTTCACCCACCATCTCGTGCATTATGGGGAAGAATTGAATCAAACGAGCGTTAATAGATTTAGGGGTGAGTGTTAACATTCTTCCCTATTCCATCTATAAATAATTATATTTGGGGGACCTTAAGCCCACGACCATGACTCTCCAACTCGCGGATCGCTCGGTGAAGATGCCTCGGAGAATTATTAAAGATATAATTGTCCAAATTGACACTTTCTACTTGCCGGTGGATTTTATTATTTGGGATAAAGAGCCATCCATTATCCCGAGCAATCACGTTCCCTTCATCCTTGGTCGCCCATTATTATCTATGGCTAATGCACTCATCAATACTCGTAGTGGGCAAATGTATTTAACATTTTGGAACATGACCCTCGAGACAAATATCTTTAATAACACTAAGAACGAGGGAGACGAAAGTGAACCATGAGAAATGGATCTTATCGAGGAAGCAGATGAACATGGGAGGACTCACAAGAGAGAGCCGTTAGGGGTAGGTCTTGATGCGCAAAGTGAGAGCGGCAATTCTGATGTTAAGAAAGGAGTACGGGGTGTGCTTAGTAACCACAATTAAGAGAAAGAGTGAGCAAGTAAGCGACAATGGGATAGAGAGATTTGAGGAGATTAAGAGAGAGGACATGAGCATTAGTCATGAGAGAGATCTAGGAGACATGAGCTTAGAGGGCTTTGACAAATAAGCCTAGCAGGTGGAAGAGAGCCATAAATTCTAAACCAAACCTTTATTGAGCTCGATGGGTTACTTAGACGAGAGCGAATGGCAAGAAATGATCAATGAATTCCTGTTTAGTAACTATCCACCCACACCACTTGATTCCCTTAATGCGATTGAGGAATGGACTCAAGTATTATCCAAATTAGAGCCCGACCCATGCACTCCTGGAGCTAAAAGAAATCGAGATGCCCCTTCCAAGTCGGTGCACATAGGCAAAGAACACGTTAGGCTTCATGAGGATCCCTTCCCAGTTAGTCAGCCCAAGACTAAGGGTCTATCCCTTATCTACGGGACTCAGTCTAACTTGTTCTGACTTTTTACTTATGATGAGAAAATGGGGTAGACTAGGAGAGCAATGAACCCCATTCTCGGGGTCGGGTGAGTTTTAAGAAAGGATGAGAAGGTCTTCGCACCCCCGACACATATGGGGTGATTCTTGTGTGTAATAAATGTGAGTCAGTTAGGGTAGTTAGAGTTGATAAGTGTAAGTCACGTAAGATAAGTGCGAGCGAATACACATCGAGAGCGAGTCTAGGTTTTCGAAGCAAGCATTGAGAGATTTTAGGTCAATCATGTGTAGGTATAGTTATGGGAGCATCCAGATATTTAGAGAATAGAGTGAATTCTGCAATTAAGGGAAGCTATAAATTTTAGAGATTCAGACCGGTTCGCCCCTAGGGTTCGGATTGATTCATTTTTATGGAAAAATAAAAAAAAATTGGACCGAATCGTTCCAGTCCTAGTCACCCGGATTGGTTCGGCTTCTGGGTATTATTGCTCCTTCCCGAGATGCACCCCCCATTCCCCAACCCCCACTTTCCCCTCCCAATCCGTTTTCCCTCTTCCCTATCCACCCTTTACCTCCCAAATACACTCCCCCTTCCCTCCAAAAACCAACCATTCCCTCCACCCCACCTATAAATACACCCCTATCCTCCCTGATTCTACCACCACTCCTCCCCACTCTCTTACTCTCTCTCTTCCAGATTTCTACCTTCAACCCACTGCTGTCCCACAAGGCTAACCGTGCCCTCCCTAAAAAATATAACTCTGTCGAGGTTATTGACCAAGAAAATGATGCATACCACTCAAATCAAGAATAAATTTGGTGTGAATGATTTTTTGGCCAATATCGAAAGCTACATATGGAGCGCCAAGTGCACTGGAATGAGCTTCCTAAGTTCGTCACCAACCTCTTCCTTCTGAGGGGTTGGTGTCATTTCCTCCACAAGCCCCACAGAGTGGTGTGGGCAGTTAAGGTGCGAGCTTTCTATGGATCCCTTGTCCGCACCACTGATTTTGTTTCCAAGGTGTATGTTAACGGCACACGCGTTCCTCACCGAAACATTTTTGGTGGGCCGGGTGAGCGACAAGGCGTTCATCACATTCCAAATATTATCGAAAAATCTTCTCCAAACCTCAAATGATTCCGCTATACTCCCCCATCAGGCGACTCTCGTGTATCATCTTTTTGACCCCACCACCTCGATCCATCTGGCCCATGTCATTTACAAAGACATTTTTTTTGTGGCCTTGTACAAAAAGGTCACCACCCCTCTCCCCTATGCCCGACTCATCACTTGCATTCTAGCCGATACTGACATTGATCCCTCCATCGGGTTTCCTCTCCTTCCCAATCGTCTTGGGTGGGGTACGCATACCAAAAGCGAGAGGCAATGGGAGATCATCAGAGCACAAAGGTCGGATGAGGATGAAGACAATGATGATGATGAGATGGAGGTGAAAGATGAGGACGAGGGTGATTCCGAGGAGGAAGAAGCTGTAGACGCCGACGTGGTTATGGGAGAGGGTGAAGAGGAGGAATACAATGAGGATGATGATTCAGATTTCGAGCCACCGGGAGCCGACTTTGATAGAAGAATCACAATGCTCAAATCAAGTTTAGAAGGGTTCATAAATCGATACGATGAAGACCAAGGGGCATACCAGCGAGACACAAGCATGTTGCATCGTCTCCAAGATGAAATATATTGCATGACTATGGGTGCACCTCCCCCAAATTATTTCTATGACCCATACAACCGGAATGCTCCCGACCCTGCTCACCCTCCACCTCAATAACTTATTTTTCCTAGGTTGTTTATGTTTTTTTTCCTATTTCCCATTTCCACATGTTTGTATACTCGATATATATAATGGAAATTGGTTGGCCTATCAATGTCATGTCTTATACTTGCTTACTTATGTCTCGCATTTTGTACTTTGTTCCATTTTCTTTGCTTCCTCTATTTAATTTAGCTTTTAGTCCTTTTTGCATCGGGACTTTGCAAAAGTCTAAGTTGGGGGTGGGTGGGGTGGGGTGTACACATGAGCTTCCAAATTTCACAAAGTTCGAAATGTAAAAAAAAAAGAGAAGAGTTTAAAATTTTCAAAAAAAAATGACAAATTCTGGAAAAACAAAAATATTTGTCTTCAAAATAAATAAAAATTGGAATTTAAATTTTTTGAAAATATCACCTTTATTTTATTTAGAGTCTCAAATTTGTAAAATATCAATTGCACAAAGCCAAAATTGACCAAAGGTGGAAATTGAGCGAAAATTGATGACTTAACGAATAAGTGAGGAGATTAATCAACCTGATGAGATTTCGAGCCTATTGATTTTTCTGAGTTTTTAAAATCAATCCGAGTTAATGGTTAACTCAAAGTTAAATTCAATGTTGAAATAAGTTGTTGTGATCTCAAAATTATTATTTTGATCGGTTAGGGAATAGTGTGTGCTGTTGCCTTGAAAAGCGCACTAAAATATCTCTAAATAAAATTAATCTCGAGACACATATGGTAAAATGATAAGAAATTTAGATAAATGAAGTTAGGTCATCGTTTGTTACCCAAAAATATTAGCCATAAAAAGTTGTGAAAAGAAACCCTTTTCAACCCAATTTGAGCCTAATACATGTTTTATCCTTTTGTTTGATAAACCGAAAAAACCATTTAGCCCGAAATTGAGAAAAATGAAAATTTCAGAAATTAAGTCCAATTTGTGCAAGAAAAAAAAGGGGTCAAGAAAAATATAAAAATACTCAACAAAAATAGCAAGAAAAAAAATGAGCAAAAGCTCGGAAAAGCACTAACGGACTTCAAAAGATCATTTCCCAATTCTGAACGTTCCAACCAATACCAATGTTACCCTATGCACCTTAAAACTCGAAAAAGTCCTAACCGAGACTGGATTGCAAAATTAATTACCACGTAGAGAGCTAAAGCACGAAAATATAATAGAAGAGATTAACTGGAGTGTATAAGAGGCAATTTTACTACTTTCCTAATGACCGTAACCCGATGATGAGATCCTTTCACCATAAAAATTTCGTCTTTCAATTTATGTGCGTGAATTTGTGTTCCTTTACATTTACTCTTATATATCACGCACACAAAGAGAAATAGACACATTTCGAGTGATTCGTTTATGAGAGTATCCCGTGAGAAATTTAATCAAAGAGAATTTTTGAAAAAGTAACGTGTTGATTAACCGGTGGAAATTTGAGGTTAATTTTTCTCTTCGTACACACACACACGGGGCAAATTGGGACTCTTGAATACAAATTTATGGTGATTATTTTTTGAAAAGTTTGAATTATACAATTTTTAAGTATTTTCATTATTTCTTGAGTCGAAAATAAATTTTGTGGGTATATTCACTGCAAACCCTCACGAGACACAACTCGTCCTACTTGGGTAACCTAATGGTTTAAAGGCTTGTTTCATATACTAAATGCAATCGCTTGCCCGCGAAAGAGGTATTCTATCTTAATAAAATGATTTTCAAGAGTTGAGCCTTGGTTAAGTTCTTTTACATTGCTCGGGACGTGCAAAGTTCTAAGTTAGGGGGGGTTTGATTAGGCATAAATTATTCTGAATTTATCCCCTTAATTTAGAGGCTTTTATCACCTCGGACGATGTAAATTGTATTCATTTATCTAATATATGTGCTACTGACAATTTCTACATAGTGCCTCGAGTTTTGAGTATTTTCCATGCTTTTTATAGGTATTCTACACAAGTGAAGAGAAGAATAATTCAAGACAAAGAAATCGAGAATGTAATAAAAGCCATAGGGCAAAATAATCACTTTACATTTGGAGTTCGGACTAGGGACCAATATGCAAATTGAAGACCTCGCGTCTACACGTACTTAAGAAGAAACAACATCCCAATTCGAGCCCCGGGTCAAAAGTTGTTGAGCTCCAAAGATGAGAGAAAATTAAGAGAAAATAAAGAAAGAAAGAATTCAAGAACCAGACCGGGGTTGTTAAAAAACAAACCGATCCGGGAGGAAGGCAAACTCTGCATCAAATTCACCATCGAACTGATCCGGATATAGCTGAAAATGAACAAGTTTGATGCCTTGAGGATCTACGCATAAAATTAGAGACTGGATTGATCCGTTATAAATGGAAAAGGAACCGATCTGGATGATACCACACCAAACCGAAGACCCTTACAGGACCGATTCAGATGAGACTTTTTCTGAATTTTCTTTTCCAAATTAAGAATTTTATCTTGCTCAAACTCTTTTAACTTTCGTAGGGTATTTAATTTAACTTAATGCCAGACATTATGGAGTTCTATTATTATTAATTTTCAAGGGCTCTTGCATTCAAGAACAATAGGGTTTTAAGTTTTTCTACATTAATTCAAGATTCAAGCTTTAATTCTAGATCCCTTCATTGCAAGTATTATTTAATTTCTTCTTTTGATTGCGTTCATAGTTTAGTTTAATTAGTTATTCAATTTTAGTTTTCAATTCTTAATTCCAAATTTCTTCTCAATTTTTCACATGGCAATGAATTGCTGCACTTTTGAATCTGTGTTCATTTTTAGTTTAATCATGTCTAGCCAAGTTTTTGAGGGTTGTGATGCATGAACCCAACCCAATGTAATTTACCTATGTAGAAAATAGGGTTTGAATTAAAATTTTAATGAATAGTATTGTGTAGTACACACAACCATCGTAGACCTTTTAACCTCGTTTGCCCTAGGTAACCTGGGTGTTTAATGATGCGATGTGTGTGTTAGCTATTCGGCACCGCTTTATTTTTACCTTTGATTACTTATGATGCGAAATAATACCCTCATATATCTAATGCTTAGGATTAATAAATATTGGGTTCAATTAAGTCTCTAATTCAAAAGCTAGCATTCTACCCGGTAAGTGTACTGGGGTTCGGGGGATTGTATCCTGACCTATCTTTCCCTTATTCATATTTAATTCAGTGCAGTAGATTTAATTTCTGTGTACTTAACTTAGTTAGTAAAATTTCCTTTGCACTTAATTAGTAGCTATTCAGTTCACCTTAATGATATTTTAGTTTGTTTTTGCGAATCAGTTTAGGGTTAGTCTTCTATTTCTTCTTCTTTATGAGTTTTCGTCCTCGTTCCATGTGGATACGAACCCGAATTACCAGGTTATTACTTACGCAACATGATTGCACTTGAGCCTATATAAGCACGCACTTTAGACACATGTGTGGTCACGTTCATGCTGAGTTATGCTATATATCTTATTGCATTTATCCCGAACCAAAACCATAAAATTAAACTTGGGCCAAAACTAAAACCAACATAAAATCAAACTTCGGCTAAATCCAAAATAGACTATAAATAAAACTTCATCAACTTCAACATTAGCAATCCAAAAAGTCTTCAACATTAATAATCGACAACCAACTTGAAATTAAATTTCACATTTATAAACCAAAATAACTTTACATTCACAAACCACAATAAAAAAAATTTAATAATAAAAACATCGAAGTAACCATAATAACTTCACATTCCACGAAAAAATCAAATAAAAGTTCACAATTCAAATTACATAAGTATTGAAATGATCCCATTTAACTCCTAAGTTCTAAACAACTAATTCCAATGTCTAAAATTACCAAAATAAGGAAATTCAGCATAAAGTTCATTTCCTTTTTCTTTTCTCTCATTTTCTTCTTGGGACCTCATCCCCCTTTGCCTTCTTTTTCCCTTTATTATGATTCTTCGTCTTTTTCTTCCCCCACTCATGAATGTTAATTTAGAGACCCACCCCAATTACTACCGCAAGTATTTGGTACACTTCTTAATTCTGCCCAAGTAATGTAGTCACATTCGCAACAATGCCTTCTCTTCCATTTTCTTCCTCAATAACTCCATCGCTTTGCGCACTTTTTCCACCTATGAAACATCATTTATGTATGGAAATTAATTAAATTATGAAAATTAAAACAAATGTAATCCTTAGAATTGATATTTTTGTTTCTTTCGACTGATTGTCGGGCGGGAATATGTCAATAACCACTTTGCGTAATCCTCTTTACAGTCCCATGGGCATGAGACGGGTACTTATTTCGACTTCTCAGATAATATGTGGTCCTTCTAATTTTCTTCATGCCATTTTTTCATTTCAAACTTAACCTTATATCTTCCATCTTTGTTTCCCCTATCATCCTTTAATGGGGCCACTAGGTCACAGGGAATGATTTGAATACGACCAAATTGTCTGACATCTTTCGGGATAGTATGACTTGGTAACGTCAAAGAAAATGATGATGCCACCATAAAAATAAACCTAGGAATGGGTATGCATCCCTCGCATTCTTATAAGTATCCCAAATCACCTACATATAAACTGATAATTGTTGTACAAATGTTCCCAAAGTTAATTGCAAAACTAATGTAAAAACAATTACATTCCCTACCGACATATCTTCAAGTTGTTCTCTGTATTTAAGGAGATATTGTAAGTCATTATTTTTGGAGGCTAATTGCAACTCCCGATGCCTAATTCTGGGAATTGTCTTGTTAAATTCCATGTGGTAGCATGCCTCAAATCCAGTAAAGTGCTCATAAATTCATGACTACAAAAAATAATATGGGTACAAAGTAACATGAAATTAATGATTACTTATATGGATAATTAACATATATCGCGAAAGTTTATTTACTGTTACTTGCATTAGGATAAATAACCACTCATTTGCTTAACACTTGACCTTGATGCAAGACCAAGCTATCTGTATAGGTGAGAAAGAATTCTCACTCCCCATAAAAGTCGGCCCACCTTTTTAAAATCATTTAGTAATTGGACGTAGTAGACGGAGATCTTATTTTTCGTCTTATCGGGAAAAATAATGCATCCAATAATGTAGCATATATATATCATAGAATAATAGTCTTCCAGATCCCATATGGCATTCTCTTCTTTTACTTTTTCCTTAAAATCCCCAGCAAACCAATTCAAACTTACCACATATGAATCACTGCATTCTAAATAAACATCGACCTTGCTATATGCCAATCACTACCTACTAAGTCAGTAGCGCTCAACATTTCAATCCCCTCATCATTAGGAGTAGCAATGTTTAGGCTATATAATGGGTCACCAACTACAAGGACTCATAGTATTTGTGCTACATTATCAACAATGATGGTCATCTCCTAAAATGGCATGTGAAAGCTACTTGTCTCTGGATGCCATCACTTAACGAATTCCAAAACCAATGCATAGTCAATATACTTATGGCTATATTTTATCAACCCATTTAGTTTTTTCCTCCCCACTCTATTATGCACCCCTTCACTTAGATATTCTAAAGTCCATTCATTTATCTTCGTACAGTGGTTGACACATAACAACAACACTCGTTTAACCTATAATAGAATAGAAAATATATCAATATTTTTGATAAGTTACGGATATCAATGCTTTTGATAAGTTAAATTTGGAAATATGGTTACCACTGATCCAGTGCATATACCATAGGCAACATGGTCCTTGAAATGCTTCAAAAGAGTGAGTTCTTTAGGACCCCCATAGTTCTCGGACGACGATCCGGCATCGGCTACATTCTTTTTACTATATACGACATCAAACTTATGTTGTCTTTATGTTGGATTCCTTAATGGTCTAGCATGTGTAGACGATGGAATACCCCTGGATTAACTCAGCATTAATAGGAGCCTCAACATTAACAGGTGCCTCGACATAGCCCTCTACAGGAGCCTTAACGTGGCCCTCTACAGAATCCTCAGAATGGCCCTCTATAACACTTGATAATGCATGAGTTTCCTCCCGGTGCTTCCTCTCAGAAGAAGTAACCGGCTTCCTCTTATAATGAGAGTAACATATAACTTTATCAATTTATGACCCATATTAAAATAGACGTACATGAATAACTAACATGCAGAGATGATATGTGAATAACTAAAATACATCAATAACTAACATAAATGAATAACTAATATACGTGAATAAATTATAAACATATATCACATGTGAATAATTAAAATACATTAATAACTATCATATATGAATAATTAATATACATGAATAAATTACAAACATAGATCACATTTGCATAACTAAAATACATTAATAACTAACATATATGAATAACTAATATACATGAATAAATTACAAAAATTAATGACTAACAAAAAAAGATAAATGATCCAAACAATATTCAATGTTCAACGGGCAAACCTAACGATGTTCAATGTTCATTCAGTGTAATGGCTCTGAAATATTCATATCATCTCGACATACCTCCTATTGCATAGGGGATTACTTCTTGTGAAGTTTGCCCTGAATGAAGTTATTTACATAACTAACTTTAATTCATCATAAATATGACTAATATGGGATTACAATCCGGGGTAATTGACCCGAATGATGTTAAGTTAAAATGAATAACTTCAATCATGAGAAACATAATGAAAGGGTTGCATTTTTGTTGGTTTAATCCCGAACAAAATCCTAATAACTTCATTCCCGTGGTTCGTTATAGACAACCCAATATCATACGATTTTCATTTAAAAAACCAATAGAAATTTTCAAAATCCAATTCTCTTAAAAAACCATATACATTTTTCGAACAAAAATTTATATTGATTCATTGGTTTCAAAACAAAATCATCTCAAATGAAATGATACCAATAGACGTTCATTTTTTACGAGGTTTTCAAATCAAAGTATGCAT
The DNA here is from genome assembly GCA_949130495.1 of Sambucus nigra. Classification (NCBI taxonomy): domain Eukaryota; kingdom Viridiplantae; phylum Streptophyta; class Magnoliopsida; order Dipsacales; family Adoxaceae; genus Sambucus; species Sambucus nigra. The sequence goes on along the minus strand of OX422218.1, from coordinate 170,530,676 downwards.
TCTTCCAAGGTGAAATTTGATTGGTTTATATCGATTCGTTGGTTTGTCTTTGGGATAGGTTTTAAAATCAAAGTATGAAACTTTGGGATATGATGTTTACGAGAAAAATGATGTTTATGATTTTGATTATGCAGATTAATTTTGAGTTCCAACCTATTTAAATTAATTTGTAGTCGATGATTTGTTATTGGACTTTGAAGTTGAGAGGTTTTGATATTAGAAGTTGAGAGGTTTAAAGCTTTGGATGTGTGGAGAGAAGGAGTGAAAGCGTCTAAAATGAAAATTTTCAACTTTAAATAGTGGTTATCCCCTTTGTGGTGTAATGAAGTAAAAATAGATTTGAGTGGTATTTTGGAGTTAAAATACGCTTGTGGTATTTTTGAGTAATATTTGGGGTTCCTTTAGTGGCATTCATTTTAAAAGGGTCCTTTCTCTATTTTAGACATTAAACCCAAATTAATATGAGTACGGTTACTTTAGGTGCAAAAAATTCACAAAGAACGATCTCAAACAATTCAAAACAAACAAAATAAACAAATCACAAAGGCATGGGGGTTTCTTTCTTTTCTTATTAGTTTGTTTTCAATAAGATTTTACATGCCCCTTTCCCATGGGGTAAGAATTACATTTATAGAGAACGTAAGGAGGCTCTGTCATGAAGGTTTTTCAGGATCTCTTGATACATTCGCGATAAGTTAGAGATGGTCTTCTTCTAGATTTTACCTAATTGGACTCTCCTCCATTCTTACCTTGAGATGCCAACCTTTATCCCCTGACGCCAGATAGATGATACTTAGTTCGAGTTATTCGAACTTTTCTAATAATTCCCCCACAATTGCCCCTATAACTATACAGATTGAATAAGGCGAAGAGATTTGATCACTGTTTGAAAAAGGAATTGATCAACTAAAGTGGTTGGTCATAGTCTGGGATGGTGAAGCTTGTCTACACTTGTGAAGAATTTTGAAATAATAATTATTTCAGAATTTTGAAATAATAATTTGTCTACACTTGTAATTTCTCAAATTCATTGACGGTATATTGGTAAAAATCCCCCAAAATACTGAAAGTTGAGGCGTCTCTGTTAGCTGCCGTTTTGGGATATGTTTCAAATGATGAGTTGCCTTGGAGTTTGAACCAGATTCTCTCAAAAAAATTTCTACATCCATTTTGTTACATCGTTTCAACTATTCAAGTTATTAAAGTTTTTTCTGATCGTTTCTTCATTTGTAAGCCTTATTTTCCCTGCAAAGATCCTCTGATTTTCTTTATTTCTCCTCGTTTTCATTGCCTTTTCTTTTAGAGATTAGAAAAAATTACGTGCTCCATGAATGGTAGAACTTTAGGGGAATTTAGATAAAGATACTCAATTATTGATTGGATAAAGGTAGAGTGTATCGATGCACCTATCGATTGCTACCATATTGAAGGTAGTCATTGAATTCACACTATCTCGATGATTGGGAGGGTTATAACCTTCCCTCCCAGTCAACTCTTTCTGGAGTTTTGTAATTTTTTTCCACATGGTTCGTACCCAGTGTTTCCCAAACACAAGAAGGATTATGAACAGGCTTTGCAGGATAAGCGAATTATATGGTAGTCAAATTATGATACTATAAATTAGTTATTATTATTCGTGGTAAAAAATGACGACAATGTCTTCTATCTGAGGGAAAGAAAAGTGGATAAAGTTTTAGTCGTTAACCTTCCTCACTCCAAGAAAGGATATTGGGGTCATGGATTTATTTTTAGGGATTGGAAACATCCACCCATTACTGATAATGCTAACATTTTCCTTCTTGTTTATTTTCAGATGGGTTATAGAAAAATGATCCTTCTCATTTCAATTGTGAGGAGGTTATTAAGATTTGGAAGCTAATGAGGCCTCTGCTTCTAGGTGTCGAACACCCTAGGGCAACATCCCTTTTATTCGAGTATTCCAAATCCATGTCCATCTTTAAATCTAGGCTTATAGATTCAATTATCGAAATTCCAAAACCTTTAACTAATGAGGGGTCTTCAAGGGCGTCTACCTCGTCTTCCTTTGAGCCCATGAACATAAATGCTACTCCTAGTATTGGAGAACAAATGGGTCCAAGGAAGATAAATCTCAACTTTATGGATGATTTGGACCTCCCCATCTCCCCAAAGGCAAAAATATCTAAGAGGGAGGAGGTCGAAGGTCTCTTCGAGATTTTCACTCTTTTAGGTTCCCTTGAGAAGGACAAAGTCCCTCCCTATACTTCTATTATTTTTACCACTAAGAAAGTGGATTCCCCCACCACTAGGAAGGGCCACCAGAACATGCCAAGGATTGAGAATCCATCTATGGCCCTTAGTCTATTGAAGGGGGTCTTGGCATTCGACCGAGAGCAGGTCGACATGCTGACCTTCGATCAACTTACATCTCATGTCGCACATGTGTTATCACTAATAAGTTTTATAACTTTTAGTTTTGATACTTATTTGTTCAGATCATTGTGCTAACTCATGTTTGTCTTATCTTTATAGTTTATGGAAGATTTTATTGTTATGCTCAATAAAGGGCAAACATGTCAAGTTCAATGATGACCTAGGGAGGACTTGAAAAGATCATAAGAGTCTTTTATGATGCTAGTGAGGGATACGATGATGAGAACAGGTCCAATGGCTTGGAAATATCCAAGTTGAGGTCGGAGCTTGAAAAATGGAAGAGGGTTATCGAGGATCATCCTTCGACCTTGGCAGTGTCCAAAGATATAACCTATGATCAGGGGTACATGGGGGCCTATTCCGACGTCAAGAAGAGATAAATTTCATTTGAAAGTCAAACTTTAAGAAAGATTGGGATGTAGCCTTGGTCAAGATCGATGTCCTTCCCAAATTTGACCTTTTTTGGGAGCATTATCCATGTTCTCCACTAAAGGGGGATGATAGGGACAAAGACTCAAGTAGTGGCCAAGAAAAGGATGTGGAGAACCAAGAAGTGGTGGATGACGATCACAAAAATGTCCCAAAAACCTAAGAGCAGGTGAAAGAAATGGAGGGTCAAATCTAGTTAGGATTAGCCCAGGTCCTATAATTCCTTGTATTCTTATTTTTTTTGAATGTTTGTAAGGGCTTGCCCCACTTTTTTACTTAATGGAAAGACTTTTATTGTTTCCAAGTTATTACTTGCCGATTATAAATTGCTACATAAATATTTTGTAATCTTCCTTTTTATGCTTGAACGTTTTCCTTTTGATCCTTGTATATATAAAGTATTAAGGTAGAAGTACCGTTGCTTCTAGAGACTGATGACTTGGACATAGTACTTAGTAGGGATGCCAGTGATCTAGCTTGTGGCATATATCTTTATGTTCGATAAGCTCTTCAAAATATGACGGGTGATTTTAATGAGCAATCTCATATAATCGCTGGATTGAGGAGAGAAGTTAGTATTGTCAGGGATATTGCTGAGCTATTTCATAATGAATATAATTCTTTAATGGAGAATCTCGGTGAAGCTGAGGAGAACTTAAAGAGAGATGGCCTAATCAAGCTAGTGTTGGTCCGTGACATAATGAAATTAAAATATCTCTTCAGAAGGGGTCCTCGTGCAGTTTGGGCTACTGGTTATGATGAAGGATGGGTGGATTACTCCTTAAATCGGATGAGGCTAAGTAGGTGGGATATAAGCATGGTTGGATGAATGCCCTAGCTATTATGAGGGTTTCTTAAAGACTCTTAGCTTTGGTACTAGTACAAATATGTGTGCCCTACTTATAGTCACCCTTCATTTAAAAGTGACAAAATTTTAATTCCCCTCAACATTGTTCCCTTTCAGTTGTTGAAGGATTATTTGTCGATGCACGATAGTGATGATGATTTTGAGCCTAATCCTGATGATAGACGAATAGCTGCAGTTGTTGAGATGAAAACTCGTTAGAGATGATTTCTTTGTATTGAGATTGTATATACTCATTTTGTAACTTTGCAAGTATATGCCTTTTGTAAAATGAATGCTCTATGAAATTTTTAGCTAATTCCACATTTTGTATTTTCCTATCTTTTATGCTGAACATTTTTTATCCTTTGTCTTACCTTTTAGATCGTGTCATCACACAACCTTCGAAGAGTGGCCCGATGTGTGTTTTAAACAAAACCAATTTTTCTTCGAAAAAAGATCCAATTTTTAATTATGCACCAAACTAAGTTGTGAAATCCCAATTCTCACTTTAAACCAATTTTATCTTGATTAATCCTAAACATGAATCTAGTGATTAAAGAAAGTAAAGTAAAGTGAAGAATACTCACAACGCCGGATGTACGAGGAAAAAACCCAAAGTGGGAAAACAACCTCGGACAGCCCAAGCCAGACAATCACTATGAATAATGGTTTTACAAAGACAGATTAGCCTTACACTAAGACTCGATCCCCACGGGTCTTGACGCTCCTTCTGATCTTCAACCGTTCTTAAATAGCGCCCACACAGAAATTTCATCTTCTACGATCTCTTTCCACAACACACGCGTCCACGTATGTCTCGGTGTCCACCGATATGGCTTTGATACGTCTACGATGTCGAACACAATGTCCGTCGCTTCTTCACCGCAAAACCCTTTGTGTTCAATGTGGAGAACAAACAACTTTGGTGCAGTAAGATCACGTAAACATATAAGAATGATAACTCGGATCTTTGCAAACTCTAAGGACGTGTTTAAGACTTTTAAACCTTAGAAAACATGTGCAAACAAGGTTCTGGTTCATAAAACTTTTTTCCAGAAAGCACACTTACGAAATTATGATGCAAACACTGTTTAAATAGGATTTAAACACCGCCTCGAAAAACGTGTCATTCGAACGACTTAAGCATGTCGTTCGAATTACATTGTATCTCGTTCGAATGAGATCCAATGTCGTTCGAGCGACCTCGCAAAGTTTGACTTTCTTTGACTTTATGATAAAAACGTCTCTTAACAAAGAGATTCAAATTAATCAAACTCTATTTCGAGCTTATCATCATAAAACGATGTTTAAGCCATTAAAACACATTTAAAACATTTAAAAATATTTTTCTTTATAAAAAATACATCCTTATCTTTTATAAAATAATTCCAAGCACCATTAATTATACGCATTCATACCTCAGTGATCTCGGAATTAAATTAACTTTGAAGACGAGTAAACTTGCACCAATTCAACATCGGCATGATTATTTCTTTGAAGCTTTGCCGCAACGTCTTCAAATTTTTCAATATGTCATAGACCAAGTGGGATCGTGACAAAATAAAATACACCCTATGACATATTACAAACACAGTTTTTTTCACGAAATTAAGTCAAAACAATACAGGGACTCAATTGGAAATTTATGTCCTTACAAATCTCCCCCTTTGACTATTCCGGGACAAAACTAAACCAGTGAAATGCCTAACTGGGCCGTCAAGCCATATGACGCCTAAATCCCATCCCATAAACCCAAAATCAAAAATACAGGACACGAACTAATATATGTAGCACCGGTAAGCATGAACTGTCTGAATGTGATGTAGACTTGAAATCTCAAATCACTGAAGCATACCTACACACATGAAACAGACAAACAGATACCCAGTGAAGTATGGAGGAACAAATGATACCAATTTATATTTCTAATAAGAACAAATCATTTGAAACATGTGAGCAATTATTTGATACTAATTTGAAATAAATATAAGCGCTCAACAAATCTCCCCTTACATCACATACCAAATCTCTCCCCCTTTTTGTCTCGAATAGACAATCCGGTGAAAAGATAAACCAATATCTAGCATGAGAAGATGATACCAAATAGAATCAAGTTGATAGCAATTGAAAAAAATGAAAACCGCTAGATAATCATGAAACCACCAGCTAAATATGATCAAACAATGATAAGTGAGTAGCTAGTAAACCAAAGAATCACACAAAGAGTATACCAATCAAATCAAGTGTGATAACGGACATATATGCAAAATACCAATTTGGAACATAAAAGAACCTGCATATAAAGCAAGTAATCCAAAAAATGCTTCCAGCAGTACCAAAAATATATCAAATTAAGCTAGAGGACTGCAAACCAATCAGAAGGAATTTATTACCCTATCGTTCGAACGAGCCAGGGACTTCGCTCAAACGAGATGAGGAAGTCGCTCGAACGAAGTACAAAGTCGTTCGCGCGAGATGCAATGTCGTTAGAACGACTTTGTGCGACCTGCCAAAATTTCCCAATTTCCCAGAAATATTATAAAGTATTGCCTAGTGAAAAAATTTCCACAAAAAAATTCCAGGAAGGGACTGACAGAAGCAAAACAGTACTAAAATAGTAGGCTTTTTGCACAAAACACAAAAACTCATTAAAACTAAAAATACGAGTTACATGCAAACATAGTACCGATGTGCTCAAACATGGACATGGAATGAATGGGCGTGAAACTACAACAAATGAGTCACAATTCCAACACATCGAAACGATCAAGAAGCTCTAATTGAGAGCGATAAATCATCAACCTTTATCATAGCCAAATGACAATTAAAGTTTGATCTTAATTAACTAAACATACTACATGCACACAAATCCAGAATTTTGACGATTCTACAAACAATAATGTCAAATTGCAATGTTTCAACATTAGGATTAGATGTGCAAACCCGTTTAAATTTTCTCCAACCAAACACCCTCATATAAACATACTTTTTCAAGTTCTTTTTAGGTTTCTAGCATTCTCAACTTAGGGAAAATCTTATTGGCCCTTTTCTTAGCATATTACTTTTTCTTTTTGGGCTCTTTTTAAACGGTACCTTTCACGATGAGTTAAATTGAACTCTCGCAGCCCTTTCCCGTGAATCACTCATCATTTTTTAAATTCAAATCCTCATGGTAAACGGTTATTACATGCACACTTCTCCTTAAGTTTACTTACGCATAGATGACAAGATTGAGATAAGAACGTCTAACCAAATTCAAATATTCAAGAGAAGTTAAACATCCATATAAACTCGTGCATGTGTGCAATGTTGGCATATATACAAAGTCGAATCAAAATGCATATCAACTTCGAAACCACCCCATGTAAACAATGGTTAAGATCATTCTAAGCAACAATAATAATGACCAAATGTCCTAGCCACATGGATAATGAAACGACGGGGGGGGGGGGGGGGGGGGTCCAAGCACACCAATATGCCACATCAAACATATAAACTCAAAAACAAAAACAAAAAAAAAAACAAAAAAAAACTATTTTCGGTTTTTCAAAAATTTTCTTCAAAAACAAAATCTTTTTATATTTTTTAATAAGACTCAAACAAGTGAAAAATAAAATACAAAGAGATAAACATGTCATAATGCTAGCAAATAATAGATCACGATGCAAGGGCTAGCGTATGACAAAACATGCAAGCTACTATCCATAAGAAATAGCAGGGGATGAATCATGAGCATGCATGTGAGAATCAACCAATGAAGCATTTAGCATCTCCAAAATTGATTTCCTAACCCAAACAGGTGTATACCTAACACAACGGGTTTCGGGAACCAATGAGACACTACGTTTAATCTTCCTACGGTCTTTTCTAAGATCAAAACAAAAACTCCTAAGGTGACCTATCCTACCACAATGCGAACATGTGAAAACACGACGAGGAACGGGACTTTTAGGTTGACCTTTTCTAATTCCCTCGGATGTGGTTGACGCTATAAAACAAACTATGGGTTTGGCTTTTACAATCGAACCACTAGAACAAGATAAGCCGCTACCATCACTACTTGAGTCATTTAAATCATTTTTTAACTTCAAAACTTTTGACTCAAGCAAACGATTAGACTCCTCAAACTTTCAAGACCCCTTCTTTAAATTTTCAATTACCCCTAGAAGGTTATCTCGATCCCCCTCAATGTGAGCAAACTTATCCCTAAGAGCCTTTTCTCGTGCCACAAAATCATTAATCAAAATATTTTCCTCAACGGCACAAACACTAGAATTCCTTAAATCCTCTAACTCTTTTTCTAAAATGAGGACTCTATCATCACTCTCCTTTTTGGCCAATTTTAATATATTAAAATCTTTAAACAAGGAACTAAAGTGCTCACGACAAATACCTCTTTGAATTTGAAACGTTTGCAAATATTCAATCTTATTTTTAAAACCGGAATTTTCTTTTTCCGAAAATTCAATACGTTTTGCAAACTTTAAATTCAAACGATATAGATCGTCAACTCTTAGAGAATCCATCGCGAGAAAACAAACACAGGAGAGGTAAACAAACACACGGGATCACAAAACAAATAAAATATGTTTTCTAGCTTTGATACCAATTTGAAGAGTGGCCCGATGTGTGTTTTAAACAAAACCAATTTTTCTTCGGAAAAAGATCCAATTTTTAATTATGCAGCAAACCAAGTTGTGAAATCCCAATTCTCGCTTTAAACCAATTTTATCTTGATTAATCCTAAACATGCATCTAGTGATTAAAGCAAGTAAAGTAAAGTGAAGAATACTCACAAAGCCGGATGTACGAGGAAAAAACCCAAAGTGGGAAAACAATCTCAGACGACCCAAGCCAGACAATCACTATGAATAATGGTTTTACAAAGACAGATTAGCCTTACACTAAGACTCGATCCCCACGGGTCTTGACGCTCCTTCTGATCTTCAACCGTTCTTCAATAGTGCCCACACAGAAATTCCGTCTTCTACGATCTCTATCCATAACACACGCATCCACGTATGTCTCGGTGTCCACCGATATGGCTTTGATACGTCTACGATGTCGAACACGATGTCTGTCGCTTCTTCACCGCAAAACCCTTTGTGTTCAATTGTAGAACAAACAACTTTGGTACAGCAAGATCACGTAAACTTATAAGAATGATAACTCGGATCTTTGCAAACTCTAAGGACGTGTTTAAGACTTTTAAACCTTAGAAAACATGTGCAAACAAGGTTCTGGTTCGTAAAACTTTTTTCCAAAAAGCACACTTACGAAATTATGATGCAAACACTGTTTGAATAGGATTTAAACATCGCCTCGAAAAATGTGTCATTCGAACAACTTAAGCATGTCGTTCGAGCGACATTGTATCTCGTTCGAATGAGATCCAATGTCGTTCGTGCGACCTCGCGAAGTTTGACTTTCAGATAAAAACGTCTCTTAACAAAGAGATTCAAATTAGTCAAACTCTATTTCGAGCTTATAATCATAAAACGAAGTTTAAACCATTAAAGCACATTTAAAACATTTAAAAACATTTTTCTTTATAAAAAATACATCCTTATCTTTTATAAAATAATTCCGAGCACCATTAATTATATGCATTCATACCTGAGTGATCTCGGAATAAAATTAACTTTGAAGACGAGTAAACTTGCACCAATTCAACATCGGCATGATTATCTCTTTGTAGCTTTGCCTCAACGTCTTCAATTTCTTCAATACATCATAGATCAAGTGCGATCGTGACCAAATAAAATACACCCTATGACATATTACAAACACAGTTTTGTTCACGGAATTAAGTCAAAACAATACAGAGACTCAATTGGAAATTTATGTCCTTACAACCTTAGGTCTAGGTTAAACTCTAATTAAAATGCACCAGGTTGTATGGCTATCCACTCATTTAGGATTTTTAGTTAACCAAAGTTAGGATTCTTATTGCCTTGGGGTCCCCTTCAGATTTTTACTTTCCTAGGAAATTCTTGATGCTTTAATTTTTTTTATGACGAAAATATATAACCTTGAAGTTTTTATTTAAGTGTAATCATACTAAGGCACTCATGTCAACGACCAGAATTGGTTGGATATATCTCTTAAAAAGAATTGGTTTGCTATATGGAAAAATATTGAAGATAATTTACATAAATTGATCTTAAAGTATTCCAGGAGACAAAACTTCAAAACTTGAAATAAAACTATGGAATAAAATTTGTGAGAAATAATAACTTGCTAGAAAAAAAACTTCTTAAGATTGGCTGCATTCCCTGCCCTAGGTCAAACTCAAGCAAAATTTCACCTATTTGCACGACATATTCCAAGCTAGAGGGATCTCCCTGCCCCCATTATTTCCAAACGGTAGGCTCCCTATAGATCATCTCTTATTATCTTAAGTGCTATTACCTAGCTTGGATCTAATTTTCCATCTGATGGCTTCCTCATGATGCATAACATTTTCCCGAGGATATAGTCTCCGACCTGGAACCTTCTTATGTTGACTCTTTGTTGTAATTCTTTGCCAACTATTTTTGGTAGGAAGATAACTCGATTAAGGATTGTTAACTTCGTTTATTGAATACTTCTAGCTCAACCATTATGATTTCTCAATTCAAGTATTGGTCGGTAACACCCAATTTCTAGATAGATTATGGATTCCATCCTATAGGTTAAAGAGACTAGTTGGCCCCTAGGCATTGTATGGTATGCCCAAAGTATGTGAGGAAGATCATCCACCCAATCACCTTTTGCCTTCTCTAACCTCTTTTTCATGCCATCAAACATTATCTTGTTCGAAGCCTCGACTTGTCCATTGCTCCGGCAATAGGACACCGGGTTGAAGTCGTGCTTGATGTTGTGGTTATCGTGAAATCTTTGGAATGGACTGCTTTTAAATTGTGTCCCATTATCCAGGATGGTCATTCTTTCCACCCTAAAATGAGTCACGATGTTCCTCCATATAAATATGATCATATCAGTGTATGTATGTTCGCCAATGGTTAAACTTTAATACATTTGATGAATGGTCTGTGCCGACCAGAATATCCTTACGATTTCTTAGTGATGTATGTAGTGGGCCCACGGTGTTCAAAACCCATTGAGCAAATGGCCATGGTCTAGTTAATTACTTTAAGTTTTTGACCACCTGGTGAAGCATGGGCGAGAAATTTTAACACTTCTTGCATTTTCTAACGTATGAGACTACATCCTTCTGTATGTACATCCACTAGTATCCTTCTTTAGTTGCTCTAAAAGACAAAGATCTACGCCCTGCGTTACTCCCATAAATACCAATATGAAGTTCGTATAGGACTTGGTCGACATCATTTAGGTGCACACATTGAAGGTAGGGACATGGGAAAGATCTCCTATCGAGTTTACTTTCAGGTGATAAGTAAAAATAAGAAGCTTTTGATCTAACCTGATGGGTTCATTTCTTGTTAGCAGAAAAAGGGTGTCCTCTTGTAAATAAGTTGTGATTGGATCCATCCAAATAGTAGCTTTATGAACGGTGAGGATTTATTTGGTCAAATTTGGTTATAAAATACCAGGCTGAGCGAGTAATTCTACCTCAATGGTTATTTTAAGATCAAGGTCCACTATCGAGCCGAAAGTGGCTAAGGCACTGACATAATATTTGTTCCCACGAGGGAATTATTGAATGCAGACATTCTCAAGCATGGAAATTAGGCCTTGGGCGACCTATAGATATGCTGACATTCATTCGTCTTTGACATTATAGTCTTTCAATTTTTTTTGGATACTATAATTGAGTCATAATGGATTTCGAGGTGACTTGTACCCAAAGATGAGGCTTTACATAGCCTAGTGATGAGGGTTTCATATTCGGCTTCATTGTTGAACGCTTCTAATCCAAGTCTGATCCCATAATCCAAGTCTGATCCCATAATCGATCATAGTATATTAAGAAACGAATCCCTCTTGAATTAGAGGTTTCGTCTACAAAGAGGGTCCACCTTTTGAATTATTCAAACTCTTGGCTGATTGGTTGGTCAATAAAGTCCTTATTATTGGGCCTTTCTTCCCCTGTGAACTCGGTAATGAAGTATGCCAGTACTTGGCCCTTTATTGTGGTCCTTGGTTAATAATGGATATCAAACCTTTCAATTTCCATCGCCCTTTTGAACATACATCCAGATAGGTCGCCTTTTTTAAACACTAGTTTGAGCGGGAAAGAGGTGATGACTAGGACCGATTGAGATTCAAAATGATGCTACAATTTTTGTGAAGCTATAAGTAGAGAATAGTCTAACTTATCAAGAGGAAGGTGTGACACCCCACCTAATTATATACCGGGCGATCACTCCTTTATTAAATTAAATCAAGGTGAACAGTTGGTTCATTCTAAGCATCACTGTCGATAAAAATAAATTTTCCAATTTAACACCCTAAATAATTAAGCTAAGTGTCAAAAACATTTTCATTCATAACTTTCCAAATTTTATTTACAGAAAAAGATTTATTTATTTATTAACAACATTCAATAAGTAAGAATCACACCACATTAAATTCTGCAACATAAACCAATTAATAGAATACATTCGTCAATCGAATGACAACATACGAAATCTAAAATCACATAACCAAACTGAATAAATCCCATAGTAATAATGCTGGCAATAAATAAAATACAATTGTCCCAATAACAATGAAATAATGGAAAGGGCGACACATGCCCAATAGATGAGAATGCTAGAAGTGGAGTCAATAAAGGAGGTCGTCTACGCGAGTGACCTGCAACTCCCACCTAAGCTGCAGCGCGTTCCTGCCAAGAGATCCTAAGCAAGTCGCCCCTGTGGCTGGGCACCTGTAATACATACATATATATACAAGAGAGAGAGAGAGAGAGAAAAAGAAACGGGTCAGAGCTCGAAAGTGTGTTTGATTTAAAATACGTTTAACAAGTATTTAAATTGATACAGGCCAATGCAACAACATATTAGTGCAACACTCTCTTGAGAAAATCTCACCTCTATTCTAATGTGCACACCTATCACACTAACCTTCCCAATGGTTTGTCTTATCAATCATCGCACTAGTTTTTCTAAATGATTTAACTTATCTTAGATTACTCGTAGGATTTATAATTCAACGATTCCATTTTAAAAAGGATGTTCCAATTAGTAACCAAAGTTCTCCATTTTAACTTTATAAAATCAATAAAGTTTTCTAGTGACCTATTATACTTTCTCAAAACAAGTATTCATAATTTATAGTCCAGAATTATTTCTCACTCACTACATTACATCAACAGTTTAAATTCCCCAATTCAGATATATATATATTAAGCACTCGTATAATATATATATATCCTAACAGCACCAACATACAAACTATGGTGCAGGCATACTCTGCTATCCAATCCCTGTATCGCTCACACTAAGGGGTATACAAGTTCGGAATCACTCTCGAACTGTAATAACATAAATACACAAAACAAGATTGAGGCGAAGCATAGATTCCAAGTCTCTAAGAGGTCAGTACATACCCTCACGTCTCTTAGGACCGTCTGAACTATCGGTCCGATAGCCTGTACCAAGGATATCTATCTTTTAGGGTATAAGTCAATATCCCCCATAAAGGTCAAATCGAGATAAGACTGTCCCAGCGCGATAACCTCAAGGATAGCAAGTAGCGCGGGTACGTTTTTCACACGTATATAATATATGCATACACAACCATATAGATATACTACTTATCATTATATCAATATAGGTTTCTCTCATCACCCATAATTACGATATTTATCCTTAATTTTGACATTATTAGAATTACGTATAAGGTTTCATCTCTAACCTTAACTCGAAGGGTTTTCTCACTTATTACATGACACTAGTGGACTCTATCCTTTCAAGTAGAAAATTCAGTAGGTATACCTCTATTCACTATCGTAGCTATTCGCCGTAATTCTCTCGTTTGAATTACGTAGTTTCATCGTTCATTATATAATTGTCCCAAAAGCAAAGTTCTTGACTTATAATAAAGTTCCCAACACTAATTCATATGTCCTACTGGTCCTTCCTATCTCCCAAAACATTTTATGAAGAATACCCAAGAATTATTTCATGATAAATTTACTTTAACTAATTAAATAAGGGAAAATAGGAGTCTTCCAGGAGGGGTCAATCGATCGAGGTCTGGGGCTCGATCGATCGAACCTTCAATCGATCGAAGCTCTAGGCTCGATCGATCGATCAAGCAGGTCTGCAAAAATCTGCAGAAATGCAGTTACGGGTTCTACCAATTTTCTTCATCCAAAACCATGTTTTTCCATTCTAAACGTCCCAAAAATCCTATTACTATCATTATAACAATATACAAGATGGTTTCCATGTAAAGCATGTGTATATCTAACATTAAACATGGATAATTAACCCAAAATTCCATCTAATCATCAAGAACCTTAGAGTTTTTCTTAATCATGGTTCTAATCTATTTTTACTAGAATTTCCTTCTAATATATCATCAAAATTTCGTGGGTTATATTCCTCTACATGGCAAGGATTCCAGAATTTTCATATAATCAATACTACATGCATTTTCCTAACACAAATTGGGTTTTCTTCCATAGTTTTCATCTCTAATCAATCCTAAACTAATATGAAGATTGCACTAAAGAAAATACGCAAGATAAATACTTGCTTGGGATTTTCAGAAGTCTGGTTTGCAGATGAATTCGGTGTGGTTGCGTTCCCCTTCTCGCGATCTACGCGTCGGTGGTGGCGGCGGTGCAAATCGGTGACTTTTTGGCCTTGAATTGCCTTGGAGCTCTCTCCTCTCTTCTCCAATGGCCGTCACTTGTGTTCTGAATATTATAACCCTAAAAGACTAACCTAAATGGCTGATATAGGTTGCTGAATTTCGTGGGTTTAATTACCCAAAAAGGTGAAATGACTAAATTGCCCTCCCGGGGTACCAATTAGGCCTAAAAAGGCCCCGAGACCCAAACTAAACCCCTGGGTACACTTTTCTGACTATCTCGACCCTTCCGGATGCATTGGCGCACTCAAAATGACCATACGAACAACTTATAAAATATTCACTTTTTATTTAACAAAATTAGTCCCGACGTGACACGGGCACGTCCCGACTTAAATTTTCCGAAATTGTCATTTAATTCACTCATGACATTCAATATAACCAATATAATATATTACTTTGCTCATTAGTAATATTCAACCAATTTCCCATAATTACTAACTCTCGTCACGTTAATAATTATACATATTTAATTTCCGGATTTTTATTAAATAGTTAACTCGCATTAAATTTAATAAATCCCCAAATTAATATAGCATAAAAATACGGGGTATTACATACTTCCCCCCTAATAATGGAATTTCGTCCCGAAATTCGGAAAATAAGGCATATCTGGTAAAAACAAATCCGGATATCTCTCGCGCATATCTGCCTCGCGCTCCCAAGTGGATTCCTCCACATTATGATGCTCCCACTGGACCCGCACAAGTGGAACTATCTTCGACCTCAATCTCCTCGCACTATAGTCTAGGATAGCCACTGGTCTCTCCTCGTAAGAGCTATCAGGCTGTAAGTCGATCTCATCTATCGCAATGTGAGTATGGGCCATATCATCCCGAAGATATCGTCTCAACGACGAGATGTGGAATACATCGTGGATGCGATGTAAATGTTCTGGCAGTCCCAACCTGTATGCAACCGGCCCAATCCTCTCGATGATGGGAAATGGTCCCACGTACCTCGGAGCCAACTTCCCCTTCTTCCCGAACCTCATCACTCCCTTTATAGGGGATACACGCAATAACACTTGGTCCCCCACACTAAACTCCCGGAAGAACCGTTTTGCATCGACGTAGCTCTTCTGCCTGTCCTGGGCTACCCGAATACGACTCCTGATCATCTCAATCCTCGCGGAGGTCTCCTGGATCACCTCTGGTCCTAGCAACTTGTTATCCCCCACTTCGAGCCAACAAGCTGGGGAACGACAAGGCCTGCCATACAAGGCCTCAAATGGAGCCATGCCAATCGTAAACTGATAAGAGTTATTATAAGCAAACTCTACCAGTGGAAGATGTGGCTCCCAACCTCCTCCAAAATCGAGAACACACATGCGTAGCATATCCTCTAACATCTAATTAGTACGCTCTGTCTGTCCGTCTGTCTATGGGTGGTAAGCTGAACTCAACCTCAACTCAGTACCCATAGCCTCCTGAAAGATTTCCCAAAAACGTGACACAAAAATCTTGTCTCTATCTGACACAATATTCAGGGGCACCCCGTGTAATCTGACAATCTCCATGATGAACAACTGAGCATACTGACCCATGGTATAATCTGTCCGCACCGTAAGAAAATGAGCCACCTTGGTCAAACGGTCTACAATCACCCAGATAGAATCGTGGCCCCGCTGTGATGTAGGCAACCCTGTAATAAAATCCATGGAAATACTCTTTCACTTCCACGCGGGTACTTCCAATGGCTGAAGCAATCCTGACGGTTTCTGGTGGTCCACCTTTACTAGTTGGCAGGTAGAACACTTGGACACGAACTCGGCGATGTCCTTCTTCATCCCACTCCACCAGTATTGTCGCCTCATATCCTGGTACATCTTATCGCCTCCCGGATGTACTGTAAATCGGGACCCATGAGAATGAGTCATCACTGCATGACGTAGTTCGGCTCCTTCTGGAACCACCAATCTCCCATTAAACCGTAAACCCCCATCAGAACTAACAGAATAGGACTCAGCACCCTCGGCTAGAAGTCGCACAATCTGCTCCTGGAAAAAATGGTGTGTGGTCTGTGCCTGTATCACCCTCGTAACAATCTCGGGTGTGACTGACATCATGGATATGAAAGAACGTGCCACTGCGTCCTGGTGACCCAACTCCTTCCACTTTGCTTTCCAGACGTCCGCTACATCGTCTACCGGTCTATGGCTCAACGTATCAGCAACTACGTTGGCCTTCCCCGGATGATACTGTATTTTGAACTGATAGTCTTTCACGAACTCTAACCACCTGCGTTGACGCATATTCAGCTCTCGCTGAGTGAACAGGTATTGCAGTGACTTGTGGTCTATGAACAAAAGGAATTTCTCCCCCAATAAATAGTGCCTCCATATCCTCAATGCAAAGACGACCGCTGCTAACTCCAGGTCGTGGGTGGGGTAATTCTTCTCATGCGGCTTAAGCTTGCGGGAAATAAAAACTATAGCCTTCTCTTCCTGCTGAAGTACTCCCCCAAGTCCCCGTAAGGACGCATCGGTGTAAACCAGGTACTCTACACCCGGTTTTGGTAACGCAAGGACTGGCGATGAAGTAAGCTTGTCTTTCAGCTCGTCGAAATCCAACTGACAAGCGTCATCCCAAACATATGGTACCCCCTTGCGAGTCAGATTGGTCAATGGACCCGCTATTTTTGAGAATCCCCGAATGAATCTCCTGTAGTAACCGGCTAACCCCAAGAAACTACGCACTTCCGTCGGTGTCGTGGGCTATCCCCACTCCCTCACCGCTAATACTTTACTCGGGTCAACTGATATCCCCTGCTCAGAAACAACATGGCCCAAGAATTGTACCTCTCGCAACCAGAATCCAAACTTCTCGTACTTAGCATACAGCTGATGCTCTCGTAGAGTCTGAAGAACCTGCCTCAAGTGTTCGGCATGCTCCTCCTCGGAGTGTGAATATATCAAGATGTCATCTATGAAGGCGATGACAAACTGATCTAAGAACTCTCTGAATACTCGGTTCATCAAGTTTATGAAGACGGCTGGAGCATTTGTGAGTCCGAACGGCATTACCCTGAACTCATAGGACCCATATCTCGACAAGAAGGCAGTCTTTGAAACATCCTGCTCTCTAATACGTAACTGATGGTACCCCGACCTCAGATCTATCTTCGAAAAGAAAGTTGCTCCCCTTAACTGGTCGAACAGGTCATCGATTCGAGGCAACAGATACTTATTCCGTATCGTGACCTTGTTCAGCTCTCGGTAGTCCACACACAATCTCAGTGAACCATCTCTCTTCTTCACAAACAAGACTGGAGCGCCCCAAGGTGAGGTACTCCTGCGAATGAAGCCCTGACCTAATAGCTGCTCTATCTGATCTCGTAGCTCTCGCATCTCTGTCGGAGCCATACGGTACGGTGCGCGTGCTATAGGTCTCGTATCTGGCAATAAATCTATAACAAAGTCTATCTCTCGACTGGGGAGTAGGCCTGGTATCTCCTGAAACACATCGGAATACTCCCTAACAACTGGGATCGAATCCAAGGGAATCACAACCTCCATAGAGGTATCCTCCTCTATGTAATACAAATGAGCGGTTGAACCTCCCTTTGGGCGAGGCATCGCCACTACAAACATCTCTTGCCCCAGAATGGCAAAAATAATGCTCCCACCGAAGCAATCAATCATGGCTCTATAAGTTGCGAGCCAATCCATACCAATAATCACATCATGCTCATGCATGTCTAAGACTAACATGTCTGCAAGTAATACAAAGCTACCAATCTCTACCCCCACTCCCCGACATATAAAGAAAATAAGTGACCCACTCCCCAATGGGGAGTCGACACACGTCACGGTGCTCTCTGCTGTGGCTAATAACCCTAAGTCCTTCGCAAAATGCGTAGCTATAAAACAATACGTTGCCCCCGTATCAAACAAAACCCGACCCATAGTACCATGGATAGGAAACATACCCTCAATCGCAGGTGGTGCCTGTGGAGCTGCTGCCTGGTGGACGTTGTAGACACGTCCATATTGTAATTGTCCCTGCTGCATTGGAGCTGCTGGAATGGCTGGTAGGGCTGGCACTTGGGCTGGAGCTGGGAGGGCAGGTGGAAATAGTGGCCTCTGTGGCTCATTACGGGCACCCTACTGCTGTGGGGCCCTATCGCCATCTAAGAAATCCTAATGCCTATGGCCATGTTTACCGCACCTAAAACATTGGCCCTTGAAGTTACCTCCCCTCTGACCCTGCTATCCACGGCCCTGATGGCCGTTGCCTCCCCGCCACTGGTCCTGTTGGCCCTGATTAGCACGCTGCTGGCCCTGCTGCTGTCCCTGCTGCCGGTGTTGGCCCTGCTGATTAGGCTGGCCCTGATGGCCCTGCCTAAAACCTCCGAATCCCTGTCTAGAATCACCTGAACGAAATCGCTTAGCAGGGTCCCCCTGATGGGAACTCTGCTCGTGCTGACGAGTCTGTCCCTGAAATGGTGCCCCACTGGCACTATTACCCCCGGTCTTGCCCTGCTGGCTGGACTCTCCTGCTCTCTTGCTTCCCTGCAGATGGAAGCGGTGATCCTGGCAATGTAGTAACGCTGCATTGAGTACATCAGTGAAAGTACTCAGGGATAGATTCCCAATAAGGTGCTGACGGATCCTCCAAGCTAACCCGTCGACAAACAGCATAATCTTCTTGCTCTCAGTAGGTGCCTCATCTGGCACAATGGTGAGAAGTCTCATGAACTCCTCCTCATACTCCGCTACGGTAAGATTCTCCTGCTTCAGATTTAGTAATTTCCGCCTCATCTCAGTCTGCACTGCGGGTGGAAAATACTTGCTGTCAAACCGCTCCCAGAACAACTGAATAGGGATCGTGTCCCTCTCCTCCAAAGTAGTAATGGACTCCCACCACTGTAATGCGGCTCCCACCAGCTTAAAGGAAGACAATAACTGCTTTTGCACATCAGTGCACTCATACATACGAAGATGCCGCTGGATGTCCTTCTTCCATTGGCTAACTGTAACAATATCGGAGCTACCAGAAAACTCAGGGGGATGCGCTTTCTGAAAAGCATCCCGAACCCTCTCCCATGCAGATGGAAGCTGTGATGGTACTGGCGCCATTGCCTGAACCTGGGGTGGAGCCTGCTGAATCACCGCTATTGCGGCATTCACCACCTGAGCAACAATGGCGGCTACTTCATTTGCATTCATTGTGCCTGGTGCCGGAGCTGCTGGCTGCTCGGCCTGGGCACACCTATCTTTCGGAGCACGTCTCGGAGGCATCTGAAACTTGAACAAGTTTATTAGTCTACAGTTATTATCAAATCTCAAATAGCTGAAGACTTAAACATAAAAGCAGGAATACAACAATCTTAAAAATAGGGCTCTATAGCAATAACGTTAAGCTGAAAGCGAAATAAGCCGTACAGATCCTATGGACACTAGAACCTGATGCTCTGATACCACCTGTGACACCCTGCCTAATTATATACCGGGCGATCACTCCTTTATTAAATTAAATCAAGGTGAACAGTTGGTTCATTCTCAGCATCACTGTCAATAAAAATAAATTTTCCAATTTAACACCCTAAATAATTAAGCTAGTGTCAAAAACATTTTCATACATAACTTTCCAAATTTTATTTAAAGAAAAATATTTATTTATTTATTAACAACATTCAATAAGTAAGAATCACACCACATTAAATTCTGCAACATAAACCAATTAATATAATACATTCGTCAATCGAATGTCAACATACGAAATCTAAAATCACATAACCAAACTGAATAAATTTTATAGTAATAATGCTGGCAATAACTGAAATACAATTGTCCCAATAACAATGAAATAATGGAAAGGGCGACACATGCCCAATAGATGAGAATGCTAGAAGTGGAGTCAATAAAGGAAGCCGTCTATGCGAGTGACCTGCAACTCCCACCTAAGCTGCAGCGCGTTCCTGCCAAGAGATCCTAAGAAAGTCGCCCCTGTGGCTGGGCACCTGTAATACATACATATATATACAAGAGAGAGAGAGAGAGAGAAAAAGAAACGGGCCAGAGCCCGAAAGTGTGTTTGATTTAAAATACGTTTAGCAAGTATTTAAATTGATACAGGCCAATGCAACAACATATTAGTGCGACACTCTCTTGTGAAAATCTCACCTCTCTTCTAATGTGCACACCTATCACACTAACCTTCCCAACGGTTTGTCTTATCAATCATCGCACTAGTCTTTCTAAATGATATAACTTATCTTAGATTACTCGTAGGATTTACAATTCAACGATTCCATTTTAAAAAGGATGTTCCAATTAGTAAACAAAGTTCTCCATTTTAACTTTATAAAATCAATAAAGTTTTCCAGTGACATATTATACTTTCTCAAAACAAGTATTCATAATTTATAGTCCAGAATTATTTCTCACTCACTACATTACAACAACAGTTTAAATTCCCCAATTCAGATATATATATTAAGCACTCGTATAATATATATATATATCCTAACAGCACCAACATACAAACTATGGTGCATGCATAATCTACTATCCAATCCCCGTATCGCTCACACTAAGGGGTATACAAGTTCGGAATCACTCTCGAACTGTAATAACATAAATACACAAACAAGATTGAGGCGAAGCATAGATTCCAAGTCTTTAAGAGGTCAGTATATACCCTCGCGTCTCTTAGGACCGTCTGAACTATTGGTCCGATAGCCTGTACCAAGGATATCTATCTTCTAGGGTACAAGTCAATATCCCCCATAAAGGTCCCATCGAGATAAGACTATCCCAGCGCGGTAACCTCAAGGATAGCAAGTAGCGCGGGTACGTTTTTCACACGTATATAATATATGCATACACAACCATATAGATATACTACTTATCATTATATCAATATAGGTTTCTCTCATCACCCATAATTATGATATTTATCCTTAATTTTCACATTATTAGAATTACGTATAAGGTTTCATCTCTAAGCTTAACTCGAAGGGTTTTCTCACTTATTACATGACACTAGTGGACTCTATCCTTTCAAGTAGAAAATTCAGTAGGTATACCTCTATTCACTATCGTAGCTATTCGCCATAATTCTCTCGCTTGAATTACATAGTTTCATCGTTCATTATATAATTGTCCCAAAAGCAAAGTTCTCGACTTATAATAAAGTTCCCAACACTCATTCATATGTCCTACTGGTCCTTCCTATCTCCCAAAACATTTTATGAAGAATACCCAAGAATTATTTCACGATAAATTTACTTTAACTAATTAAACAAGGGAAAATAGGAGTCTGCCAGGAGGGGTCGATCGATCGAGGTCTGGGGCTCGATCGATCGAACCTTCGATCGATTGAAGCTCTAGGCTCGATCGATCGATCAAGCAGGTCTGCGAAAATCTGCAGAAATGCAGTTAGGAGTTCTACCAATTTTCTTCATCCAAAACCATGTTTTTCCATTCTAAACGTCACCAAAATCCTACTACTATCATTATAACAATTTACCAGATGTTTTCCACGTAAAGCATGTGTATATCTAACATTAAACATGGATAATTAACCCAAAATTCCATCTAATCATCAAGAACCCTAGAGTTTTTCTTAATCATGGTTCTAATCTGTTTTTACCAGAATTTCCTTCTAATATATCATCAAAATTTCGTGGGTTATATTCCTCTACATGGCAAGGATTCCAGAATTTTCATATAATCAATACTACATGAATTTTCCTAACACAAATTGGGTTTTCTTCCATAGTTTTCATCTCTAATCAATCCTAAACTAATATGAAGATTGCACTAACGAAAATACGCAAGATAAATACTTGCCTAGGATTTTCAGAAGTCTGGTTTGCAGATGAATTCGATGTGGTTGCGTTCCCCTTCTCGCGATCTACGCGTCGGTGGTGGCGGCGGTGCAAACCGGTGACTTTTTGGCCTTGAATTGCCTTGGAGCTCTCTCCTCTCTTCTCCAATGGCCGTCACTTGTGTTCTGAATATTCTAACCCTAAAAGACTAACCCAAATGGCTGATATAGGTTGCTTAATTTCGTGGGTTTAATTGCCCAAAAAGGTGAAATGACTAAATTGCCTTCCCGGGGTACCAATTAGGCCTAAAAATGCCCCGAGACCCAAACTAAACTCCCGGGTACACTTTTCTGACTATCTCGACCCTTCCGGACGCGTTGGCGCACTCAAAACGACCATACGAACAACTTATAAAATATTCACTTTTTATTTAACAAAATTAGTCCCGACGTGACACGGGCACGTCCCGACTTAAATTTTCCGAAATTGTCATTTAATTCACTCATGACATTCAATATAACCAATATAATATATTACTTTGCTCATTAGTAATATTCAACCAATTTCCCATAATTACTAACTCTCGTCACGTTAATAATTATACATATTTAATTTCTGAATTTTTATTAAATAGTTAACTCGCATTAAATTTAATAAATCCCCAAATTAATATAGCATAAAAATACGGGGTATTACAGAAGGTAGCATTACTTAGCGTTGAGGAGCATACTGCTGATATAGTAAATAGGAGTCTTGTGCCCTCCTTCTAGTACATAGGACCAAATTTCTTGTATGATCAGATACGAAGAGATACAGATAAAATCGGTCCCCTAGATGTAAGATCAAGAGCATATGTGTTCGACTTAGGTAGGTTTTGATTTCATCGTTTGTCTTTGAGAATTCCTCATTCCAAGTTAAGCCTTTACCTTTCTTCAAAAGCTAAAATAATGGTTAACACTTCTCGAATGATTTGGAAATGAAATTGTAACACCCCGGCTCGAGTTTGGGTCACCACTGGGTCAACCTGCACCGAGCTAAGGAGTTAAGAGGGGAGAGGGAAAGTTTATCCATTTTATTTAAGAAAATCCATAATTTGCCTTATAATTCCATAGTTAAAATTACTATTTTAGTTTGAGAAAAAGGTGACCACTTTATATGATTAGTCAATTAAAAAATTTATTTATAAAAACCCCCAAGTTAATCGACAATACTAATTAACTAAAAAATAAGTCACAACCACCCTGTATTATTACAAATTATGACCAAAGTCCTAAATAAAAGTCCAAGTACCAAAAGTGTAAATACCAAATGTCCATTGTTTGAAACACAAGGACATATCATTCTAATGATGTTGATCGCCCCCTAGGGCTTTACTCGGGTCCTGTCCGACGTTCCTACTAGAAGTACCTGGGTTGGGGGTGGGGGTGGGGGTTTATCATAAAAAGCAGGGGTGAGTGAATGCTCAGTTGGGTGGGTAATACTAAGCTATACGTTTTCGACAAAATCCTATATATATATATAGTGTATTTTAATCAATTAAGAAGACGTTAACAATTTAGCTAGTATTAATGCAACTACATGCAATACACCCGAGTAATGAGCTCATACTCACACTTAACCGATTTTTCACACCCTTCACCGGGTCTAGAAATTAATTATTCCAAAATTATCCTTAGACTCATTTATCGTCTTTCCATTAGGTTACTTTCTTAAACTACAAGTACAACCAACTTAATTCCCTTTTCATTATCTTTCTCGAAATCTTCAAAATACCGCGTACTTTAACAGCGTCCACTCTATCGCCGACGCCACTATATGTTATGGCAAGTGATTTTGGATCTTTCACCCTAGGGCTCCGGGCCCTCCTGAATTTTTTCGGTGTCATATGAGTTTAACTTTTTGCTTCTTTAAATATTTTATCTAATGTCCACATTGTCATCCCCTTTTTACCATTCTCCTCATACCATGGCTTTGAAGCATTTTTCACATTCTTATCGTGCCAGAACTCGCTTGAACTGTTTTTCACCCAAAAATAGACCGATAGGGCCTCGAGACGGAGCCTAACCTTAAGATCCTCAAGTTTGTAAAAATCCCCTTTTTGTCACCATTTTGAGAAAAACATTATTTTGAACTTAGTTTGGCATACAGTGTAAATCATTTCTTCCAACATTATTTTCATTATTTCGTGTTCAAAAGCACACTTATCTATCTTATGTTTTGGCACATAGAATGTTGTTCATCGTTTAAGGCCATTTAATCAAAATCCATAGTCTTGCCTTATAATAACAATTAAAACCCCACATTATTTTATCTTCATTATAGAAACATATAGCATACTTTTGGGGTTGTTTTTCCATTCAAAACCCATTTTAACTTGTTTATTCAAGTCTATTATGTTACCCTTTAACATACTATATGTTCCTACACGTTTAAGAGAGGATTTCAACCTAGAAATACCTGAAACATGCATTCAAGTCAAGACTAATCATGGGTATTATGAAGTTTACATGCTTTCTACCAATATCAAGGTAAAATGCCATTTTTATAGAAAATGACCCACTTAGGGCTTGTCTTGAAGAAAATTCTATTTTTTACAAGACCAGTTATTTTGTAAATGTAATCACATTTTTAGGCATTAAAATCCATCTAGCAACATCCTACATAACTTCATAGCTAGAAGAACCATGAAAAACATGGAAGGAAAACCATACCTTAGATTTTGAAGAGGAGAAACCATAATGGATGACTTGAAAGCTCCTAAACTCCTAAGCTCCAAGACTTCTAGCTCCAAAAACCCCTTGCTTCTTCAAAAGCTTCCATAAAACCTCTCTACAAATTTTCTCCACCACTTTCTTCTTGGAAGAGAGTTTGAATGATGGTAGAAATGTGTATAAATGGGTTATTTTATGGTGTAGGAGTGATCGGGATTACTCAAAATGGAGGAATAATGTCTTAAGGAGGGATATGGGTGTATGAACTATTTAGAGAAGAAGAAATTGTGAAAATGGTGGAAGGATTTTCTCTCATACTTCCCCCTCTTATAACCCATCCAAAGCCCCCTAAAAACATTCAAAAATCCTTTGAAAAGACATAAGATTCGTTAAGATCCATGAAGTTGAAATGCTATCTATATTTAGGGATGAAATGGTGACAAGACAACTGTCATAATCTGATCCCGACAGAGTTATTCAAACGAGGTAAATCTTATTCAAACAAAGTCAGCTTCTTGTATGATCCTTTCTTTCGAATGATCTTCGAACGAGAGTTCAAAGTAAGGCAGTGAGGGGTCATTCGATGCTCATTTGATGGTCTGATTTGAATGACCACAAGTTCATTCGAACCACCAAATATTCGAATCTTTAAATTTTATCTAGATAACTTATATAAATTACAAGAGAGGCACCAAACTATACTGGATGAAGGGATAAGAGATCATTCAATAATAATCATCTTTCATGAATTTCACATGACTACGAATTACATGGAATGGGATAAAACATTGGGTAGGGGTATTATAATATCCCCTCCTTAGGGGATTTCATCCTTGAAACCAGGATACACAACTAAGGGAAGAGTTTTGGGTGCTTCTCCCGCATCTCTGACTCACATTCCCATGTAGAATCTTTGATACCTTAAAATTCCCAAAGAACTTTCACCAATGGAACAACCTTGTTGTATAGGACTTTCTCTTTATGATTAGGATGGACAGTGGTGATGTGGGAAATATGACATCTTCTTCTAACTCGATCAGGTTCCAATCAATAACATAACGGGGGTCGTGAATATACTTTTTCAACATGGATAAGTGGAACACGTTATGCACTTGGGACAACTGCGGGGGCAACGCCAAGCAATATGACACATCCCTGATTTGCTTTAGGATCTCAAAGGGATCGATGTACCATGGGGTCAACTTTCCCTTCAGCCCAAATCGCTAGTTACCAGTTCTTGCACTTACTTTGAACATCACATGGTCACCTACCGATAATTTTAAGTGCGTTCAATGATTATTGATGTAAACCTTCCGTCGGCTCTACACCGTCATGATTCTCTGGCGAATTCCCCGTACCTTGTTAGTTATTTTCATGGATTAGCTTTAGATTAGTGAGGTGATTCCACCCACCTCGGACCAATAAATTAGCGAATGACATGGTCTCCTATAAAGGGCCTCAAAGGGGGTCAGCTTAGTACTTTCTTGGTAACTGTTGTTGTATGAGAACTCTGCCAGATGCAGGTTCTTTTCCCAAGTTCCATGGAAGTATAGCGCATAAGCCCTTAGCATATCCTCCAGGATATGGATAGTCTGCTCTGATTGATTATTGATTTCATGATGATATGAAGTGCTCATATTTAGGTAAGTTCCCAATTGCTATTGAATCTTCTTCCAGAATTGGGAGACAAATCGAGAATCCTTATCTAATAGGATTGAGAGTGGTACACCATGGAGCCCGACTATCTCCTTAACATATAACCTGGTTAATTTAGTCACGCTGTTCATGACCTTAATTAGTAAGAAATATGATGGCTTAGTAAAACAATCCACTATCACCCATAAAGCATCATGACTATGCTCAGATCATGGTAAGGTCGTGATAAAACCCATCATTATGTTCTACCACTTCCACTTAGGGACGGGTAATGTTTACAAGAGTCCTGCTGGCTTTTGTGCTCAATTTTTATCTACTGGAAGGTGAAGCACTTTGCTACATACGTCGCTACATCTTTTTTCATACCGAACCACCAGAAATCCCTACAAAGGTCTTTATACATCTTGGTGGTACTAGGATGTATACTAAAATGCGAGTAATGGGATTCTTCCATTACCTTGCCCTGAATCTCCTTAATGATCGAAATGATCAATCGACCCTTGTGGCATAGCCATCTGTGACACCCCGACTAATTAAATACCGGGTAGCTACTCCTTTATTAAATTAATACAAAATGCCAAGTTGGTTCAGTTAATAGCATCACTGTCGAAAATATTTTAATGATTTCTAACCACCTAGTATTTAAAAAGTAAGTTGTCAAATTTTAAATTAAATCTGATTAACATGCGATAAATGAAATGTAAAAGAATGACATCACCAAACACCACAAGGTCTCAATAAAGTAACCAAAAAATAAATAATAAGTCTGGAGGAAAATACTCCTCACAATAATCTCAATATGGAAATAGATGAAACAAGTCTGAAACCTGAATTAATTACAAACCAAAGTCTGAATAACTGAAATATAAAAAGTCTCTAATAGAAATGGGCGACATGCCCTACAAATGATGAAACTGAATATGGAGTCAAGACTGGAAAATGAGGCATCTAATATCAAAGCCCAGTAACTTCCACAACAGCTACAGCTCGTCACCTGAATAGAGTACCTATGCATGGTGTCCATGTGGCTGGGCACCTAAAAAGGTTTTTACAAAAATAGATTTGAAAGCAAACGGGTCAGAGCCCGAAAGTAGAGAGTATTTTAAAAACAGCAAGTGCTTTAATAACATTTAAAACAATGAATGCAAAATACATGTTAGGGCGTTCTCTCACATGAAATACTCACCTCTCGTCTAACTGTGCACTCCTAACGTTCCTGTACCCATTCATGTGTTAGTTATATCTAACTAAACCGTCATAAGTTCTAACCCAACTACTCGATTCACAATATGAATTCCCAATGTTATCACTTAAATAGATAGCTTTACTTAAACTCGGATTCTCAATTGTTAACATTACAATTCACGGCATGTTATCCCTTTTTAACTTCTCAAGGAGTCACTATAAATTATTCTCGCAATTTAAATATAACAAATTCCTTTTCATTGAACCGTATATTATTCACATCATAAATATACAATACAGGCACCCCGAGGCTAAGCTGTGGTGCACACATACTCTGCTATCCATCCCGGTACATCACGTACATAAGGATTACAAATTTCGAATCTCTCAGGAATTGTTAGAATAAACACCACACACAAAAATGGTGGCGGACATAATTCAACATATCCATGGTCACGTACATACCTACGCTCCATAGTCAGCTGGCTTAATAACTCACAATTAAGTCATTCCCTTGAACTATGTCCTCTAGGTACCACTCTAAATCCGGGCACACAAGGATTAGATGGCCCTAAGCGAACGTGCAAGTATGGTAGGTATGTCATACACATAAAAATCATATACATATACTAAGCATGCACACATCTTAGATATCTCAATATTAATAAAGGTATTTTCTACATCCTTATACCATTATTCCAATTTTATACATTTTAAGTCTTCCGATAATATATAATATAGACTGTCGACACATCTCACGTCATAGATTCTTGTACTTAAAACCTATCTCAAAGGGGTTATTAAGTTTCCTATTATTCCCACATATAACATCATTATTCTTAAGGTCCTTACTTCTGCCCCAAACCTTATTTCATCAATTTATTCAAATTTACTCTTTTAACCCTAATATTATCTCACTCATCGAGTTTTATTAGCTTTTAGAAAAAATCCTCAAATTGAATTCTAATTAAGGTCCAAACTTTATAACCATACCTACTGGTCTTCCTTAAGTCTAAGGATATTCATCAAGTCTCCAATAATATTTTGTAAGGGTTAACATCATTAACATTTAACTAGGGAAATTTTACTCATTCTGGGAAGGTCGATCGATCGACCTTGAACCTCGATCGATCAATGGTGGTCGATCGATCGACTGATGAATGTCGATCGATCGATCGCACCAGGTAGGCTACGGACTGCTTCGTTTTGCAGTCCTCAAATCGTTCCAAGACTCCATTATAAAGCATGAAACTTTAATATAACGTTATAATATCATCATACAACCATCCTACAACATTGTTAACGTTCTAAAACTAATAATTCATCAACCAAGGGCTTTATTTGGATCAAAACTTCATCAAGAACCCTAGTTCTCTATTTCTTTCAAGAACATTAATAAAGCTCTTCTTATATCCGTTTTTAGATCATCAAGGGTTATATTTTGAATTCATAATTTCGTCCAGAATGTTTCTACATGCAATTCCTAACATAGTTCATAGTTTTAATCTTCAAATTCATGGGTCTATATCAATCTTCCAAGATAAATTCGATAATTTCCCTAAACATGGAAAAGCATAACATTGAATCAATTGTAATTAAACCACTTGCTTCTAATCTTTCTCTGAATTTGATGTTGAATCTTGAAGGTTGAATTGTTCTATCTCTCTTTGCAGAATTCTCTTTTCTCTCTCTCTCTCTACAAGTTCTTCTCTAAGGATGATGACAATGGAGGTTTAGAGGTTGCCTTAGGAACTTCTTTTCTATTTCTTCCAATAACTCCTGTAGCCCATTAAGTCATTTAGTGTAGTTAGTGGGTTTAGTGGATAAAGAATAAGTCCGATTTTATTTCTAATTTTCGTGGGTTTTAATTTTCAAATTTCCGAAATTACCAAAATGCCCTTTTAAGTTACCGGTATGGCCTAAAAATGCCCCGGGACCCAAACTTAACCCCCGGCTAGTGTTTTCTGACTATTTCGACCCTTTCGAACACGTTGGCGCACTCAAAACGACTATACGGTTAATAAAAATAAAATTCACTTTTTTATTTAAATTATCATATTCCTGACGCGACTGTCACGCGCGTCCCATTAAAATTTCCCAAATTTCCGTATTTCTATCTCACGACAAATTCAATATTCTCAATATTCATATATCGCCATATATACACATTATAATCAAATACCAACTCACATCTTGCTAGTATTTTATCTGGATTAATTCTTAATTAATTCACATTTAATCTAATTAATCCCATACATAAATATCGATAAAAATGCGGGGTATTACATACTTCCCCCTAATAACAGAATTTCGTCCCGAAATTCGGAACTAAAAAGTACCTGGTAAAAATAACTCTGGATAACGTTCGCGCATCTCATCCTCGCGCTCCCATGTGGACTCCTCAACATTATGATGTCGCCACTGAACACGCACTAACGGAACTATCTTTGACCGCAATTTCCGCTCACGTCGGTCCAAAATAGCAATCGGCCCCTCCTCGTAGGAGCTTTCGGGCTGGAGATCGATATCCTCCAAAGCAATGTGAGAATGAGCCAAATCATCTCTAAGATATTTCCTTAGCGAGGAAATATGAAACACATCATGAATCCTGTGCAAATGCTCCGGTAACCCAAGTCTATACGCAACAGACCCAATCCGGTCGATGATAGGAAATGGTCCCACATATCTCGGTGCCAACTTCCCCTTCTTCCCAAATCGCATAATCCCCTTCATAGGAGATACTCTGAGTAAAATCTGGTCCCCCACTTGGAACTCCCTGAAGAACCTCTTCGCATCAGCATAGCTCTTCTGCCGATCCTGAGCTACCCGAATGCGACTCCGTATCAATTCTATCCTTACCGAAGTATCCTGAATCACTTCCGTCCCAAGTAGTTTGTTGTCCCCCACCTCCATCCAACATGCTTGGGAATGACAAGGCCTACCGTACAATGCCTCAAATGGAGCCATACCAATGGTGAACTGGTAGGAGTTGTTGTAAGCAAACTCCACCAGTGGAAGATACTGTTCCCATCCACCCCCGAAGTCAATGATGCACGTCCGCAACATGTCTTCCAACATCTGATTTGTACGCTCGGTTTGCCCATCGGTCTGCGGGTGATATGCCGTACTCAACCGCAACTCCGTGCCCACGGCCTCCTGAAAACTCCCCCAAAACTGTGAAACAAATATCTTGTCTCGGTCAGACATGATATTTAGGGGCACACCGTGAAGTCTCACTATTTCTGCAATAAAGAGTTGGGCATACTGTCCCGTGGTGTAGTCAGTCCTTACGGGTAGAAAATCAGCGACTTTGTTCAACCTGTCCACAATTACCCAAATGGAGTCGTGACCTCTCTGTGACGTAGGCAACCCCGTGATAAAGTCCATGGAGATGCTCTCCCACATCCACATCGGGACCTCTAATGGCTGTAGAAGTCCTGCCGGTCTCTGATGATCCACTTTTACCAGCTGACAAGTGGCGCATTTAGAAATAAACACGGCAATATCTCTCTTCATCCTGCTCCACCAATACTGACGTCTCATATCTTGGTACATCTTGTCCCCATCGGGACGTACCGCGAACCGTGAGCCGTGCGACTCTGCCATCACCTCGTGTTGTAATTCCTCCCCTTTCGGAACTACTAGTCTCCCATTGAAGCGTAATCCCCCGTCTGAATTAACGGTAGAGGACTCGGCTCCCTCTGCTAGTAATCGAACTATCTGCTCCTGACAGAACGAGTCATCTGCTTGTGCCTTTACCACTCTCGTGACAATCTGCGGTGTAACAGTCATCACCGACATGAATGATCGGGCCACTGCATCCTGGTGTCCCAACTCCTTCCACTTTTCCTTCCACACCCCAGCCACCTCATCTACTGGCCTACGGCTCAATGCGTCTACTACCACGTTAGCCTTCCCCGGGTGATATTGGATATCAAACTGATAGTCCTTCACAAACTCAAGCCACCTTCATTGCCGCATATTCAACTCCTTCTGCGTGAATAGGTACTGCAAGGACTTGTGGTCCAGGAACAATCGAAACTTCTCCCCCAGAAGATAATGTCTCCAAATCCGAAGGGCAAATACAACTGCTGCTAACTCCAAGTCATGAGTGGTGTAATTCTTCTCGTGAAGCTTAAGCTTACGGGAAGCAAAAGCTATGGCCTGACTCTCCTGCTATAATACACCTCCAAGTCCTTGTAAGGATGCATCGGTGTAAACTAGATACTCAACTCTCGGTCTCGGCAATGCTAACACAGGTGCTGAGGTCAACTTATCCTTTAACTCATCGAATGCCAACTGACATGCATCACTCCAGATGAATGGCACACCCTTACGAGTCAGATGTGTCAAAGGACCCGCTATCTTGGAGAAACCCCGAATAAACCTCCTGTAGTATCCTGCTAAGCCCAAGAAACTACGGATCTCAGTCGGTGTCGTGGGCTGTCCCCACTCCCTCACCGCGGATACCTTCCCTGGATCAACAGATATCCCCCAGTCGGAAATAATATGCCCCAAAAACTGAACCTCCTTCAGCCAAAACCCGCTCTTCTCATACTTTGCATACAGCTCGTTCTGACGTAGCGTTTGCAAAACCTGCTTCCAATGCTCGGCGTTCTCCTCCTCTGTCTGGGAGTAAACCAGAATATCATCAATGAAGATAATGACGAACTGATCTAGGAACTCTCTGAACACCCTATTCATCAAGTCCATAAACACGGCTGGAGCATTGGTCAAACCAAAAGGCATAACCCGAAACTCATAGGAACCATATCTCGTTAAGAAAGCAGTCTTCGAGACGTCCTCTTTCCTGATACGCAACTGATGGTATCCCGATCGCAAATCAATCTTTGAGAAGAAAGAAGCTCCTCTCAGCTGGTCGAATAAGTCATCGATTCAGGGCAACGGATACTTATTCCGTATCGTGACCTTATTCAACTCCCGGTAATCCACACACAACCTCAACGATCAATCCCTCTTCTTAACAAATAATACAGGGGCTACCCACGGCGAAGTACTCCTCCGAATAAACCCCTGACCCAACAACTACTCAATCTGATCCCGTAACTCTCTCATCTCAACTGGAGCCATACGGTAAGGTGCGCGGGCAATGGGCCGAGTGCCTGGCGTCAAATCAATCACAAAATCTATCTCCCTACTCGGAGGTAGTCCAGGTATATCCTGAAATACATCGGCGAACTCATTAACAATGGGTATCGAATCAAGTGGTATCACCACTTCCTTAGAGGTCTCATCCTCTATATAGTACAAATGAGTGGACGATCCTCCCTCAGGACGAGGTATCGCCACTAAAAACATCTCCTGCCCGGTAATGGCAAAGATAATACTCCTACTAAAACAGTCAATCATGGCTCGGTACACAACTAGCCAATCCATACCAATAATGGCATCATACTCAGTCATCTCTAACACTAACATATCAGCGGGTAAAGTAAACCTCCCGATCTCTATACCCACACCTCTACACATAAGCAAAATCATGGAACCCCTACTCAACGGTGAGTCTACACAAGTAGCGGTGCTCTCTGCGGTGTCTAATAACCCAATGGTGCGTGCAAATCTCATAGCAATAAAACAGTGTGTAGCCCCCGTGTCAAACAAAATACGCCCCATAGTCCCCTGAATAGAGAACATACCCTCAATGGCCGGTGGATCCTGTGGGGCTTCGACCTGCTGGAGCTGATACACTCTCCCATACTGAAGCTATCCCTGCTGAACTGGGACTGCTGGAATGGGTGACAATGCTTCCATCTGTGGTGCTGGTAGGACGGCGGGAAACATAGGCCTCCGTGGCTCGTGTCGAGCACCCTGCTGCTGCTGCTGTGGGGCCTTGACCTTATCGGGACACTCCTGACGTTTGTGGCCAATCTTACCACAAATGAAACACTTCCCCTAGAAGTTTCCCCCTCGCTGTCCCTGCTGACCACGACCCTGGTGACCGTTACCATTTCTGCCCTGGCCTTGCTGGCCCTGGTGAAATTGCTGCTGTTGACCATTTTGACCCTGATGGCCGTTCGGACCCTGATGGCCCTGCCTAAAACCCCCCTGTCCATGCCTGAAACCCCCTGATCGGAATCTCTTAGAATCCCCCTGCTGGGAACCCTGATCACCCTGCCTATACTGACCCTGAGCTGATTGTGCCCCGCTGGCACCATTTCCCCCTGTCCTGCCCTGATGGCTGGACTCTCCTGATCGCTTCCCCTCTGTCAAGTGAAAGCGGTGGTCCTGGCAATGGAGCAATGCAGCGTTAACCACATCAGAATAAGTGGCCAACGATAGATTCCCCAATAAGTGCTGACGGATCCTCCAAGTCAATCCATCTGTGAATTTCTGAATCTTCTTCTCTTCCGTCGGTATCTCATCCGGTACAATGTTCAGAAAATTTGTGAATTCGGCCTCATACTCGGCCACAGTCTTACCCTCTTGTCTAAGGCTCATCAACTTCCTCCTCATTTCCGTATGAACAGTTGACGGAAAATATTTGCGGTCGAACCGCACCCAGAACTCCTGTATCGTGAGAGTATCTCTCTCCTCCGCGGTGGTAATAGACTCCCACCACTGCAATGCACAACCTACTAGCTTGAAAGTAGCTAGTATCTGCCTCTGAACATCGGTGCACTCATACATCCTCAGGTGCCTCTGAATATCCTTCCTCCACTGACTAGATACCACAACATCGGAGCTACCTGCGAACTCCGGAGGGTGTGCTTTCTGAAAAGCATCACGAATGCGTTCCCAAGCAGACGGGAATGCATGTTCCTGAACTGGAGCGGCTACCGGCGCCTGGGGTGGTGCCTGCTGTACAACGGCGAGAGCGGCATTTACCGCTTGGGCTACAATGGCTGCAACCTCGGCGGCATTCATGGTGCCCTATACTGGAGCTGGCTGTGGCTCGGGCTGTACATTCCTAGGAACCCGTGGTGCATGTCGTGGAGGCATCTAAAATGAGAGTAAAGTCTATAAGTTCGGAGTTATAAACTTAAAATAGCTGAAGAGCGAAGCATACATAAAGGAATACAACAGTCCTAAAATATAGGGCTCTACATCAAAGAAAGCTCAGCGGAAACATAATAAGCCGTATAGATCCTAAAGGACACTAGAACCTGATGCTCTGATACCACCTGTGACACCCCGACTAATTAAATACCGGGTAGCTACTCCTTTATTAAATTAATACAAAATGCCAAGTTGGTTCAGTTAATAGCATCACTGTCGAAAACATTTTAATAATTTCTAACCACCTAGTATTTAAAAAGTAAGTTGTCAAATTTTAAATTAAATCTGATTAACATGTGATAAATGAAATGTAAAAGAATGACATCACCAAACACCATAAGGTCTCAATAAAGTAACCAACAAATAAATAATAATTCTGGAGGAAAATACTCCTCACAACAATCTCAATATGGAAATAGATGAAACAAGTCTGCAACCTGAATTAATTACAATCCAAAGTCTGAATAACTGAAATATAAAAAGTCTCTAATAGAAATGGGCGACATGCCCTACAAATGATGAAACTGAATATGGAGTCAAGACTTGAAAATGAGGTGTCTAATATCAAAGCCCTGTAACTTCCACAACAGCTACATCTCGTCACCTGAATAGAGATCCTATGCATGGTGTCCATGTGGCTGGGCACCTAAAAAGGTTTTTACAAAAATAGATTTGAAAGCAAATGGGTCAGAGCCCGAAAGTAGAGAGTATTTTAAAAACAGCAAGTGCTTTAATAACATTTAAAACAATGAATGCAAAATACATGTTAGGACGTGCTCTCACATGAAAATACTCACCTCTCGTCTAACTGTGCACTCCTAACGTTCCTGTACCCATTCATGTGTTAGTTATATCTAACTAAACCGTCATAAGTTCTAACCCAACTACTCGATTCACAATATGAATTCCCAATGTTATCACTTAAATAGATAGCTTTATTTAAACTCGGATTCTCAATTGTTAACATTACAATTCACGGCATGTTATCCCTTTTTAACTTCTCAAGGAGTCACTATAAATTATTCTCGCAATTTAAATATAACAAATTCCTTTTCATTGAACCGTATATTATTCACATCATAAATATACAATACAGGCACCCCGAGGATAAGCTGTGGTGCACACATACTCTGCTATCCATCCCGGTACATCACGTACATAAGGATTACAAATTCCGAATCTCTCAGGAATTGTTAGAATAAACACCACACACAAAAATGGAGGCGAACATAATTCAACATATCTATGGTCACGTACATACCTACGCTCCATAGTCAGCTGGCTTAATAACTCACAATTAATTCATTCCCTTGAACTATGTCCTCTAGGTACCACTCTAAATCCGGGCACACAAGGATTAGATGGCCCTAAGCGAATGTAAACCTCCCGTGATAGCAAGTGTGGTAGGTATGTCATACACATAAAAATCATATACATATACTAAGCATGCACACATCTTAGATATCTCAATATTAATAAAGGTATTTTCTACATCCTTATACCATTATTCCAATTTTATACATTTTAAGTCTTCCGATAATATATAATGTAGACTGTCGACACATCTCACGTCATAGATTCTTGTACTTAAAACCTATCACAAAGGGGTTATTAAGTTTCCTATTATTCCCACATATAACATTATTATTCTTAAGGTCCTTACTTCTGCCCCAAACCTTATTTCATCAATTTATTCAAATTTACTCTTTTAACCCTAATATTATCTCACTCATCGAGTTTTATTAGCTTTTAGAAAAATTCCTCAAATTGAATTCTAATTAAGGTCCAAACTTTATAACCATACCTACTGGTCTTCCTTAAGTCTAAGGATATTCATCAAGTCTCCAATAATATTTTCTAAGGATTAACATCATTAACATTTAACTAGGGAAATTTTACTCATTTTGGGAAGGTCGATCGATCGACCTTGAACCTCGATCGATCGATGGTGGTCGATCGATCGACTGATGAATGTCGATCGATCGATCGCACCAGGTAGGCTACGGACTGCTTCGTTTTGCAGTCCTCAAATCGTTCCAAGACTCCATTATAAAGCATGAAACTCTAATATAACGTTATAATATCATCATACAACCATCCTACAACATTGTTAACGTTCTAAAACTAATAATTCATCAACCAAGGGCTTTATTTGGATCAAAACTTCATCAAGAACCCTAGTTTTCTATTTCTTTCAAGAACATTAATAAAGCTCTTCTTAAATCCGTTTTTAGATCATCAAGGGTTATATTTTGAATTTATAATTTCGTCCAGAATGTTTCTACATGCAATTCCTAACATAGTTCATAGTTTTAATCTTCAAATTCATGGGTCTATATCAATCTTCCAAGATAAATTCGATAATTTCCCTAAACATGGAAAAGCATAACATTGAATCAATTGTAATTAAATCACTTTCTTCTAATCTTTCTCTGAATTTGATGTTGAATCTTGAAGGTTGAATTGTTCTCTCTCTCTTTGCAGAATTCTCTTTTCTCTCTCTCTCTCTACAAGTTCTTCTCTAAGGATGATGACAATGGAGGTTTAGAGGTTGCCTTAGGAACTTCTTTTCTATTTCTTCCAATAACTCCCGTAGCCCATTAAGTCATTTAGTGTAGTTAGTGGGTTTAGTGGATAAAGAATAAGTCAGATTTTATTTCTAATTTTCGTGGGTTTTAATTCCCAAATTTCCGAAATTACCAAAATGCCCTTTTAAGTTACCGGTATGGCCTAAAAATGCCCCGGGACCCAAACTTAACCCCCGGCTAGTGTTTTCTGACTATTTCGACCCTTCCGGACACGTTGGCGCACTCAAAATGACCATACGGTTAATAAAAATAAAATTCACTTTTTTTATTTAAATTATTATATTCCTGACGCGACTGTCACGCGCGTCCCAACAAAATTTCCCAAATTGCCGTATTTCTATCTCATGACAAATTCAATATTCTCAATATTCATATATCGCCATATATACACATTATAATCAAATACCAACTCACATCTTGCTAGTATTTTATCTGGATTAATTCTCAATTAATTCACATTTAATCTAATTTATCCCATACATAAATATCGATAAAAATGCGGGGTATTACACCATCCTTATTACTGTATGGGTGTCAAACACTTCCCTATTCCTAATATGATTGCGATATTAAATGAACTCAGGTTCACATAACTGAGCATTTAGAACTTTTTGCTGGATGAGGGGACTAGACACAACACCCCAAATGTATGCCAAGTCATAGCCTCTTTTCATGTTCAAATTGAACTTCCGCAGTTCCCTAAACATCTTTACCTGATGGTATTTCATTGCTGCAAGTGTGAGACTGGATTTCCTACTGAGAGCAATGACCACCACATTAGACTTTTTGGGATGGTGCTCCAGTAAGAAATCACAATCTTCCATTAATTCCTTTCACCCCCTTTACCTAAGGTTAAGGTCTCACTTCGTGAATATGTACTGGAGACTCTTATAATCGAAAAACACCACAAAACATTCCCCGAACAAATAGTTACTCTAGTTTTTTTGTGAAATTACTACGACAACTAACTCCAAATTGTGAGTGGGGTAATTCCTCTAATGAACTTTTAACTGTCGAGATGCATATGATACCACATGACCGTCCTGCATCGATATTGCTCTAAGTCTTGAACCTGACGTGTCACAGTACACCTTGTAATCCTTGCCTCATTTTGGAAGGATAATAATGGGTGCGGAGTCAACCTTGCCTTCAATTCTAGAAAGTCTAGTTCAAAATCCTCAAACCATTCAAAATGCACATCCTTCCTACTCAGCCTGGTGAGGGGCATCACCACCATTGAGAAATACTATACATATCTACAGTAATACCTGACCAAACCCAAGAAACTACTCACCTCAGAGACTATACTCGACTGACTCCAACTCAACACTGCTTCCACATTGGATGGATTGACATAGATACCCTCATCGAAAACCACATGGCTATATAATCTCACATCATCCATCCATAATTCTCATTTACTGTACTTTGCATACAACTGATTCTCCCATTGGACCTGCAGTGTCACCCGAAGATGTTCCTCATGATCTATGTCTGACGCCGAGTACACCAGGACGTCGTCCATAAAAACCACAATGAATATATTTTAATAAGGATGATAGATGTGATTCATGAGGTAAATGAATGTTGTCAGGCCATTTTTTAACCAAAAGGGCATTACCAAAAACTCGTAGTACCCATACCATATCCTGAATGCAGTCTTATGAATATCCTCCTCTCTGACGTGCAACTGATGATACCCGAATTGGCGATCGCTTTTTGAGAACCTGCCTACCCCACACAACTGGTCGAACATATCATCAATATGTGGCATAAGATACTTTCTCTTCATGATTACCCTATTCAACTGTTGGTAATTGATGCAAATCCATTAGGAATTATCCATTTTCTTTGCGAATAGGACCGGTGCTCCCCATTAGGTCAGATGAAGCCCTTACTGGTTAATTCTTCCAACTGAACTCATAATTCCTATAATTATTTCGGGGCCATCCTATGGGGTGGAATAGAGATGGGTGATACACCCTGATGCACCTTTATTACAAAGTTCACCTCTAGTCTGGCGGCAACCCGAGGAGATCATTCGAAACAAATTGAGAATCTCCCGTACCATAAGATAATCTAGAGTCATACTCTCTTACTCATCTTGATCCACCAAGCTGCTCAACTGGCAAACATACCTTTTATGCTCATGGACTATGAAGAATTTTCAAGGATAATCGATACCCTGCTCACTGCTAAAATAATGGCGAGACCCATTAAGAAGCAACAATAGGACACTATGTCGATGGTTGGTGGCTTTAAAACTTGACACCTAATCCATACTTAGAATAAATTCAAACCCATCCAGACTCATTAGAATCAAGTTATATTCTAAGACAAAACCTCCTGCCATATTCATGCATCTATGGAAAACTCTATCGATGACTATGACACCACCCACTGGAAGCCCGTGGAAAGTATTTGTCGAGAATGGCCACCCGAAAGTTGTTCTAGTTAGTAGTTACATTGGTGCTAGTAAAATAGGCACTTCACTAGCGCTGTGCTTGTTTAATCATCTAGAATGTTGTAATCTTAACCTTTTTCTCTATAGGCACATCTAAGATCTCCATTATTCTGATGACTTAGTTGAGACACTCATCAGCCGCTTTGGGGCCAGCTGCCCTATGCAGCCTCCTAAATTCCTTGAGGATCGAAGTGAAGGTGGCATTCTCAATGGCGCCACTATGATTTGCCCATTGTTGATAGAGAGAGTCAACAAGTTGTCACACGACCTGCTCCATAGGCTGGAGCTCACTAGAGTCGAACCCTCTCGCTATATCGCGATGTAGAGGCATCTACATCAGAATGATGAGTTTAATAGAAAATGATATGTATGAAAATGATAGTGAAAGATGTGTACTAAATAATACTAAGCATTAGCTATAAACACTCCATCGAACTGAGGATCCTATTGCTCTGATACCATATGTAACACCCCGACCCGAGTTTTGGTCATCGTTGGGTCAACCCGCACCGAGTCAAGGAGTTAAAAGGGGAGGGGCAAAGTTTATCCATTTTATTTAAGAAAATGCTTAATTTTCCTTATAATTTAATAGTTAAAATTTCTATTTTAATTTGAGAAAAGGGTGATCACTTTTTGTGATTAGTTAATTAACAAGATTTATTTATAAAATAAACTGAATTAATATAGAATAATGATTAACTTAAAAATAAGTCACAACCATCCTGTATTATTACAAATTATGGCCAAAGGCCCGAATAAAAGTCCAAGTACCAAAAGTGCAAATACCAAATGTTCATTGTTTGAAAACAAGTACAAAGCATTCCAATGACGTTGATTGCCCCTTGGGGCTTTACTCAGGTCCTGGATGACATTCCTACTCGAAGTATTTTGGGTGGGGGTGGGATTTTTAACATAAAAAGCAAGGGTGAGCGAACACTCAGCAGGGAGGGTAATACTAAGCTATACATTTTCTACAAAATACTCTACATATAATGCCTATTTTAAGAAATGAAAAAAAGTTAACAATTTAACGAGTATTAATGCCACTACATGCAATGCACCTGAGCGATGAGCTCATACTCACACTTAACCGATTTTACCACCCTTCACTAGGTCTAGAGATTAATTATTGAAATTTCATACTTAACCTCATTTATCGTCTTTCTGTGAGGTTGCTTTCTTAAATTACAAGTACAACCAACTCAATTACCTTTTCATTATCTTTCTCAGAATCTTCCAAATACCGCGTACTTTAAAGGGATCCACATCGCCGACGATGCCACTATATGTTTTGGCCAATGATTTTGGGTCTTTCACCCTAGGGATTCAGACCCTCCTTAATTTTCCTGGTGTCATCCGAGTGTCTTGAGGAGGGAGATGGGTGTATGAACTCTTCAGAGAGAAGAAGAAAATTTGAAAATAGTGGTGGGATTGTTTCTCCCACATCCCTCTCTTGTAACCCATGCAAAGCCCCTCTAAAGATATTTAAAAATCCTTTAAAAATCCATTAAAATCGTCAAACTCCACGAAGTTGACACGTTTCTAGATCTAGGGCTTAAATGGTGACAACACAACTGTCATAATCTAATCTCGACAATGTCGTTCGAACGAGGTTAACTTCGTGGACCTTTGAATATCACAAAGTGTCTTTGGCTAATGAACATCATTGATTGACACAATCAGGTCAGGGTTGGCTTCAATCCCCCTTTGGTTGACCAAATACCCAAGTAACTTCCTAGATTGGACTCCGAAATATCACTTGGTTGTATTGAGATTTATCCTTAAGTATTTGAGGATCTTAAAAGTCTTTTCCATGTCCTGCAGCTGGTCGGCTTTTTTCTTTCTTTTGACGAGCATGTTAGTTATGTAGACTTACATGGTGTCTCCTAGATGTTCCTTAAATATTTTGGTGACCAGCCACTGATACGTAGCTCCTGCATTATTGAGACTAAATGGCATGACTTTGTAATAGTACAGGTTGAGAGTGGTGATGAACAGGTCTATGTCTTGATCTGGGTCGAACACAGGAATTTGATGGTACCTTGAATACGTATTGAGAAAACTCATATGTTCATTGCTAAATGTTCGATCATTAGCAAAGGAAAATTATCTATGGGATAAGATATATTGAGGTTGGTGAATCCTATGCACACTGTCCACTTTTTGTTACTTTTCTTTACTACTAGGTTTGATAGCCATTTAGGGAATTGAACTTCTTTAATAGTCTTTTCCCCCAGATGTTTCCCTATTTCT
The DNA here is from genome assembly GCA_949130495.1 of Sambucus nigra. NCBI lineage: Eukaryota > Viridiplantae > Streptophyta > Magnoliopsida > Dipsacales > Adoxaceae > Sambucus > Sambucus nigra. The sequence continues at coordinate 170,488,553 of OX422218.1, read as the reverse complement.
TTTCCCATGACTTTGTCTTTTCTGGGTCTGTTCAACGAGACTTTTGCATGATCGACGTGTACATCGAGTCCTCATGAAATTGATAACACATAACTTAGAATTGATCCCATGCATATTATCTGGATACCAAGAAAACACATATCAATTTTCCTTCACTAGAGAATTTTTTTCTTATATTTTCTAGTCGATGAGTGAGATACCGATAAGGAATTTCTTCTATCGGTCTGAATCATCGAACACTACCTCTTGTAATGGTTCAATGACCCTATTTGCGGGGACACTATTATCTCATCTTTACCCGATCTACCATACTTTAGTTTCTATCTGGATTGTGTGGATCCATACTTAGTCGATTTAGAGGAGGCCTATTTATTCCTTTTCTTCTCCTGTTTGGGCCTAATAGCGACGATAAAGCATTTCTGAGCAACATCTTGGTTTCCCCTAATCTCCATAATTCATCGGTCGGTGATGCATTTGAGCTTTTGGTGATAAGTGGTAGGGACTATTTGTAGAGTGTGTAGCGATCCTCTCACAAGGATATTGTTATAAGGAGAATCAATATCCAAAAGTAGGAATTCGATCAACTTTTAGATATTCCTAGTTCGAAAAAACATGACCACCTTTCAAATGGCATAGTCATCTTTCCAGCGAAGCCGACCAAAGTAATGGCCGTTTATTTTAAATCCTCTATCTTGAGATTAAGTTTGTTGAACAACTTTAAGTATATAACCTCCGAGGAGCTTCCCTGAACCACTAGTAACTTATCCACATCATAGTTTTCAATCCCAAGTGTTATTACTAGTGCATCATGATGTAGAGTCCTAACTCTGACTAGGTCGTCCTCCATCTATGTGATTGTTTTAATTTATGTCTTTAAAGCATCGATACTTTCCTGCTGGACTCTTGGAAAGGTATTTGGAATGATTTTAGCACTGTCGTGACTTTATTCACTCCATCTGAACGATGTTACCTTGAATTTACTTTGGGCTTGAAGCACTAGGGATGACCAAAAACTTTTGTCATATCATATCATTATTTAGGACATTATCGGGTAAATGGTCAACGTTCTCTCGAAGCATGATTGACAAACGCAACATTATTTCCTATCTCATCATCATCTAGGATATTATCGGCATCTGGTCAATGTTAACAATGGCTCTGGCTCTCTTTTTCTCCATATAATCTCCGAAGTGGTTCTCTTAGGATAATACCTCTAGATGAGACTTAAGGGCCTTGCAGTTATTCATTTTGTGCATGTGTTATTTATGGTATATGCAACTGAGTGCGTTATTCCTCTTTATCAGGGCTCTTCTATCTTTTTTGTCCAGTTGAGCAACCGTTGATCCTTGATTTTATGCAAGATTTTGTAAATTGGTTCATTGAAATATGACATCAATTGCTTGGAAAGCCTTGGTAATATCTTCCTTGTCCCTATTCTTTTATCCTCCACTCTTCTTCTTTCCCCCTCTTTTGGGGGCATTCTCATTATCACCATTATTGGTCATCTTTGATGGACCATTGTTATTTTGGTAGCTAGTGACCATATCTTCCACCTTCGTATATTGCTACACACGACGTAAGGTCATGGATGGTGTCTGCCTCGTTCTTCATGAGAAAATGATGCAACATGGAGATGTTGGGCCACTCAATCTTGAATAAGGCCATATTAACCTGCTTGGAGAAATCTTCAACCTCATTGTAAGTTTCCTAATACCGCCTGGTGTATTACTGCAAGGTTTATTAGGTATTTTTTCTCATAATGAAGAGATAATCCATTCTCTAAGGATGGGCACTATTGATGATGAACCGAGTAGTAAAGGACTTTGTGAGATACATGAAGTTATTGATCGACTTATGTAGTAGCATTTCAAACCATTTATGCACGATATCCCTCATTTTGGAAGGGAATATGTGAAACCTGAGATCATCATTATTATTCCACAAGGTCATAGCCTATATGTACTGTTGTATGTGATAAATGCAATTAGTCTTTCCATCATAGATTTTGAATCTAGGAGTTGCGAACTTCTTGGAAGGCTCTTGTTCTTCAATTTCCCTTGAAAAAGGGCCCTCTTGGATAGTTACTTGGTGGGTCTAGCCCTATATTATTGAGGTATTGATCCATTTCTTTCTTGATGAGATCATGGGTATCATATCTATGATGTCCTTCCTAATCTTGTCTTTTTAGTAGATTTTCATGCCCGAAATTCTCATGATCGCGACTAGAACTCCTTCCTCAACTATAATATTTATTCTCCCTGAGGGCTAGGGGTTCGGCCATTGAACTTTCTCTCATCTTTGTCGATCTGTCATTCCATTCTTTCAAGACGTCACTGTAGACATACGCTTTGATCCTCTTTGAAACATGTGACCCCATCCTACTAGCAGAGCCGCTGCTTGTATATATATATACTAGATGTGAGATCTGAGTGGATCTAGGCTGCTCATTTCTTTTCTCAGAGTGTCGCTCTTATGAAAATAACATGCATGCGGAGCGTAGAGACTCCTATTGGGGTGGATATCTGATCTTACCTTGGTCACTGAAATCCCATTATGGTCGTTGCCGTTAAATGGAGAATGTGCACCATGTCTCTCCTTCTAGTTATTGCTAAATGATTTTGAGGAAGAAAACTCATTTCCCACGGACAACACCAATTGTAGGTGAAAAAATCCCACAAGGAATGATCCCAAACAATTAAAATAAAAAAGAATAAACAAGTCACATAATCACACTAATTGCTTATGTCCACAAGGGTTTCTCTCTTTTCTTATTAATCAATTTTCAAAAAGATTTACAAGCCCCTTTTTCGTGGGGTAAGGGTTACTTCTATAAAAAATGTAAGGAGGTTGTACTGTGTAAGTCTCTTGAGTGCTCTTGATACATTCACAATAATTACGAGATGATCTTATCTAAGATTCTAGATAATTGGACTCTCCTCCGTTCTTATCTTATGCTGCCAAGCTTTATCACCTGACATCGAATAGAGGCCACTCTGTCCGAGTTATAAGGAGTGTTTGGATAATTCCCCCACAGTTACCATATGAATTTTTTATAATTTGATCAATTCAATGTCATTTTAATCAAATATGAATTTTCTCTAAGGTAGCCTTTTGCGACGACCTAAGTAGCTTGAGAAAAAATAATGATATGACTTTACAACTTACGTAAACCTTTAAAGATAGTTTATGACCAATAGTTAAACCTTTATAGAATTCGTGACCCCATGCATATAGGATTCAACTTATAGTACATTATGATGGTTCCACGAGGATGGTACTAATATGATGACTTATGTGATTGTGGTAGTACTATGGGTTAGTATCGAGGGTCGTGATACATTTGGGATTATGACCGTGTTAGATTATTATCCTAATCACGAATAGTATGTTTTTCGTAGTAATGGTACTGCATATGTAAAATTTGAGATGGGCTCCATTTTCGTGTTAGTATTTTAATTATTATTGTTATGATATTTGAAAGTGTGAAAGCCCCCAATTTTTAAATTCAAATATAATGAAATGGTTCAAATTTTAATTTTCCAAAAGTTATTTAAAATTTTCTTTTCTTAAAGAGAACAAACCAACTTATGAAAAAAATAAAACTAAACTAAAAGTGAAATTAAAACTACACACACAATTTTCATTTCGACTTAAACACACATTAATCCAATTAAAGTTAAACTTGCATGTTATCTAGATAAAGTAATTTTGCACTTGAATTAAAATGAACATACCCAAACATTAAATTTGCACCAAATTAAATAGATTGTGATTTTGAACTAATTTTATCTTTTCTTCCTAAGCATGCATCTAGGTGATATAGCAAGATAAAATTAAACAATATCACACGACGCGCCGATGTACGAGGAAAACCCAAATGGGAAAAAACCTCGGACGACCTTAGCCACGAATTCACTAAGTATGGTAGTTTTTATAAAGACTCGACACAAGAGGACTTACACAAACTGACTTGAGTCCGTCCAAGCCTTGACGCGCTCTTTTGGTCTTCAACCTTTGCCTAGTGAATAACCGTGGACTCCTCCACAGTCTCGGACTCCACCGATGGGGCTATAGTCACCATCGATCCGCACGCGAAGCCTTTCTTCTAGTGAGAACACCGCAACAAACTTTTCTCCTTTTTGGGGTAGAGAAGAACCCAAACTCTCTTCTTGTTGGTGTAGAGAAAACCAGGTGCCAAAACTCTCCAAGCAATGATATATTAATAGGTACTTGGAATAAACTAAACAAATGGGTGTGTATGTATTTTTTTTTGGTGAATTTATTCCATAAAAATCAAACACAAAACATGGAACTTTTTCTTAAACGTTTTGATCTCAAACGACTCTTAGAATGTGAAAAAGTTGTCTTTAAAAAGTTAGTTCCCACACTTAAGAAGTATGTAAAAAAGGAAGTGGGACAAAGTATTGAAAAAGTGGAAAAAATTGGCTTAAAACTGTTCCCGCTGTTTTTTCGTTAGAAATCTCGTTCGAACGAGACTTCTAATGAAGAGACAAAAAGAAAAAAAATTCTCGTTTGAAAATTTGTTCGAACGAGAAGTCTTTCAAACAAGGTCATTCAAACGACCTATCTAACGAGATCTCAGGCCATGGTTCTAGACAATTTCGATACGAACGCGTGGCTGCCAGTTTCCTATTTTTCTGTTTTTGTTTGGATTTGATATGATTTTTCTACTGAAAGGTGTCCGAGAACAAAATATTTAGAACTATTAATTCAAAAAAAGTTTAACAAAAAATTCTAACACCCAAAATAAATTTCTAACATACACCCAATAAATAATGTTCCAAGCTCCTATATATATATTAAAATACATTCATACCTTAGGAGCAATGGAACCATGTTGATGACGTAGAAACGAGGCACAACACACACGACATTTGATGAAGCTTTAATATCTTGGCCGCTACGTCTTCAACAAACACGTCATAGGCTTGAATGGATAAACTTGAACTCTATCCTATGACTCAAATGTTTTTGTCCAGAATTGAGCTAAAACTACAAAGGACTCAATTGGAAATTTGTGTCCTTACAAATCTCCCCCTTTGGCTATTCCGGGACAAAAACTAAACAAAAATTCTAAAGGGCCGTCAAGCTCACTAGACTTAAAAACAATGTCCCACCCAAAATAAAAATACAATGCTTGACTCAAACAACCCAAGGATCAATATCTTTGCCGATGTTGAATGTTGCCATTTTGAAGTATTCCTGCACACTTAAGTAAAGTATCAAACGGATAGGGAATGTCAAAATATTAAATGCAATTAAATAATTACTTCCCCTAAATTAATTCTCCCCTTTATCAAACAAATGACCTACTTAGAAAGACGTCTCCCCCTAAGATAAATCTCCCCCAAACTAAGATACGATAATAATTAGATTAGATACCATTTCTCCCCCTATCATTCTCCCCCTTTTTGTTCAGGAATAGACAAAGGTTAAAGAATCAAAACAGTAACTTATCTCCCCCAAATAAAGCATATACACCCTCTAAACTAAGCAAGGGATAAAAGAATGGGATAACAAGCTAAAACATGTAATTATGCATATAGTGATGAGAATGTTAAAGCATATGGGCAACAAAAGTTCAAATAATCCAAACAATAACATCGGATACCAACTAGGATGCAATAAAATGATACCAATATGATATATAAATTATTAAGCATGTGATATCAACAAAGAATGCAATAAGATGGATACCAAGTATGAATTAAAGCATATATGGATTAGAAATCAAAGAAAAAACTAAATAAAAATATCAAATATATGTATACATAATATATATCAAAGAGACTCAAGCTGACATATATAGATATAAACACACAAATGACACACACAAAATATAATAGGAGTCTTTCACACTCGTATGGAAAAAATGTATCATATGGAAACGAAAGTGTTGGGGTGTGAACTAGTAACGATTAAATTTAGACCCAATCACTTAAAACATGTTCATGGAGTTCTCAATTGATTGCAAACTTCATCACATTTGAATAAAACCTCATGTGACAGTATAAATTGAACTCAATGAACAAACATACACAATGCATACAAGCCTAGCATATTGATGATTCAACAAACCAATAGAGTCATGACATTAAATACGCAACTAGGATAAACGTACATTGCGCAAACCGTTGATATACCATCCGATATCCCTCAATATGCATTTATATTGAATTTGAATGAATATATCAATCAAACATAGGCCTTGGCAAATTATTTTTCTTTTTAATGCCATATTTTCTATTTTTAGGCCTTTGAAGCATGTATTTCTTTTAGGTCCATTCAAAAACGGTGGCTTACAATCGCAAAGGATAACTAAGTCCTTTCGGAGCCCTTCCCCGTGCACATTTGTATTTATCTTGTTTTTATGTTTCACACAAATCTCACGTGCAACGGATTTTGACATGCACTAGTCCTCCTAAGTCACAAATATGTAGATGACAAGATTGGTAGGAGAACACTTCACAAATCTCAAATATACGTATGAAGTTAAAATTTCAAAAGAGCTCATGCATGTGTGAATAGATGCATATAAAAATAGAATCCATTTAATCGACACAAAATCCAACTACTCCATGTAAGCATGGTAAAGTACATAATAAGGATTGACAATCTAAATCAAAAGTTCTAGCCACATGAGAGCGTAAAAGATGGGATTCAAACACAAGTGTATGCTACATAAAGTGAGTCAAACTAAAATACACACAAAATAAAATCTTTTTGAGTTTTTGAATTTTTTAACCAAAAATAAAAAAATATATACTCAAAAGACAAACAAAAATCATTTGAATTTTTCATTAAGCTTAAATTACCAATAGATAAAATTCAAATGATAAACAAAAATCTTTTTGTATTTTTCACTTAATGCAAACAAAATGAAGGAAATATAATACAAAAGATAAACAAAAATCATAATTCTAGCATGTGATAATCATGGAGCATAGATTAGAAAATGATTAAACAAGCATACATTTAGCATGTGAATATAGCATGAAGTACAAAAGCTAAAGTATGAAAACACTAACACATTCATCCTTTAGATTTAGCAAGGGAGGAAGCATGTGAAAGTAAATGAGAATCAAAAACCCCATTTTGCATGGCAACCAAGTCGAATTTCTTAACCCAAATTAATGAAGAATGACTATCTTGGGGTGTAGGAATTTTAACTACCTTGGTTGCTTTACGTTGGGATTTTCTAGGAATACGTTTAAGATCAAAACAAAATTTCCTAAGATGACCTTTTCGACCATAATGTGTACAAGTAAAAACATGTCGAAAAGATTTACCTAAGGAGTGATCTCTAAAGACTTTCCTAGTAGATTCTCCTAAAACATTGGTTTTGGCGTTATGAGTAAATTCATTACAAGTATTAAAGCCTAAACCACAAGTGTCATTTTTAATTTGGACCGTTCCTAATATTTTATCTAATTTTTCCGAACGACACTCCAAATCAAATTTGACATTACTAGAGTCTTTTAATTTATTTTGCAATTCTAAAATATTAGACTCTAATAAAACATTTCGCTCTTCAAAAGCAAGAAGATCATTTTTCAAGTATTCCATTAAACCCCTGAGGCTATCTCTCTCGCCTTCTATATATTCAAGATTCTCTAGAAGAGCTTTCTCTCGTGTTCTAAGGTCTTCAACCAACATACTCTTATCAACGACCTTGACACGTTCTTTCAAACTAGCTTCTAACTTCAAATTATCTCTTTTCAATTTAATAAATTCTTTATAAAGTTCTTGAAATGCATTTTGAAGTTCACTCACATTAACCTCTTCTTCATTTTCACTCTCTCTTTCTTCTCCACTGTCACTATCATAAAAAACAAGGGAATCAAAAACTTTGACCTCGGAAGTGTCATGTGTTAAAGTTTCATCAATCGACGAGTTCTCACTATTACTCACATGATTAGCCATAAAAGCCACAAAGTTGGGCTTAGTGAGGGAATCAGGTCCCTCTTCTTTATCACTATCACTAAGGGTCGCATTGTATGAAATGGGTCGCTTACCCTCTTTCCTTAGTTTAGTGGGGCACTCAGAAGCCCTATGGCCATAACCCTCACAACCAAAACACCAATTTAACTTGTCCCTATTTAATTGTTCATTGATAGGTTTAGGGATCTTCTCGGTTTTGTCATACATAGAAGTTTCAAATTTCTTAAAGTCATTTTTAAATTTATCTTTGTTAAATTTAAGAAATTTTCTAAATTTTCGAGCAAACAAAGCCATGTCTTCTGAGTCACTATCACGCTCGCTCTCTACTACTTGTTTGACCCCTTTTCGGGCTTTTAAAGCAATGCCCTTTTCAATTTTCTTCTCAGTTTTAGAGGGAAACATGTCTAGTTCATAGGTTTGTAAATCACCTACGAGCTCTTCTAATTTCATAGAGGCTAAAGTTGGTAAAGAATTTAAAACGACCACTTTTGGAATAAATCTATCGGGAAGGGACCTTAAAATTTTCTTTACTACTCGATTGTCTGGTATTTTCTCTCCTAAGTTAAAAGATGAATTAACAATATCGGAAAGTCTAGCAAAAAATTCATCAAAACTTTCTTTTTCGTTCATTTTGATAGTTTCAAATTGAGTGGTGAGGTTTTGGAGTTTCGAAGCTTTAACGACACTAGTACCTTCACGGGTGAGTTGTAAAATATCCCAATCTTCTTTAGCGGTCTCACACGTCATAATGCGTCGGAATTCATCTGGTGTGACAGCGCTAAACAAGGCATTTAAACCTCGAGAATTAAAATTAGAAATTTTAAATTCACCCTCACTCCATCTATCGGACGGTTTGGGAACACGCTCATTGTTGATGTAAAAAATTAGATCACTCTAATTATTCAATCACATATAAATAAATGAGACAAAGAATTTTAAAGTGGTTCAGACTTATAAGAATGGCCTACATCCACTGTTGTATTATTGTTGAGTGTTTGGGAATTCTCGATTTGTAGTTCTATCAAGAAATTCAGGTCTGGGGATTCCGATCCAACCTACTTTACAATGAGGATTGTACAATTTATTTATAGCCCTGGGGCTGTCATGTGAAAGGGTGATATATTAAATGATGTACATATGAAAGGGTAATACATTCAATGCCCTTTATGCGTGTGCGTCTGAATGATAATCATTTAATGAATCAGTTGAACTATTGGTTATCCCGCTATTAATGTTTTTTTCGAGATGCAGCTCGGACCGCCTGAGTTGCTCAGACCGTCTAAGCTTCTCGGTACTCAAGAGTTCCTCGGAGAGGCATTGCTCCTCGGAGTATGTGAGTTCCTCGGGGAAGAAGTGTTCCTCGCAGAACTAATCTTCCTCGTTGTAGTCTTGTTCCTCGGAGCGAATGGGTTCCTCGGAAGTGTTTGTTGTTGCCATGTAGATAGCCACGTGTCTTCATCTGATTGGTCCATGTCAGCAGATTAAATTTGGTATCAATAGAAGCCCCCAATGTTTCATAGTTCAAAATTTGAGGAGTATGGAACATTCTTTCTCGGAATACGGTAGCTTTAAATAGTCTTCCTGATTTTTAGGAGCGTTTCCCTTGTATTTATTTCTTCTTCCCAATTCGTAGAATCATGATTTTTTGGACTTTTCTGCGCTCTTCGATTCCCGCGTCACTTTTCATCTTTTTAGCCGCTGTTGCCCGCTTTGGTTCCCGCGTCCCTTTTTATCTTTTTAGACACCGGTAACGTAATCATCCTTTTTTGTAATCATTACTTCACCATTTCCCAAGGCAAGGTATTTAAACTTCACAGACAAATCTCTTGAAAAGTTTCGCTCTGATTTTTCCATTCCCTCTTGGGTTGTCTTAGAAGAGCTTTCTGAGCCTCCTGATTATTTCAATTTGGCTGAGGGACATTGGTTCCCCAGCCTTTTTATTGCTGAGTGTGGATTTTCTTTTCTACCAAATCCCTTGTGTCTGGAATTCTGTCATTATTTTGACGTCGTTCCTGTGAGAATAGCCCCCAACACATGGAGAATAGTTAATGGGGTGCATAAATTAAATCAAGTCCACGGAACTCGCATAGGAAATCCAGAAATCATGTACTGCTATAGATGGGCAGTTAATGATAATATTTTTTATTTAAAAACTAGATTTTTAAATAGAGCCTTAGTAGTCAATCTCCCTGATGCCAATAGGGATTATTTTGAACACGGGGTTGTCATAAAAAATTGGCAACATTCTCCATTAACTAGAGATGAGGTTTACCAGGGTCCCAGATGCTCTCCTTATGGCAATGGGATAGGTTATTTTTATTTCATTTTATTTATTTTGAAATCATGTTTCTTTTGTGTTTGATAAAATGTGCCACTAATAACAATGTTTATTTATTTGCAGTTGATAGCAAGATAAAGTGCCCAAAAGAAGTAGATGTCAATATAAGGCATTTGAAACTTATGTGGAGTCTGCATCAAAGTGTTGCTGACGAGCACATTAGATCAGCTTCGTATCTGCTGCAATACAAGAGCTACACCACTTCTTTCACTGCTCGTCCAGTGATAAGTGAATCAGAGCCAGTACCAGCTTCCACAAGCTCATCGCCTGAATCCCATATTCCTTTAAGTGAAAGGATGAAGAAAAGAAGACCTCCTACCCTGTTTGAGAAAACTGCCTCCGGTTCTGGGGAGGCAAAAAGGATTAGGATTGATGTCCCAAAGGAGGGGATGAAGAAAAATGATGCACCTCCCTCTGCTGCTGCAGTTGTGAAGGTTGCTGAGAAGCCCGTAGTGGCTCCGAGCAGGTCTGCTGCTCCTGGAGAGGTGATTGTGATATCACCGACCAAGGATTCTTCCTTGGTTGAATCTGTACCTGTTCCCCCAAGGAGGCTGAAGAAGAGCTCCTCGGTCAATTTGGTTGATACCATTACTCAGCCCCCAGTTACTGTAACTGGGGTTCCAACTTTTGTTCCCCCGAGCTCTGCCATGAGCTCGATAAAGTCTTCAATTATTCTCGAGGTCCAAGGTACTGAATAAAACCTTACTCGGGACATGGTCACCTCAGTAGCTGCTCGTCACCTTGCTTTTGTAAGTCTTCTTACTTTTAATTTTTCATATTTCCTTTGTCATTTCTATTTCTAACTTGCTTTCTTTTTCTGTTCATAGTTGACAAGCTTCTTTAACATAATCCTGAAGAAGGATGAAGCAGCTAAGGCTTCTTGCTCCTCGTCCAGTGTGGAGGGAGCTCTGGAAGAAGTTACCAAGTATCTGGAAGATTCTCACCAGAAATATGCTGATGACAAAGCTGTCTGGGAGAAGAAGTTTTCCTCCTCTGAGAAAGAAAAAGCTCGGGCTATCGATGGATCCAAGGAGTTGGAGAAGAGAATAAATGCCCAAGAGAAGGCTAATAAGGGGCTTGAAGAGAAGCTCAAAACTGCTGGAGAGTTTGAAGATAAACTCAGGGCTGCCAAGGAGGAGTTAGCTAAACTTCGGGAAGTAGGTCGGCAGAAAGAGGAGGCAGAAAATAAATTAAAGGTTGCTGAGAACTTGATGTCCGAGCATCTCTCCTCGAAGAAATTAAAGAGGAAGATGGCTGTGAAGAAGTCCTTCAGCTCTGGCTGGGACAAGGGGGGAACAAGGGGTTGGCTGTTATGGTGTCACAAGTGGACTATAGCATCCTGAAGTACTTTAGGGATGGATGGGTTACTCCCCTTTAGGAGATGAAGGTCGACGAGTCCTCCGAGCTTTTCCAGAGACATATCCCTGGTCCCCCTCCAACTCTAGAAGAATTAGAAGAGGACGAAGCTACCTCCGAAGAGTCTTCGATGGTGATGGGTGATCATCCTCCAGCCATTCAGCCTGCTGCTGAGGGAAATCAGCAAGTCGTTTCTTCATCCGAGCAACTGCCTACTCTCCCCGAGCAACTACCCCTTCCCTCCGAGCAACCTACCTCTTCATCCCAGCCTCCCGAGAAGGTTTTGGAAGATAAGGAAAAGGTGTAGTGTTGTTCGGGTTTATCTTTATTTTGTGTCTATTTATCAAATGTAACCCAGAATATGTAACTCTGAACTATGATCTAATAAAACTTGAACTTTTTTTTTTCATACTGTTGTCTGTTTTCTATTCATACTCTACTTATTCTTCTTATTGATGATTGCTCTTCTTTCTCTGCTAGTTCCTGGCTAGGATGGAACTGCTATCTGCCCATGATATAAAGTTGTTGCGACAATGTAATGAGTACTTTAAAGCTGGTCACACAGACCTGAGTGCTGCACAAGTTGTCGACATACTTGGTCATGATGCTTCAGAACAGGCAGTGGAAGCGTATCAATATCTGAAGTGTCTTCTTAATAGGGTTGTAGCCAATAACGTTGCCTATTATGAAATGATTGAGGATCTTCAAAGCACCCTCGAGGAACTTCATCTTCAATACAAAGAATCCACTGCTTTGTTGCATGAGGGGTACGAGAAGAAGTACCAGCAGATCATTGTCGACAAGGGCTACGAGAAGCTTTTTGCTGGGTACGATGTAAGGGAGAGAACCTTGAGAGTTGAGGTCGAAGAATGAAGACAGATTGCAGAGTTGCTGGAAAAGGAAAACAACAACCTGCAGAAGGAGCTATCACAATTGAAGTCTGCAGCTTCCACTTCTAGTGCCTTGATCCCAGTGACCGATGAGGGATTTTCATTCTTAGAGGTTGAGAACGCCAAGTTGAGGGATGAATTGGAGACTTTGAAGAGCTCTGGCACCTCTTCATCTTCTCGGGGACGAGCAAGAGCTCCTCGGGGACGAGCAAGAGCAGCTCGGGTTCTTGTCGAGGAACAGAGGACTCAGTCTGCCTTAGAGAACCAGGCTTTCCAATTAATGGCGAAAAACTAGGCATTGTCTGACATGTCAAAGAAGATTAGGGACCTGGAAAAACAGCTCTCTGCGCAGAAGTCCGTCTTGGAGAATAAGGAGCTTTTCATCAAGAATCTCCATGAGCAGCTAGAAAGGCTAACATATCAATTCCACAAACAGCCCAGGGAGTTCTGGATGGCTGGATACAACGAAGCACTATTCCAGTTGGACGATCGTATCCAGAATGCCAACAATGAGGGCTACAAGCAAGGCTGGTTGAATGCCTTAGGTGTGCTGAAGCTCGAACAAGGTCATTATCTGTGGGACTACCATTATCCCAGGTTGCTCGACTTGCCTGTGCCACCATACAATTTGGAAATGGATTGGATCCCTGCTCGGGCCATTCCTCGGAGCTTAATTTCAAAGTATCTCGGTGACTATAATTTACATTCTGAAATCGAGGTATCACATCCCGAGCATCTCTTAGATCGACCATCGGTGATGAATGTCAGGATGTTGAAGGATCTCAACTTCATCAATTCTCCTCTGTCTTTAAATGATCTACCTGCTGGCGAGGAACCTGTGTCAAAAGCAGAGGGGAAGAGACCAGTAGAATAGGAATTTTGGATGTAATAGTTAGTATACATGTCAATGTAACTGTAATTTCATTATCAACGTAATTTATTTTGAATTCAATGAAAGACTTTCATTTTTGTTTGCAAATCTTGAGTGCTATTGTCTTGTAATTATCAAACACTTTATATTTATGCATATCTGTTAAAAAAAATAACAATAATGTGTTGTTTGTCGACCAACTCAGTAATAATTAAAAAGTTTCAAGTTTCAATAATATTTCTCGATCACTTAATAATAAAGTCACGAGTATAAAAACTGTTTAAAATTTTTCCAACTAACCAAGGTCGTTAAATTATGCTTGTCGACCAACTACAGTTAGTGGATTTTTATCCCCGACCAGCCATAGTTGGTAGACTTTTCTCTTAAATGTTTCCGACCAACCAAGGTCGGTAAATTTTCTTTGTCGACCAACTATAGTTAGTGGGTTTTTATCCCCGATTAGCCATAGTTGATAGACTTTTGCACTTTCTGGAATAATCTTACCTCCCGACCAACATAAGTTGGCATTTGCGAGAATATTTTGTTTCCTACCCAACCGAAGTTGGCATTTTTAGGAATATTTCATTTCCTAGCCAAACATGTTGGCATTTTTAGGAATATTTCGTTTCCTTGCCAAACAGTATGGCATTTTTAGGAATATTTTGTTTCCTAACCAACCGAAGTTGGCATTTTTAGGAATATTTTGTTTCCTAACCAACCGAGGTTGGCATTTTTAGGAATATTTTATTTCCTAACCAACCGAAGTTGGCATTTTTAGGAATATTTTGTTTCCTAACCAACCGAAGTTTGCATTTTTAGGAATATTTTGCTGATCAGTCTGGAGCTTTGCCGAGTTGTGCCGAGTAGTGTGTAGCACTAGTATTCCCCGAAAAATTCTCAATAAAAGGAGAGACTTTAGCAGAATATCTTCATTTTATTCATACTGATGGAACTTTGTTACATATACATCACCGATAATACTTGCGTAGGTGCTCAGCGTTCCATGCATTCTTAAACTCTTCGCCTTCTAAAGTTGTTATTCGATAAGTTCCTGGTCGAACAACTTCGGTAACTCGGTATGGTCCATGCCAGTTTTCTTCCAGCTTATTGTGCCTTTGAATTACTTTCTTCAGCACATAGTCTCCTTCTTTCAGGTCGCACTTCTTCACCCTTTTGTTGTAGAACAAAGCTGTTCGCTGCTGGTAAGCAGCATTTCTGATGGTTGCTTCTTCTCTAACTTCCTCGAGCATGTCTAAATCCAGTCTTCTTATTAAGTCACTGACAGGGGAATTAAAATTCAGAACCCTGTGTGTTGGGAGGCCCAATTCGGCAGGAATGACAGCTTCACTTCCAAACGCCATCATATATGGTGATTCTCCTATTGCTACTCGGGGTGTAGTTCGGTAAGCCCAAAGTACCGATTGTAGCTCGTTGATCCAGTTTACTTTCACATCATCCAATATTTTCTTCAAACCATTCAGCAACGTTCTGTTTGTCACTTCAGTTTGTCTATTGCTTTGAGGATGGCCTGGTGCTGAGTGGACCTTCAAAAAATTTGACTGATGGCAATAGGCAGTGAACTCCTCATTATCAAATTGTGTTCCATGGTCTGTGATGAAGGCATGAGGAAGACCATATCGACAAATGATGTTCTTCCAAACAAATTGGTACACCTTCTCGTACGTTATATCAATGAGTGGCTCAGCTTCTACCCACTTAGTAAAATAATCCACTGCGACGACGAGGTACTTGAACCTTCCTTGGGTTGTTGGCAGTGGTCCAACCAAATCAATTCCCCACATGGCAAATGGACAAGGGGAAGTTATGGGTGTCAACAATGCTTGTGGAGTTCTTCGAATGTTGGAAAAGCGCTGGCACTTGTCGAATTTCTTGGCATAAGCTATACAATCAGCTCTCATCATCGGCCAGTAGTATCCTTGCGTCATTACCCTCTGTAAAAGCGTCTGACCTGCTACATGTGCTCCACAAGACCCTTCATGGATCTCTTCAATTAATTCTTTCACCTCGGAGGGGTGTACACATCTCGGCAAACCTGCCATAATTCCTCGTCTATATAAAACACCATTAGTTAATACATACCGAGCAGCTTTAAACTTCAATTTTTTGGCAGCGAGCTTATCAATTGGCAATTCTCCCTCCTCGATATATGCCCTGATGGAATCCATCCAAGATGGTCCTAAATCAAGGGTGATAAAGTTCATCGTCAGATCTTCATCTATGCTCCGACCAGCTAACACTTCAATTGGGATTGTTCGTCGTAGCTCGGTGCGAGTAGCTGATGCTAGTCGAGCTAGGGCGTCTACTCTCGCATTCTCCATTCTTGGTATTCTGACTAGCTGAATAGCGGAAAATTCTGACACCAGTTCCTTCGCCTTTGCATAATATCTGATCATTAATTCTCCTCTAACTACATATACTCCCAACATTTGATTTATGATCAATTGAGAATCACTGAAGACAATAATCTGCTGCGCCTCCATGATTTTTGCTAAACCAAGTCCTGCAATCATGGCCTCATACTCAGCCTCATTATTGGAAGCTTTGAATTGGAAACGCAAAGCGTATTCCATATCGACCTCATCTGGAGTGCTCAAAACTATCCCCGTGCCACATCCGGTAGTACAAGATGAGCCATCTACATATAGCCTCCATATAGGTAACTCGTCTTCGAATTTATGATCATTCAGAGTTCCTCGGTGAAATATTTATTGCTTCCTTTCCTCCTCGGATTTTTCTTGCTCTTCGTCGATCATTTCTTCTTGCCCTTTTACCAACCGGAGTTGGTCTGAGCCCGAAGTCAATGATCTTGTAACATCCATTTGCCCTTTTACCAACCGGAGTTGGTCTGAGCTAGTGTTTGTTGATCCTGTAACATCCACAGGTTGATCAGCAAGCAACTTTTGTTCTTCGTCCGGAGTCCTCCCAACTATCTCTGCGTCACGTCCTGTAACATCCACACGCCCTTTTACCAATCGGAATTGGTCTGAGCCTGTGTTTGTTGATCCTGTAACATCCACAGGTTGATCAGCGAACAACTTTTGTTCCTCAGAGCTATCAGGATAGGTGAACTCCGCTATAAAATCTGCTACAACCTGCCCTTTAAGCGATGATCTGGGTTCATAGACTATATCATATTCACCGAGCTCTATTGCCTAGTACATCAATCTCCCTGATTTTGTTGGCTTATGGAGGGCTTGCCTCAATGGCATATCAGTATATACTACTATGGTATGAGCCTGGAAGTATGGCCTCATTCTCCTACATGCCTCAATAAGCGCCAGTGCTAACTTTTCTAGCCTTGGATATCCGATCTCTGCTCCTCGAAAGGCCTTACTTGTTTAGTAAATTGGTTTTTGCACTCCATTCTCCACTCTGATTAACGCTGAGCTAACTGCATTCTCGAACACTGCAAGGTACAAATACAATTTTTCTCCCATCACCGGCCTGGACAGCAGTGGAGGTGTTCCCAAGTATTTCTTCAAGTCTTGAAAAGCTTTCTCACATTCATCATTCCACTCAAAAGTCTTTCTGAGTGTCTTGAAGAATGGGAGACATCTATCAGTTGCTCGTGACACAAATCTGTTGAGGGCTGCTACTCATCCTGTGAGACTCTGTACTTCCTTCTTCGTCGTTGGAGATCGCAGCCCTAATAGAGCTTTGATTTTTTTAGGATTTGCTTCAATGCCTCGTTGATTGACAATGTACCCGAGGAACATGCCTTCTCGTACTCCAAATATGCACTTCGTCGGGTTCAGCTTCATTTGATATTTATCCAGTTGATCAAAAGTTTGACTTAAGTCAACTAGATGATCGTCAGCTTTCTTGTTTTTCGTCAGCATATCGTCAACATAGACTTCCATATTGCAACTATTTGTTCAGCAAAGACTTTGTTCATCAGCCGCTGATATGTCGCACCGGGATTTTTCAAACCAAAAGGCATAACATTATAACAATAAGTTCCCCTAGGGGTAATAAAAGAAGTACTCTCCCTGTCTTCAGGTTTCATTTTGATCTGATTGTAGCCAGAATAAGCATCCATGAACCTCAGCAACTCGTGTCCCGAGGTAGCATCCACTAGTTGATCAATTCGGGGCAGTGGAAAGTGATCCTTTGAGCATGCTTTGTTGAGGTCGGTGAAGTCTACACACATCCTCCACTTATTATTTTTCTTCTTTACCATTACCACATTAGCTAACCAATCTGGATATTTAACATCTTCAATGAAACAAGCTTTCTAGAGCTTCTCGACTTCCTCCTGTATATCTTGATTCTTCTCGAGACTGAATACTCTTCTTCTCTGCTTCACAGGCTAGATCTCCTTATTCACATTGAGCTCATGACATCAGAAGTTTGGATCTATCCCAGGCATATCTTCATGACTCCATGCAAAAGTTTGTCTTCTGCTTCTAAGGAACGTTATCAATTCCTGTTTCAATGAGGCTTCCAATGATGAACCTATTTGAGTAATTCGCTCAGGGTGTTCGTCGTCCAAAATGATATTTTCAGTAGCTTCAACCACTTGACCCTTCACGAGTTGCAACTCATCTCGAGGATCCAATGTTTCAATTTCTGCACCTTTATCCACTTGATAGATAGTAGTCTTTTTCTTTGATTCTTCCAGTTCTTCTTGCTCGGCGGATGAATAATAACATTCCTGAGCTACTTTCTGATCACCTTTCACAACTCCTACTCCAAAGTTTGTTGGAAGTTTTAGACACTGATGCACTGTAGATGGTACAACCTCGAACTTCTTCAATCCTACTCTTCCCATGATGATATTGTACGATGATTGGACATTCTTGTCCATCACAAAAAAACGTATTCTTTCTATCCGACAAGCAGGCCACGTACCAATGAATATATCCAACTTGATTGTCCCAAGTGGAAATACTTTCTAGCCAGCAAAACCGATGAGGGGTCTATGATAAGGCTCCAACTGAGATAGCTTTAGATTTAAACTATCAAAGCACGAGTAGAACATGATGTCTGTCGAGCTACCATTGTCGACCAGTACTCTTGAAATCATAACCTCCTTCATCCTCATTTTGATCACCAATGGGTCATCATGAGGGTATAGAACACCTGCGAGTTCGTTCTTTGAGAACCCAATGACCAACTTCTCTTTGTTCACCTTTTTCGGGCGATCTTCCTCAGCTAGATTTATTCGCTGAATGTACGAGCAAGCTTGAGCCTCACCGAGGTAAGCTTTTCTTTCTGCAGTAAGGTCTCCTCCTCCTGCATCTCCTCCCGTAATTACATTACAATCAAATGACCCAAAGCGTATTGAACATACCTCTCATTCTGGATACCTTGGTTTCTTGGGAAGATCGGGGTCATCCTCTGGATCAACTTCATGGTTTCTCTTCTTGTTCTCTTCTGCTCGACGAGGAGATCTAGATCTCTCTCTAGTTCGGTCGTTGTTTCTTATTTTGCCTCCTCGATCAACATACTTTGCTAGCTTTCCTCGTCGGATGAGTGTTTCAATCTCATTCTGAAGAGCTATACAATTTTTTGTCATATGGCCACGATCCTTGTGGAATTTGCAATATTTTTCCCTATTCTTCGTGTCAGGGTCTGCCTTTATTTTCTTTGGCCAGTTTAACTCCTCACTGTTCTTAATTTCTTCTAGGACGTGGTTGATATTTTCCTTCAAAGGTGTGTAATTATCAAATTTCCTCAAGACCTCCCATGACGACCTATTTTTGGATTGTTTGTCACCACCACTGTTCTTATGTTCTTTCTTCTTAGCTTTATCACCTTCCACCTTGGTTTCTTTGGCGTCCATATTCTTCTTCGCAGACATAGCCTCCTCGGCATTCATAATTTTTGACGCTTTTCCCATCAGGTCTGACATGGTTCGAGGTGGATCTTTGGCCAAAGTGTAGTACAACTTGTTCGGCAATAGTCCACTCATTAAAGCAGTAATCACTGTCTTCTCCTCGTAATTAATGACTTCGAGTTTCTCGTTATTAAAACGAGTTATATAATCTCTGATACTTTCACCAGTTTTTTGTCTAACACTTAACAAATGTGCTACTCGTTTAACTGGCTTCGCTCCAAAGAAGAAATTCCCAATGAATAACTCGGCCAGTTGAAGAAAAGTTGAAATCTTACCCCGAGGAAGATTATTATACCATATTTGAGCAGATCCGGTAAGTGTTCCCGAGAATGCTCTGCATCTCATCTCATCTGGGACAGCATAGATGTCCGCTGTAGCTTGGTATTGTTCTATATGAAGGACGGGGTCAGTCTTCCTATCATACTTGGGAATCACAACAGGTGCTTTGAACTTTGATGGTGTTGGAAAATCAATAATATCTTGGACAAAAGGTGTTCCTCGAATAAAGGTTTGTTGTAGAGGGTTCTTGGCCTTAGACATTTCCCCTAATCTATCCTCCAGCCTCTGAATAGATCCTTTCCATGCATCATTTCCTTCCTCGGGCCTATTGGTTCGAGCGACTGATCGCGTTGAAGTGGCTTCCTGGGATTTATCTTGACGAGCAGCTGGTCGCGACTGGGCAGATCCTTCCCTTAAGGCTGTTCATCGTCGAAAACTCCTCGATGCTGCATTAGGAGGACTTTTGTTCCTTCTATGGCCTAATCGATCAAAAGGAGAAACCCTGCTTAACCTTTCCAATGCGCTGGTCCTTTCTGGGGAGAGAGTGACACGTTGTTCAGTATTCGTGGCTCGCACTGACGAAGATCGTCCAGGTTGATAAGAGAAATCTTCAGACTCCTCATTGCGATACGAATTGGTACGTCTAGCACGTGATGATGGTGCACATGTGTTTCTTTGAATACTCCGCAGTCCTGAATGG
The DNA here is from genome assembly GCA_949130495.1 of Sambucus nigra. Taxonomy (NCBI): domain Eukaryota; kingdom Viridiplantae; phylum Streptophyta; class Magnoliopsida; order Dipsacales; family Adoxaceae; genus Sambucus; species Sambucus nigra. Next base: position 170,468,297 of record OX422218.1, on the reverse strand, counting down.
GCTAACGCACCGCCGTGGAGAGTTTGGATGAGTTGTCGCATCGTTTCTTGCATGACGGTCTGGCCTTGGGCTAGATTTGTCATTATTCCAGCCATATCTGGAATATTTGGCGGAGCAGATGGATTTGGAGGAGTTCCAGCATTTCGATTGCTGGATCCTGGAATATCCGCCATTGATGATGAATTATTTTTGATGGAAAACGATATTACCAGTCGTTTCCCATAGACGGCGCCAATCTGTTGATGTAAAAAATTAGATCACTCTAATGATTCAATCAAAGATAAATAAATGAGACAAAGAATTTTAAAGTGGTTCAGCCTTATAAGAATGGCCTACATCCACTGTTGTATTATTGCTGAGTGTTTGGGAATTCTCGATTTGTAGTTCTATCAAGAAATTTCGGTCTGGGGATTCCGATCCAACCTCCTTTACAATGAGGATTGTACAATGTATTTATAGCCCTGGGGCTGTCATGTGAAAGGGTGATATATTAAATGATGTACATATGAAAGGGTAATACATTCAATGCCCTTTATGCGTGTGCGTATGAATGATAAGCATTTAATAAATCAGTTGAACTGTTGGTTATCCCGTTATTAATGTTTTGTTCGAGATGCAGCTCGGACCGCCTGAGTTTCTCAGACCGTCTAAGCTTCTCGGTACTCAAGAGTTCCTTAGAGAGGCATTGTTCCTCGGAGCATGTAAGTTCCTCGGGGAAGCAGTGTTCCTCGGAGAACTAATCTTCCTCGTTGTAGTCTTGTTCCTCGGAGCGCGTGGGTTCCTCGGAAGTGTTTGTTGTTGCCATGTAGATAGCCACGTGTCTTCATCTGATTGGTCCATGTCAGCAGATTAAATTTGGTATCAACACTCATTATCTACTAAATGAGTAGGTGGGGACCACCTGTTAATAACAGACATCCAAACTCTCTCATCGATAGATTTTAGTTCCGATTTCATTTGCGCTTTCCAATACGCGTAGTAAGAACCATCGAAAATAGGAAATTTAGAAAATGGGGAAAATTCCATTTTAGCCAAAAATATTTAAAAGATCTTAACGAAGTAATTTATCGTTTTTGGTTCTGATACCAATTTGAAAGTGCGAAAGCCCCCAATTTTTAAATACAAATATAATGAAATGGCTCAAATTTTAATTTTTCAAAAGTTATTTAAAATTTTCTTTTCTTAAAGAGAACAAACCAACTTATGAAAAAAATAAAACTAAACTAAAAGTGAAATTAAAACTACACACACAATTTTCATTTAGACTTAAACACACATTAATCCAATTAAAGTTAAACTTGCATGTTATCTTGATAAAGTAATTTTGCACTTGAATTAAATTGAACATACCCAAACATTAAATTTGCACCAAATTAAATAGATTGTGATTTTGAACTAATTTTATCTTTTCGTCATAAGCATGCATCTAGGTGATATAGCAAGATAAAATTAAATAATATCACACGAAGCGCTGATGTACGAGCAAAACCCAAATGGGAAAAACCTCGGACGGTCCTAGCCACGAATTCACTAAGTATGGTTGTTTTTACAAAGAGTCGACACAAGAGGACTTACACAAACTGACTTGAGTCCGTCCAAGCCTTGACGCGCTCCTTCGGTCTTCAACCTCCGCCTAGTGAATAACCGTGGACTCCTCCACATACTCGGACTCCACCGATGGGACTATGGTCACCGTCAATCCGCATGCGAAGCCTTTCTTCTAATGAGAACACCGCAACAAACTTTTCTCCTTTTTGGGGTAGAGAAGAACCCAAACTCTCTTCTTGTTGGTGTAGAGAAAACCAGGTGCCAAAACTCTCCAAGCAAAGATATATCAATAGGTACTTGAAATAAACTAAACAAATGGGTGTGAATGTGTTTTTTTTGGTGAATTTAATCCATAAAAATCAAACACAAAACATGGAACTTTTTCTTAAAAGTTTTGCTCTCAAAAGACTCTTAGAATGTGAAAAAGTTGTCTTCAAAAGGTTAGTTCCCACACTTAAGAAGTATGTCAAAAAGGAAGTGGGGCAAAGTATTGGAAAAGTGAAAAAAATTGGCTTAAAACTGTTCCCGCTGTTTTTTCGTTAGAAATCTCGTTCGAACAAGACTTCTAACGAAGAGACAGAAAGAAAAAAAATTCTCGTTTGAAAATTCGTTCGAACGAGAAGTTGTTCAAACAAGGTCGTTCAAATGACCTATCTAACGAGATCTGAGGCCATGATTCTAGAAAATTTCGATACGAACGCGTGGCCGTCAGTTTCGTATTTTTCTGATTTTTTTTGGATTTGATATGATTTTTCTACTGAAAGGTGTTCGAGAACAAAATATTTAGAACTATGAATTCAAAAAAAGTTTAACAAAAAATTCTAACACCCAAAATAAATTTCTAACATACACCCAATAAATAATGTTCCAAGCTCCTATATATATATATATATATATATATTAAAATTCATTCATACCTTAGGAGCAATGGAACCATGTTGATGACGTAGAAACGAGGCACAACACACACGACATTTGATGAAGCTTTAATATCTTGGCCACTACGTCTTCAACAAACACGTCATAGGCTTGAATGGATAAACTTGAACTCTATCCTATGACTCAAATGTTTTTGTCCGGAATTGAGCCAAAACTACAAAGGACTCAATTGGAAATTTGTGTCCTTACAATAGTGGTACTGATCAAGGGTGAAAAGCGACACGTGCCAAGCGTCGATCGTTGTTTTTTGTAGACCGTCTCAATACAAAAACCTAAATTACGACTACAGTTTCTATACAAGTGTAGAGGTAAGTCGGGTATCGGAAATCCACCGAGACGAGTTACTAGAATATTATAAGGTTTAATATTCCTAAATAAAAGTGTAAAAGGTAGTTATACACAAAAAGGAAAAGATGCGAAAAAGGAAAGATTAATCTAGGCGTGGAAAAATAAAGCTAGACTAATAAATAGGTAAAAACTATAGGTTGCGTCGAATATCCCTCACCCGATTTAATTAGTATAAAATGGTTGCATGGGTCGAAGAGTTATTAAGATTGCGTCTCGTTTCGACAGTTAATTAAATCAAGGGTTGTCACGCCCCTAAATTCGCATAAAAGCCTAATATGATTTTTGAGTCAACAAATACCCTGAAAATTACGTACGAAAGGTCGTAAGCATAGAGCATACATGGTATAACCCATCAAATCTCCTAGGCGTAGTAACTAGGACAATGCACTCGAAATAGAGCCATAAACTCCATCACCAAAGCAAAGAAGTATGTCAACCCAGGGTGAGTTCAATCTGACACAACCTAGAATAACTTAGCTAGAAAGCATATTAAAAGACATTAATTGAATGAAAGAAAGTAAACCTAATTATGAAAGTAATAAATAGCAAGAAATAAATATTAACTAGGCATGGAAATTAATGGAAGCAAGTAAACAAAGCAATAAACAAATGAAAGAGACAAAGAAATAAGCTTACATACATCAAAGTGGGTAAAACACCCAAACAAAATGGAGAAGGGCAAAATATCCTTACAAACCCTAAACCTAAGGTAAAATGTAAGATAATGAAAATAGAAACCAAAAATTGGTTTATATAGTAAGTTGGAAAAGAAATAAAGGAAAAAGAAATGAAAAAAGGAGAAAGTGCAAAATATCTGGTATACAGGGTCGACCGCGGCCAAGGGGTCGGTCGACCGCGCCTTCAAGTAAAATCCCACTATCTCCTTTACACGGCAAAACCTCAAACCGAGGTCGATCGGGACTTTAACCACGGTTGATCGGTACTCTATTTTTGGCAGCTATTTGGTCCATAAAGAGGGGGAAAGGTGCGCAAACGGAAACGACCATAACTTCACCATCCGAACTCCAAATGACGTGCCATTTTCTACCACGCGATGCTAACTTAACGAACTACACATCCGCGGAATTTACATGAGCTATAGATGAAATGTGAATTGACTAAAATGCCCTTGAAGTAGCATTCGATGATATAACTTCTCCGAAATGCAATGGATCCTCACTTTTAGCATTCTAATACCTACAAAAGCACAATTAACCCTTGCAAAGCATGTACATATCCCAATCCAATGTTGTCTGTTTATCGAGAAAAAATATTGGTATTTGGGACCGTAAAAGTGCTAGAATGCATAGAGATATAGGGTAAAAATATGTAATATTCGATAGGAATCACACCCCCTAACTTAAACATTACAAGTCCCTAGTGATGAAACAAAGAAAACCAGTCCACAGAAGGTAGTACAGGATGTATATATGCATCGAAATATAAATTCCACTTTTGTAGGGAACACGATTGCATTTAGCATATGCAATAATCTGTTAAACCCCTAGGTTACCCTAGTGGACAAGTGTCGTTTCGTGAGGGTTTTCAGGGATGAAACCCACAAACATCATATGGTTTCCTCAAAATATGCCCAAACCAACATGCGGCAAGCCCAACAATAACGAAAAAGATTTTATACACATTATTATCACAATGAACGAATTCAAACAAAATTCTGAAATCATTAACATTATAGAATGCACCTTATAGAATTGAAACCTTAAAATGTGGTCTTGGAGCGAGCACATGCAAAGTGTGATTTGGCAAAAACTTATATAAAACAGATACTAAATAAAGCAAGCATATATTCAATCCTCACGGGCATTACACTCATCAAGTGAATTCATTCGAAACAGGGAGTTAACACACGGAACATGCGGGCATAAAGAGTAAATGTAAGTGGAAACTAGGCCGTACACATGTCACAAATGAAGAACGCTATATATAAAATGAAATTTTTTAATCTCAATGAAAGATACCGCTTATTAAAGGAGGTGAAATGTATTTTCACAGATTATCAAAACTATTATGACTTTTAAATTAAATTCACCCTAAGATCACATAGGACTTGAATAAGGTTATAATGTAGGTTTGGCTAGGGTATGAAACGAAGGATATGTATGTACGGGTTCAAACTGTTCGGAAATGAAAACTCAAGATAATGGGAAGAATGCCGGCAATATCAAAAATTGGAAAATAACTTCCAAAAAAGGCATTGAATATAACAATGGGGAGAGTAATCAAAGCTTATTGAAAACTATACACACTATACACAACATATACAACTTTCTCTTTCTTTTCTTGTCTTCTTTTTCTCATGTTTTATTTTCTTTTCTTTTTCTTTTCACTTATCTTTTTCTTCTCTTTTTCACTTATTTATTTTCTTTACTTTTCTCACTCTCATATGCCTAAATTGCAACCGCAACACAACAAGCATCATTCAATCCAATGTAACATTCCAAAGAAAGGTATGGAAGGTGATATGTATGGTTTATAACTCCAATATAGAGTTGGGTATGGGATTTTGGGTAATGAAATGAAAGGCTAATATTTAGGCTCAAAGGGGTTAACGAGGGAAAACATATAAGGTGAGGTCAAGGCTAATATGGGTGATATAACAAGGATGGACTATGATCATTTCATAAACTTTACGCAATTCTCGAGTCAAAACAATATATGAAAATCATGCTCAAGTAATACATTTCATATATGAACTCAGTTAATGAACGATCAAATGAATGAATAGAGAGATCACCAACGACTATAACGTTTTGAAAGAGGAAAGAATAGTGTATACACTCACAAACGAAGAAAGGTACAAAGATTACTCGGTGTAAGTATATACAATGCAACAAAAGATTACCAAGTTATAAAAATCTTAAACCAAATCAATAGAGCAAGAATGGTGCATGTGCCCATGGGATTAAATTTTAATTCATGAAGCTATTCATAATATCAATAACTGAGGACTAAAGTCTAATAACTTCTAAAATTGAGAACATGCATCATTGAGTTGTCTATTGGATCGGGCAATTATTGAAATTTATCATCAGAAACAAAGGCAGAATGCCCAACAAAGGAGAAAAAAGAAAGAAAATCTTTTTGAAAATTTTCAAATTTTCTAAGAAAAGCATACTAAGTAACTAACATGTGAGCAAAAACATGGACTAAATGAAAAAATGGATGGAATATCCCACACCCCCTAACTTAAAACCCGACATTGTCCTCAGTGTGAATTAAGAACCAAGTTAAAGAGAGGAAAAGAGCGATATTACCCACAATGGAGCGATCTCCATAAGAACAAGTCCAAAGAATATACAAAACAAGTTAGTACTGAGCATAGAAAAAACAAATAAAAAAAAGTTAACTGATTACACTGGACTAAATTAAAAAGGAAAGAAAATATAAAAAAGAATAAAAATCTAACTATATACAACCTACTATTTAGGCTTCACACTAAGTCTACACTAGAAGTCTAAATAGACGAGGGTCCACTGTGAAAAAGATTTGACTTTAGAGGATAATCGGTGTACCCTCTCTCTCGAGCATGCCTTTCGAAAAATATGAATTCCGTTTGAACAACTGTAAGAGGGTAGTTTAGATAAGATGGAGGCATAACCCCTTTTGAGTACGGTAATGATAAATTAATTAGCAAAAATCTTGGATTAATTATAGTACATGCAAACAAAAACTTAATGAAGATGAACTCGGTTTGAACTCGCAAATCTCTCGTGTATAACTCAGAAGATAGTAATCAACTTAGAAGTAACTTAGCTAGAGGGAGAGAGAAGCAAACACCATAGATACACCTTGGTAGGCAGCCAAACACACCAACCACCCTCAAGAATCTCTGTCAAGTATTAAGAGCTTCGTAATAAATGACAATGGCGAGTGAATAAACTCTCTGGTTTGTAATAACTCTCTCTAATGTGTATTACACTACACCAAAACTGGCGATTGGTCACGGCCAAAATCCCTGACCAAAACTGTGGGTCGCGGACTTGGGCCGTTACCATTTCGGACATGACCATTTTCGTGGGTCGCGGCCCAAGTCCGTGACCAAAAAATGGTAACGGCCAAGAGGGATCACGGCAGATGGTCGCGGACTTTGGCCGTGACCCATGCCGTGACGGGTCGCGACCCTCATCTGCGACCCACAACCGTGACAAATTGGTCGCGGCCAAAGTCCGCGACCCAAGTCCGTGACAAAAAAAAAATAAAAAAATTCGTCGCGGCCCTAATTCGTGACCCATAACCGTGACAAATTGGTCGCGGCCAAAGTCCGCGACCCACTTTCGTGACAAAAAAAAAATAAAAAAAATTGGTTGCGGCCCTCATCCGTGACTCATAGCCGTGAAAAATTAGTCGCGGCCAAGGTCCGCGACCCACGTCCGTGGCAAAAAAAATTGGTCGCGGCCCTAGTCCGCGACCCATAACCGTGACAAAAAAATAAAAAAAATGGTCGCGGACTTTGGCCGCGACCATTTTTAAGCGCAACAAAAAAAATAAAAATGGTCATGGACAAAGTCCATGACCATATTTATCTATAATTTAAAAAAAATGTATTTTTTTTTTCCAATCCTAAAATTAGGGGTCCTGTGAGTGCACCGTCGGTTGCTACGAGATGTTACAAATATTTATTATAGGCACAACAGTAAAAAAAATCACAAATTGCGAATTGAGAATGTTGTTAATAAACAAATATATATACAAGCTTAAAAATATTACACGTCTTAATAATTCACATACCAAAAAAAAAATTGGGCAGAGTTTCCTCTATTTTCTTGACATTCCAAAACCTGTAAATGAAAAACCTGCTTATTATAAAGACCGCACGGCTATAAAATTCAACAATCAAGTTATAAAAGCCCGCACGGCCATAAAACTAAATAATAAAAGCCTACACGGCTATAACACATAAAAAACATTATCCTGAATGTCCACAACATATAAACAATCTTCATGTTGTAAACCATTGCCGCCTTCATTTGTTCCACGTGCAAAAATCCTACAAATGATAGGATACAAAAAACAAAAATATCAGTAACCAAGTAGTTTTACAAAAAAATTAATCAAGCTGAAAAATTGCATATATGAGTTAAAATTATCAGTAACCAAGTAGAAATATGAAAATTACCGTCGTTTTGAGAGGTGTTGGTGCCACCCACGGGGCCGTTCGGGGGCTATTTCGAGTTTTCACCCTCTAACGCCATGTTTTGCTTAAGTGTAGAAATACGCAAATTACCGTCGTATTCTCAAACAGGGAGACCCGCGGCTGTGAGGTCAGTTCCTACGAGTTACATTGGTCCCGTGGGAGGTGTTGGTGCCACCCACGGGGCCGTTCGGGGGCTGTTTTGAGTTTTCACCCTCTAACGTCATGTTTTTAATTCTACGTCTAGAAATAAGCAAATTACCGTCGTACTCTCAAACCGGGAGACCCGCGGCTGCGGGGCCGGTTCCTACGAGTTACGTTGGTCCCGTGGGAGGTGTTGGTGCCACCCACGGGACCGTTCGGGGGCTGTTTCGAGTTTTCACCCTCTAACGCCATGTTTTTAAGCCTAAGTCTTGAAATATGCAAATTACCGTATTACTCTCAAACCGGGATTACCGCGGCTGCGAGGTCAGTTCCTACGAGTTACGTTGGTCCCGTGGGAGGTGTTGGTGCCACCCACGGGGCCGTTCGGGGGCTGTTTCGAGTTTTCACCCTCTAACGCCATGTTTGGCTTAAGTGTAGAAATACGCAAATTACCATCGTATTCTCAAACTGGGAGACCCGCGGCTGCGAGGTCAGTTCCTACGAGTTACGTTGGTCCCGTGGGAGGTGTTGGTGCCACCCACGGGGCCGTTCGGGGGCTGTTTCGAGTTTTCACCCTCTAATGTCATGTTTTTAAGCCTAAATCTAGAAATAAGAAAATTACCGTCGTACTCTCAAACCGAGAGACCCGCGGCTGCGAGGTCGGTTCCTACCAGTTACGTTGGTCCCGTGGGAGGTGTTGGTACCACCCACGGGGCCGTTCGGGGGCTGTTTCGAGTTTTCACCCTCTAACGCCATGTTTTTAAGCCTAATTCTTGAAATATGCAAATTACCGTATTACTCACAAACCGGGAGACCCGCGACTGCGAGGTCAGTTACAACAAGTTACGTTGGTCCCGTGGGAGGTGTTGGTGCCACCCACGGGGCCGTTCGGGGGATGTTTCGAGTTTTCACCCTCTAACGCCATGTTTTGATTAAGTGTAGAAATACGCAAATTACCATCGTATTCTCAAAACGGGAGACCCGCGGCTGCGAGGTCAGTTCCTACGAGTTACGTTGGTCCCGTGGGAGGTGTTGGTGCCACCCACGGGGCCGTTCGGGGACTGTTTCGAGTTTTCACCCTCTAACGCCATGTTTTTCTTAAGTGTAGAAATACGCAAATTACCGTCATATTCTCAAACCAGGAGACCCGCGGCTGCGAGGTCAGTTCCTACGAGTTACGTTGGTCCCGTGGGAGGTGTTGGTGCCACCCACGGTGCCGTTCGGGGGCTGTTTCGAGTTTTCACGCTCTAACGTCATGTTTTTAAGCCTAAGTCTAGAAATAAGCAAATTACCGTCGTACTCTCAAACCGGGAGACCCGCGGCTGCGGGGTCGGTTCCTATGAGTTACGTTGGTCCCGTGGGAGGTGTTGGTGCCACCCACGGGCCGTTTGCGGGTTGTTTCGAGTTTTCACCCTCTAACGCCATGTTTTTAAGCCTAAGTCTTGAAATATGCAAATTACCGTATTACTCTCAAACCGGGAGACCCGCGGCTGCGAGGTCAGTTCCTACGAGTTACGTTGGTCCCGTGGGAGGCGTTGGTGCCACCCACGGGGCCGTTCGGGGGCTGTTTCGAGTTTTCACCCTCTAACGCCATGTTTTGCTTAAGTGTAGAAATACGCAAATTACCGTCGTATTCTCAAACCGGGAGACCTGCGGCTGCGAGGTCAGTTCCTACGAGTTACGTTGGTCCCGTGGGAGGTGTTGGTTCCACCCACGGGGCCGTTCGGGGGCTTTTTCGAGTTTTCACCCTCTAACGCCATGTTTTTAAGCCTAAGTCTTGAAGTATGCAAATAACCGTATTACTCTCAAACCGGGAGACCCGCGGCTGCGAGGTCAGTTCCTACGAGTTACGTTGGTCCCGTGGGAGGCGTTGGTGCCACCCACGGGGACGTTCGGGGGCTGTTTCGAGTTTTCACCCTCTAACGTCATGTTTTTAAGTCTAAGTCTAGAAATAAGCAAATTACCATCGTACTCTCAAACCGGGAGACCCGCGGCTGCGGGGTCGGTTCCTACGAGTTACGTTGGTCCCGTGGGAGGTGTTGGTGGCACCCACGGGGCCATTCGGGGGCTATTTCGAGTTTTCACCCTCTAACGCCATGTTTTTAAGCCTAAGTCTTGAAATATGCAAATTACCATATTACTCTCAAACCGGGAGACCCGCGGCTGCGAGGTCAGTTCCTACGAGTTACGTTGGTCCCGTGGGAGGTGTTGGTGCCACCCACAGGGCCGTTCGGGGGTTGCTTTGAGTTTTCACCCTCTAACGCCATGTTTTGCTTAAGTGTAGAAATACGCAAATTACCGTCGTATTCTCAAACCGGGAGACCCATGGCTGCGAGGTCAGTTCTTACGAGTTACGTTGGTCCCGTGGGAGGTGTTGGTGCCACCCACGGAGCCGTTCGGGGGCTGTTTCGAGTTTTCATCCTCTAACGTCATGTTTTTAAGCCTAAGTCTAGAAATAAGCAAATTACAATTGTACTCTCAAACTGGGAGACCCGCGGCTGCGGGGCCGGTTCCTACGAGTTACCTTGGTCCCGTGGGAGGTGTTGGTTCCACCCACGGGGCCGTTCGGGGGCTGTTTCGAGTTTTCACCCTCTAACGCCATGTTTTTAAGCCTAAGTCTTGAAATATGCAAATTACCGTATTACTCTCAAATAGGGAGACCTGCGGCTGTGAGGTCAGTTCCTACGAGTAACGTTGGTCCTGTGGGAGGTGTTGGTGCCACCCACGGGGCCGTTCGGGGGCTGTTTCGAGTTTTCCCCCTCTAACGCCATGTTTGGCTTAAGTGTAGAAATACGCAAATTACCATCGTATTCTCAAACTGGGAGACCCGCGGCTGCGAGGTCAGTTCCTACGAGTTACGTTGGTCCCGTGGGAGGTGTTGGTGCCACCCACGGGGCCGTTCGGGGGCTGTTTCGAGTTTTCACCCTCTAACGCCATGTTTTTAAGCCTAAGTCTTGAAATATGCAAATTACCGTATTACTCTCAAACCGGGAGAACCGCGGTTGCGAGGTTAGTTCCTACGAGTTACGTTGGTCCCGTGGGAGGTGTTTTTGCCACCCACGGGGCCGTTCGTGGGCAGTTTCGAGTTTTCACTCTCTAACGCCATGTTTTGCTTAAGTGTAGAAATACGCAAATTACCATCGTATTCTCAAACTGGGAGACCCGCGGCTGCGAGGTCAGTTCCTACGAGTTACGTTGGTCCCGTGGGAGGTGTTGGTTCCACCCACGAGGCCGTTCGGGGGCTGTTTCGAGTTTTCACCCTCTAACGTCATGTTTTTAAGCCTAAGTCTAGAAATAAGCAAATTACCGTCGTACTCTCAAACCGGGAGACCCGCGACTGCGGGGTCGATTCCTACGAGTTACGTTGGTCCCGTGGGAGGTGTTGGTGCCACCCACACGGCCGTTCGGGGGCTTTTTCGAGTTTCACCCTCTAACGCCAAGTTTTTAAGCCTAAGTCTTAGATTATGCAAATTACCTTATTACTCTCAAACCGGGAGACCCGCGGCTGCGAGGTCAGTTCCTCCGAGTTACGTTGGTCCCGTGGGAGGTGTTGGTGCCACCCACGGGGCCGTTCGGGGGCTGTTTCGAGTTTTCACCCTTTAACGCCATGTTTTGCTTAAGTGTAGAAATACGCAAATTACCGTCGTATTCTCAAACCGAGAGACCCGCGGCTGCGAGGTCAGTTCCTACGAGTTACGTTGGTCCCGTGGGAGGTGTTGGTGCCACCCACGGGGCCGTTCGGGGGCTGTTTCGAGTTTTCACCCTCTAACATCATGTTTTTAAGCCTAAGGCTAGAAATAAGCAAATTACCATCGTACTCTCAAACCGGGAGACCCGTGGCTGCGGGGCCGGTTCCTACGAGTTACGTTCGTCCCGTGGGAGGTGTTGGTGCTACCCACGGGGCCGTTCGGGGGCTGTTTCGAGTTTTCACCCTCTAACGCCATGTTTTTAAGCCTAAGTCTTGAAATATGCAAATTACCGTATTACTCTCAAACCGGGAGACCTGCGGCTGCGAGGCCAGTTCCTACGAGTAACGTTGGTCCCGTGGGAGGTGTTGGTGCCACCCACGGGGCCGTTCGGGGGATGTTTCGAGTTTTCACCCTCTAACGCCATATTTTGCTTAAGTGTAGAAATATGCAAATTACCGTCGTATTCTCAAACCAGGAGATCCACGGCTGCGAGGTCTATTCCTACAGGTTACGTTGGTCCTGTGGGAGGTGTTGGTGCCACCCACGGGGCCGTTTGGGGGCTATTTCGAGTTTTCACCCTCTAACGTCATGTTTTTAAGCCTAAGTCTAGAAATAAGCAAATTACCATGGTACTCTCTAACCGGGAGACCCGCGGCTGCGGGGTCGGTCCTACGAGTTACGTTGGTCCCGTGGGAGGTGTTGGTGCCACCCACGAGGCCGTTCGGGGGCTGTTTCGAGTTTTCACCCTCTAACGCCATGTTTTTAAGCCTAAGTCTTGAAATATGCTAATTACCGTATTACTCTCAAACCGGGAGACCCGCGGCTCCGAGGTCAGTTCCTACGAGTTATGTTGGTCCCGTGGGAGGTGTTGGTGCCACCCACGGGGCCGTTCGGAGGCTGTTTTGAGTTTTCACTCCCTAACGCCATGTTTTGCTTAAGTGTAGAAATACACAAATTACCGTCGTATTCTCAAACCGGGAGACCCGCGGCTGCGAGGTCAGTTCCTACGAGTTACGTTGGTCCCGTGGGAGGTGTTGGTGCCACCCACAGGGCCGTTCGGGGGCTGTTTCGAGTTTTCACCCTCTAACGTCATGTTTTTAAGCCTAAGTCTAGAAATAAGCAAACTACCGTCGTACTCTCAAACCGGGAGACCCGCGGCTGCGGGGTCGGGTCCTACGAGTTACGTTTGTCCCATGGGAGGTGTTGGTGCCACCCACGGGGCCGTTCGGGGGCTGTTTCGAGTTTTCACCCTCTAACGCCATGTTTTTAAGCCTAAGTCTTGAAATGTCCAAATTACCGTATTACTCTCAAACCGGGAGACCCGCGGCTGCGAGGTCAGTTCCTACGAGTAACGTTGGTCCCGTGGGAGGTGTTGGTGCCACCCACGGGGCCGTTCGGGGGCTGTTTCGAGTTTTCACCCTCTAACGCCATGTTTTGCTTAAGTGTAGAAATACGCAAATTACAGTCGTATTCTCAAACCAGGAGACCCGCGGCTGCGAGGTCAGTTCCTACGAGTTACGTTGGTCCCGTGGGAGGTGTTGGTGCCACCCACGGTGCCGTTCGGGGGCTGTTTCGAGTTTTCACCCTCTAACGTCATGTTTTTAAGCCCAAGTCTAGAAATAAGCAAATTACTGTTGTACTCTCAAATCGGGAGACCCGCGGCTGCGGGGTCGGTTCCTACGAGTTGCGTTGGTCCCGTGGGAGGTTTTGGTGCCACCCATGGGGCCGTTCGGGGGCTGTTTCGAGTTTTCACCCTCTAACGCCATGTTTTTAAGGCTAAGTCTTGAAATATGCAAATTGTCGTATTACTCTCAAACCGAGAGACCCGCGGCTGCGAGGTCAGTTCCTACGAGTTACGTTGGTCCCGTGGGAGGTGTTGGTGCCACCCACGAGGCCGTTCGGGGGTTGTTTCGAGTTTTCACCCTCTAACGCCATGTTTTGCTTAAGTGTAGAAATACGCAAATTACCGTCGTATTCTCAAACCGGGAGACCCGCGGCTGCGAGGTCAGTTCCTATGAGTTACGCTGTTCCCGTGGGAGGTGTTGGTGCCACCCACGGGCCGTTTTGAGTTTTCACCCTCTAACGTCATGTTTTTAAGCCTAAGTCGAGAAATAAGCAAATTACCGTCGTACTCTCAAACCGGGAGACCCGCGGCTACGAGGTCGGTTCCTACGAGTTTTGTTGGTCCCGTGGGAGGTGTTGGTGCCACCCACGGGGTCGTTCGGGGGCTGTTTCGAGTTTTCACCCTCTAACGCCATGTTTTTAGGCCTAAGTCTTGAAATATGCAAATTACCGTATTACTCTCAAACGGGGAGACCCGCGGCTGCGAGGTCAGTTCCTACGAGTTACGTTGGTCCCGTGGGAGGTGTTGATGCCACCCACGGGGCCGTTCGGGGACTGTTTCGAGTTTTCACCCTCTAACGCCACGTTTTGCTGAAGTGTAGAAATACGCAAATTACCGTTGTATTCTTAAACCGGGAGACCCGCGGCGGCGAGGTCAGTTCCTACGAGTTATGTTGGTCCCGTGGGAGGTGTTAGTGCCACCCACTGGACCGTTCGGGGGCTGTTTCGAGTTTTCACTCCCTAACGTCATGTTTTTAAGCCTAAGTCTAGAAATAAGCAAATTATCGTTGTACTCTCAAACTGGGAGACCCGCGGCTGCGGGGTCAGTTCCTACGAGTTACGTTGGTCCCGTGGGAGGTGTTGGTGCCACCCACTGGGCCGTTCGGGGGCTGTTTCGAGTTTTCACCCTCTAACGTAATGTTTTTAAGCCTAAGTCTAGAAATAAGCAAATTACCGTCGTACTCTCAAACCGGGAGACCCGCGGCTGCGGGTTCAGTTCCTGCGAGTTACGTTGGTCCCGTGGGAGGTGTTGGTGCCAACCACGGGACCGTTCGGGGGCTATTTCGAGTTTTCACCCTCTAACGCCACGTTTTTAAGCCTAAGTCTTGAAATATGCAAATTACAGTAATACTCTCAAACCAGGAGACCCGCGGCTGCGAGGTCAGTTCCTACGAGTTACGTTGGTCCCGTGGGAGGTGTTGGTGCCACCCACGGGGCCGTTCGACGGCTGTTTCGAGTTTTCACCCTATAACGCCATGTTTTGCTTAAGTGTAGAAATACGCAAATTACCATCGTATTCTCAAACCGGGAGACCCGCGGCTGCGAGGTCAGTTCCTACGAGTTACGTTGGTCCCGTGGGAGGTGTTGGTGCCACCCACGGGGCCGTTCAGGGGCTGTTTCGAGTTTTCACCCTCTAACGCCATGTTTTTAAGCCTAAGTCTAGAAATAAGCAAACTACCATCGTACTCTCAAACCGGTAGACCCGCGGCTGCGGGGTCGGTTTCTACGAGTTACGTTTGTCCCGTGGGAGGTGTTGGTGCCACCCACGGGGCCGTTCGGGGGCTGTTTCGAGTTTTCACCCTCTAACGCCATGTTTTTAAGCCTAAGTCTTGAAATATCCAAATTACCTTCATATTCTCAAACCGGGAGTCCCGCGGCTCGAGGGACAGTTCCTACGAGTTATATTGGTCTCGTGGGAGGTGTTGGTGCCACCCACAGGGCCATTCGGGGGCTGTTTCGAGTTTTCAACCTCCAACGCCATTTTTTAAGCCTAAGTCTAGAAATATGCAAATTACCGTCATATTCTCAAACCGGGAGTCCCGCGACTGCGGGGTCAGTTCCTACGAGTTACATTGGTCCTGTGGGAGGTGTTGGTGCCACCCACGGGGACGTTCGGGGGCTATTTCGAGTTCTTACCCTTTAACGCCATGTTTTTAAGCCTAAGTCTATAAATATGCAAATTACCGTCGTATTCTCAAACCGAGAGTCCCGCGGATGCGGGGTCAGTTCCTACGAGTTACATTGGTCCCGTGGGAGGTGTTGGTGCCACCCACGAGGACGTTTGGGTGTTGTTTCGAGTTCTCACCCTCTAACGCCATGTTTTTAAGCCTAAGTTTAGAAATATGCAAATTATCGTCGTATTCTCAAACCGGGAGTCCCGTGACTACGGGGTCAGTTCCTACGAGTTACATTGGTCCCGTGGGAGGTGTTGGTGCCACCCACGGGGCCGTTCAGGGGCTGTTTCGAGTTCTCACCCTCTAACGCCAAGTTTTGCCTAAGTCTAAAAATATGCAAATTACCTTCGTATTCTCAAACCGGGAGTCCCGCGGCTGCGGGGACAGTTCCTACGAGTTATATTGGTCCCGTGGGAGGTGTTGGTGCCACCCACGGGGCCGTTCGGGGGCTATTTCGAGTTTTCACCCTCTAACGCCATGTTTTTAAGCCTAAGTCTAAAAATATGCAAATTACAGTCGTATTCTCTAATCGGGAGTCCCGCGGCTGCGGGGTCAGTTCCTACGAGTTACATTGGTCCTGTGGGAGGTGGTGGTGCCACCCACGGGGCCGTTATAGGGCTGTTTCGAGCTTTCACCACCTAACACCATGTTTTTAAGCCTAAGTCTAGAAATATACAAATTACCGTCGTACTCTCAAACCGGGAGACCCGTGGATGCGGGGTCAGTTCCTACGAGTTACATTGGTTTCGTGGGAGGTGTTGGTGCCACCCACGGGGATGTTCGGGGGCTGTTTCGAGTTCTTACCCTCTAACGCCATGTTTTTAAGCCTAAGTCTAGAAATATCCAAATTACCGTCGTATTCTCAAACCGGGAGTCCCGCGACTACAGGGTCAGTTCCTACGAGTTACATTGGTCCCCTGGGAGGTGTTGGTGCCACCCCGCGGGGACGTTCGGGGGCTGTTTCTAGTTCTCACCCCCTAACGCCATGTTTTTAAGCCTAAGTCTAGAAATATGCAAATTACCGTCGTACTCTCAAACCGAGAGACCCACGGCTGCGGGATCAGTTCCTACGAGTTACATTGGTCCCGTGGGAGGTGTTGGTGCCACCCACGGGGACGTTCGGGGGATGTTTCGAGTTCTCACCCTCTAACGCCTTGTTTTTAAGCCTAAGTCTATAAATATGCAAATTACAATCGTATTCTCAAACCGGGAGTCTCGCGGCTGCGGGGTCAGTTCCTACGAGTTACATTGGTCCCGTGGGAGGTGTTGGTGCCACCCACGGGGACGTTCGGGGGTTGTTTCGAGTTTTCACCCTCTAACGCCATGTTTTTAAACCTAAGTTATGATATATGCAAAATTATCCTCTGATTCTCAAATCGGGAGTCCCTTGATTGTGTGGCCTATTCATACGAGTTACATTGATTCCGTGCAAGGTGTTGATGCCTCTAACGGGACCGTTTGGTGGATGTTTCGGGTTTCTCCCCTCTAACGCCATGCTTTTAAGCTTAAGTCTACACATTTTCAAATTATCGTCGTATTCCCAAACCGGGAGTCTAAAATATTTTCAACATATTATCTAATAATTATCCCGTACTCCTTCTAATTATCCCATACTCCTTCTAACATACTATCCAACAACAAGCAACAACCAATAATTATCCAACAGCCAAACCAAACAAAACCAATAATTATCTCGTACTCCTTCTATCATCTAAAAGATTTAATAGATAATGCATATCAATTATATAACTACTTTTGTTAAAGTAAGGCATAGCAGATCTAACCTGCAACAATAGCAATTGGGAATGTTCTTCTCCTTGATCCGAAACAACACATTGTCAATGTAGAACTGTGCTGGAGCATACATGGGAATGTTTTTTACTGGCCGTCTAGCATGCATAACACAATATTTTTTAGAAATATAAATTGGAGCAATAGCACACTGATATTAAAATGAGTCCCAACAAAATATACAATATATTCCCCAGAAGCATAGTTAGCTTTATTAAAAAAAATCTAACGGAATCCAAGAAAGCCATTCTAGTAAAACTACAATTTTGGTTGAATTAGGAACATAGCCATTCCTCAAAGTTCAAATTAGACTCACAACACTAAATCGAATAATTAGAAGAATAATTATATAAAGACATGACATTTGGCGGACAAATCTGAATATGCTTAGAGAGAGTACCTAAGGTCCTTTTCCCAGATGGTCTTGCATTTAAACCTGCATTTCCATTGAGATTTTGAAAACAAAAGCATTAAATAAGTAACATCCTTGGAAGAAGAAAAAAACACGAAAGAAAATTATACAAACACCGACTCGTCCTCTAGAACTGGCACCAATCTGAGGATACTTCAATATAGTCCAATCAAATACATAGTCAAATTGATAACCTACAAAGTGGGACAAAATCAGATATAAAAGATGAGAATATATAACTACCGAAAGCCTAAATACTCATATAGTACATAAAAAATAAAAATAAAACTCGTTTACTTGCTTTAAAAAACTTATAGTTATACTTTCACGAATAAATAAGTCTCGAACAATACCCGATTAAACCCAAGTCATATCAGCAAAGCGAGAGTGGCTAGTCAGTCTCCCACTTTAATAAATCTAAACCGAGCAAATACGCATTTGATATTGCAGGACATGAATTAAAAAAATGCAGAACATTGGATATATGGGTATATATGCCCACTTTCAAAATGAATTAGTGAAATTTGACTCTACAAAAATACAGAACATCACTCATCTTTGCGAATAGGCACAATGCTTCAATGATAAGAAATATGTAAGTGAGCAATTTTGAAAACCTTCAAACTTTGAGGTATTTACTCAAACACTTGGGCACTAATTGCAGGACATTATAACAAAATAATAATAAAAAGTTTGTTTAACTTCAATACATTACAAATTTTGATTTTAGACTTTAATCCAGATTAATACGTTTATTAGATTTTAGTCATACTAAATTGATTGATTTGGAATAATGTCTAGAATAAAAAATTATTAATATATTTAAGTAAAAAAACGAATAATAATAATAATAACGCAAAGCATGAAAATTGTAGCTCTATAAACTTCTTAACAAACTAGAGACTACTACGAAGCTCAAACTCACCAATCCTAACAGTTTAGCATTCAACAGCACAGTGTTGAAATTAAATAATCACAGTGTTCAAAGCCAATGAATTTGAAAGTGACATAAAATTGAATTTGATAACAACACGAACACGCACATGTACATAAACATACCTGGAGATTTGATTTGGAAAGTCTGCAATTTTGAATGGTAGGATCGGGAGCGAAGAATCCATGGGGAAACAAGAAGGCGCAGACACGATCCATGGGGAGGGAAGAATCCATTTATATTTGAAAATGGGTATATCCAAAAAATCAAAAAGATAATGTATACACCATTAAAACCTATGCAATTTAAACAAAACTAATGCGATTCATAATTTAAACAAAACTAATGAGTCTTCACAGTTCTATTGCCCTGTTTGGTTCGAGCCGAAATATTTTCAACCATGGCCATGTTGCAAATGGATCGAGTAAAATATTTTCATCCGATTAAAAGGTAATCTAATTCCATGGACCTTTTTGGTTCGAACCAAAATACTTTCATGCCCTGTTTGTTGAAGTTAAGAGAGAGTGAGAAAATAGTCATTCAAAATCATTGATCTAAAAATCAATATACACCCAAATATTCATAGATCTGAAAATTTGATTATTGAAACTCAAACAAAGAAGGAAACGATCTTACATGTTTGCTGGAGTCGAATGAAAATGAGAGACGAATAGGAAAATTAGAGATGAACAGGAATCAGAGAGATCTGTAATCATCTCCGGCGAGTAACCAAACCCCATCACCTGAATCTATGTCCAAACCCGAAATCAAACTAGAAATTGGACACCCCCATATCCGGCCATCTTCCAAGCTCAGACCTAACGCCATCGCCTCCCTGACCAAATCGGCGCTGCCAGCCCACTTCCTTCAACCCCCTGCGACCACTCCAACCTCCGTCCAACCTTTATCGCCCACCGCCTCTCACCCGGAAAGGCCGATTCCAAACCCCCCGACGCGACTCCCTACCAGAACCACTTTCGGTAGATCAGAGCTTTTTTTTAAGCAATGCGTCGTCTAGGGATTTGAGAGTGAGTGCCATTTTCACGATCGATGAAGGAGGTGAGGAAGTGAGTGCCATTTTTGACGTTGGCTGTGTCTTTTAAACAGTTTGGGGAATAAGATGAGCGGGGAAATTGAGAATTTGAGACGAGCTGTATTGTTTTAGGTTTAACACTAGTCACGGCTTAGAGCCGTGACCCACCCACCGCGACCCATTAATGAAGCTAAGTGGGAGGTATACCGCCTATTGGTCACGGTCTATAGCCATGACCCATAACAAGAAATGGTCACGGCCCATAGTCGTGACCCTCAATCTATGATGCGCGACCTTTTTTATCAACCCTAGTGCTTGAATGAGGGATGGTCACGACCCATAGCCGTGACCCACACCCAGAAATGGTCACGGCCCTAAGCCGTGACGTTCAATGTGTGTACTCTCTTCTTCATCATGCCATGGGTCACGGACTTGGGCCGTGAACCATTAGCGACCAAGATTGGAGGGAATTTTGGCTCGAGTTTGGTGCCAAGATGGTCACGACCTGGTCACGGACCAAGTCCGCGACCACCGTGGTCACGAATTTGGGCCGTGACCACTTCGAGAGCATCGATAATTTAGTGTGATAATAAATATGGTCACGCCAAATATTGAGTGGGTCACGGCCCAAGTCCGCGACCAGTTGGTCGCGGACTTGGGCCGTGACTCACTGGGCGTGACCATTCACAGGATTTGGTGTAGTGATATCTCTAGTAATAACTTCTGAACTCTCAAAAGATCATCCTCTCCTCAAAAGTGGTTGGGGTCCTTAAATAGCCCCTACACCACTCCCGAGGCAACTCAGTCATCAATGCCTATGAAAGACCTCCCTCATACTTTATGTCACAAACATTAAATACCTGATGCACTAGTTGTGTCCACGTCATAAACACTAAATGCCAAGACATGCTTTTTGCCTAACCACTGTGTGTCAGGGGGCTGTTATCGCAGAGGTGGCTCACCAACTGCCTGACAGCCCCAAATACCATGGTGGTTTACTCAAGTGTAGGTCTGACATTGTTTAGATGGCTAGTGACACCACCTACAGTATATGTGACATTAAGTAGAGGGTTGTTTGGTTCACAACTCAACGCCCGATGGAACTCCAAGCTGCTGCGCCCGAGGTTCCACGGCCAGGGCCCTTAGGTGTTTTACCACGTATAATTAGGATGGTTAGGACAAGCCCCAACGGTGCCTCACTTATCAATCCTCCAAACCAAGTCCCTCTACAGTTCCCACGGCGAGGTCATTCGATAGAGAATGAAAGCTCTTCCAGGCCCTGCCAAGCCTGGTCTCTCGCGAATACCATTTGACCTCACAATAAAACTCTTTACTATTAGCGTTACATCATTAAAACCGTTATAGCTTATAGCCCAATACAAACAAAGATACAATATGACGAACACAACAAGCTAAAGTATGAGTTTCCATGCTGAGCTGCCTCGATTTCTTAATCCCAAACACTATTGCTAATGGGGAAATTATCCCTAATCTCAGGTTTATCTTCAATCCCCCTCTACATTTTCCCCTTCGTGGAGAGATTTGTTGGAACAAGAAATGTTTGCACGAAACTTCTCAATCCGATGAACCTTATCTGAGTGAAAAAAATCTGGCCTATTTTCCTTCGTTAGAACCACAACGTAAGAATTTCCAGGAAAAAGTAAAATTCTCCCCAATGTACCTGAGCCGAATCGCTGCGGCTTATTGGTGCTTTGGTGAGGGGACATCGCCACTTTTTCCTTACACTGAGCTTCGACCGTTCTAGCTTTACTATGTGAAATTCTCCTGAATGGCCTACTAACCGTCCCAAATACTCGTTTTTTGTTGTAAATAGTAAAATTCCATCGTTCTTACTGTTGTGGAGTATAGGTGTAGGCAGTGAGTTTTTTTGTTAGGACTGCCCCTACCATTGCGACTTGTGAAATTCTCCCTTATAATGTTTTTCCCTGTTCGAAAAAGCTGACCCCCCCCCCCCCCCGATGTAGCTGAGTCACAATTTAAACAACGTTTGGACGTGTGGTGAGGGGACATCGTAGCTTTTTGAACCATTGGGACAACTTTTTCGTTGGGAGTTATTGGATATGTCTGACAAAAATTCTAGCACCAAAACTCAAACTTGCTGAAGAAGGCAACCCTCTCCATTCCCCAGGTGTCACTTCGTAAATGACATGGCTCTGTCTTTTCAACCATCAAAACACTTTCCGAAGTGCCACGTGTTCATTTGAAATGATTACAGGGGTCTTGCACGTGTGGTGGTAGGAAACTCAACAGACGAGTTCTTCCAAAGGTTTCAAATGTCTCTTTTTTCAAACCCTTCCCTTTCATTCATCTTCTTCAAGCTCCTGCCTTCTTTAGAGAGAGAACTCTATGCGAACTCCATTGTTTACCAAACTCTTGCCTAGCTTCTTCCTTCTATCCTCTTTTATGACACCACCTGTGGTTGTGTTTCTCCATCTTAATTCTCAACCCTTCTTTTACCAAGATTTTTCTCGTACTTCATTGTTGTCTGTAACGGCCTCCTCAAGAAACCTTACCACACCTACCACCAGTGCTCCACCTGCCACCCCTGTTGTCACCACCTCTGCTATCACCTCATTGACTGCTGCCCACCAGACCAGTTGAGCCTCTATCGCTGGTCCCCCATATTCGCCAAGGGTGATGACTTTACTGGGTCTTGTAAGACTTGCATTTTTAATGCCAAGTATGATTTCTTAACGCTTGGTGATGAAGATGAGAGTGCTGATGACTAAGGATTTTTACCTCCAGAGGGGACTCTCCGATTTCGTCTTGAGCGAGGGGACTTCCCATGGTCCCACATCAACTTCGAAGGACCTGGGGGATCTCCTGCTCACTTTGTTGCTTGGAACTCCCATATGTAGAGTTCCCACGCTGACACTCTCACCAAGATTGGGATTTATTAGGCCAATTAGTTAGGTGAGTTCACCCTGTCCAAGAATAATGCTGCCCTTCCCATTTTGGTATCTCACTGGAATGTTACCACTCGTACCTTCATTACTGCATGGGGAGAATTTACAATAACATTGGAGGACGTGTGTGATCTCCTAGGCCTTGAAGCAACAAGCCATGAGCCCTATTCTGATGAAGCTCTAGATGCCCAGGAAGCTGGTGATCATTTGGAGATGGACCGTATATGCCGAAGGTGCATAGGTTCTTCGAACAAAGACACTTTCACTCCACTCATCAACTACTTCTTTAAGGATACTTATGAAAGTAGTTCCTTCGAGGCTGCCCCCAGTCAAGGTACATCGTTGGAACTTTCTGCCTACATCCTTGTCATTCTTTCTCATTTTCTTTTAATGGGAAAACCCAACGACCAACCTCGAAGGGACCTCATCAACATGTCCCTTCGTTTGGCCCGGGGTATCAAGCTTCCTCTGGTTGTATTCGCCTTGGGATCCCTCTACACATGGATCGATATAACCCTTTTTGACATGGAACGATCTCTGAGTCATTATAACTTGGCCAACCGTGTCCTCCTCATAGGCTTCCTCTATGTACGTTTTCCGGCCGTAGCAACCAAGGCCAACCTCCCTCCTTCGGGGAAATAATTATTCCCCCACGCTCCTTTGTTTATCATAAGAGATAAAGCCGAAAGGAGTTGACCTCCATCATCGATGATTTTTTGAATTTTGTGATGAGGCCCTATGAAGAGGATAACTTTCTCTAAACTTGTGGTTTTTTCAAACATGAAGCAAGAATGGTCCGGGTAACTACTCTAGACCTCATTATTGTAGACCTCCCCAAACTCGAGAAAACACCAAATAAGCCTTCAAATCATGGGTTGAATATTGAATAAAATTGGGGCTAGGGTTTACAAATAGAGGGAGATGAAAATAGAGGAGGCTACCAATTTTTGAGAAAGCTAAAATGTGTTTTAAAAGTCCTAAGATCGTCACTTTATGTTTATATACAAAAAAGAATTAGAGTCTTAATCAGATACAAACACTAAAAAAAATCCCAGACGGTCAAACCGGCTAAATAAGCTGAAATTTGAAGGCATAGTAGTTAAAGGCGAGATGAAGCTGCACAAAAAAAATTTTGCTCGATCGAACAGTTGAATATTTTTTTTGCTCCTATGGTCGGATCCTCTCCTGATTTTCATACAAGAAGTTATAATTTTCAAATTTTAATCCCGATTTAAATTCCACTTAAAATCTTATTTTTATATCTAAAAACCAACATTTTTTTTCATACCAAAATGAAATGGATTCCAAAAATTATTTTTCCAAAATTAGAGTTAATTTAATTAAAATAAATTTAAAAATCACGGGTTGTTACATATTTCACCACAAGCACTAGAATTTCATCCTAAAAAATTGACGAAGCCTAACGCTCAAGATAAAATACGGGGCAAAAATGCTACCCATAAAAATCACGATTAAGTGCCCATACACCCAATCCTATCTACACGTATCCTTATCCCACAATTAAAATACAGTATATATATATATATATATATATATATATATACGTGTAACTATGAAAATAACGGCGTACCACGCTCTCTTACCAATCATCACCTGATTCTATCTCCAAAAGTCATCGTGACGCCTAAATCCTCAAATCAAATCACACCACTTTGTTGATACTAACATGTGTATCTAATAACTGTTGAATTAAACTGCAATTTAAATACTTGTTAAATATTTTCAAATGATTTTACTTGGGCTCTGACTCGTACTTACAAAATATTTTCAAAATCTTTTAGGTGTCTATCCATAGGGATGCCAAGTTTGATAATCTGTTCCAGGGATGCATAGTTGCATCACATATGGATGCTTGTAGGATTTGGACTTAGTCGCTTCAGTTACTTCATTCATAGAGTAGGATGAAGTTCAGTTATTTCTTTTTGGCATGTCGCCCCTTCACCTATTTATTTTATTCAGCTTATTGGTGGACTCAGTTTGATTTCATTAGATGTTTAGTTGGATTTTTATATTGAGAACCGATAGTTTATTTGATACCATTTTATTTCAGTTATTTATCTGGTGTTTAGTTCAGATTATTTTACTACATGGATGGTTTGGTTATTGTGATTATTTCACTTGTTGTTGTTGTTTAAATAAAAAAGATAAAATTTGGCACGTACTTTTTAAAAACTAGGTGGTTAGTGTCACACGCCGCTAAATTCTAGCGTCGACCGCCACCAAAACTAAGTCGGGTGCGATTAAATTAAATATCATCCTTAGCATGTGACAAATATGAGACATAAAAATTTTAATCGACAAGATAAATTATTTTAATCAAATCCAAATATGAATGACATCCAACTGATAAAAACACCAAAGTGGGATCAAAATCCATCACATGTGATCTCCGAATATCTCAATAATTAAATACATAAATCCAACTGAAATCTTAAAACAACTTTGGAACCAAAAATCATAATAACCTCAAAAGTAGCCTCATAATTAATACGACGGAATGGAAAGATAAATCTAACCACTAAAGGAATAAAATTAATCCAGTTTCACCTCCAAAAAATCTCTAATGAATCCTATGCAGGAACTCCCAAATAAATCCTGAAAAAGATTAGTCAACTCATGTGTTAGAGCCAAAGTCCCGAGCATTAAAACCGGCTACTCTTCTCAATTAGGTACCCTGAACCCAAACAATAGTGTTATATATATCGACCATAATAATAGAATCTATTAATTATGAAGGTTATTAATCACCCAAAAGTAGCTTTCTAACTATCCGCAATATTTCTTTAAAAAGTCACCCCAATAATATTTCAATTAACCCACCTTCCCAACAATATTAAATTTCATTAAAAGAAACACAATTATATATTTACCAAAATACACGTCCCCTTCTCAAGTCTGCTGTCTGATCCGTTTTTATCCTGCGATTCTCACGATATGATAAGGTTCCGCAACACACACACATCCCCGTTTCAAGTCCACTATCTGATCCGTTTTTATCCTCCGATGCTCGCGATATGACAAGGTTCCACACACGACACGACATAAATCATCCTCTGGCCCGTTTAAACTGTTGGCCCTAGACACATTATGTCGCCAATAAAGTTTAATATCCATTTTAGTCCTGGGATATTAATTTCCAAAATTTCTTATACTCATTAATCAAATATATTTCCCCCACCCTTAAAAGCGATATGAAAATCCTCAAAATACCCCATAGTCCCAATTAAGGGTTTCCAAAACACAATTTCGTCCTATCATAAGTAAAGGATGATTATAAAAATTTCACTCCACCTGGATATCAATCCTAGGCTATCGCAACAATGGTATAACATAGAAAATCAACACCCACCCCAAATTATATAACCCGCATAGACTCACACTAACTAGTCCCATACCAAATTAGCATAAATCGCAACTAAGGCTCACTTACTAGTCCCATACCTAACAAGTGTACTATAACAAGGGATGAAAAATAATTACCTACAATACCCTACATTCCCGAGATATTATAATATTTCCATAAAGTGGCACAATTAACAATTTATAACAACAATCGCAACAACACTAAATTTCCAATTAAATAATTTTAATCTAAGTGGTGGAAATCAAGGACACATAAATATTGTGATTTTCAGAATAACAGCTGCATGAAAGTCCTATCATAGTTATTATTTTCTAACACAAGTAATTAATTTAATATAGGGTTCTCACATGAAATATAAAAAATTTCATTCTAAGGGCTCCTCTACATGCACATGCCCATAATATAACCGACTACGCCAATACAACCCAAAGAACAACAAGGTTATACGTATTAAGTAACATTAATATTTCATACAAAACAGTCCCGAAATTTATCTCTTTAATAATTAAATTCATATCTTATTTTAGAAACCTGAGTTTAATGGAGGTTACAATCAAGACACATAACACTAAAGGAAAAGAATAACCTAAACATGCCTGTGATTAGTTAGACAAAAACTGATTAGATATATGAGTTCCTCTCGAAAAATGGATCAAAAACCCTTCTTGAACCAACTTGGGACAGATTAGTCTTGGCCTTCCAAACCGAGCTTGAAAAGTGATTTTAATGGTGTTTAGGGTTTTGAGGTAGAAGATGATGAAAAATAGAGAGTCTTCTGCTCTTAGGGTTTTCACAAATGAGTGTTTTAAAATCTAGCACCGTCACTATAATTATATAAAGGTGAAAGAGTTTTAATATAACTCAAATTCGTCCCAAATAGACCCATTGCGCACGAAATCTGCTGGGGTCGATCGATCGACCCCTGGCGTCGATCGATCGATCACCCAGTTATTTTGGCAGTTCGGCTTAAAAATATTTATATGGGATAAAATTTAAAAAATTCATATAAAATCCGTTTTAATTCCGATTTCAACTCCGTTTGAAGTTTTATTCTTCTAAAATCATAACCAACATATATAACAAATAAAATTATGAAATTCAAAAATTTATTTTTCCTGAATTTTCCAATTAATTAATTAAATAAAATAATAAAAACACGGGGTGTTACAGTTAGTTAAATTTTAAAAATATTTTTGACAGTGATGCTACGAATGAACTAAATGATATTCTTATTTTAATTGGATGAAGGACTGATCACCTGGTATTTAATTAGGTGGGGTGTCCCATTTCTTGGCTTCTGTGTTGAGCTCCTCAGGTGAAAAAGGAGAGAGACGAGTGAAATCTCTCTCATAATTGGCTACCGTGTGACCGACCTATAGGAACCTTAGAAACTCACTACTTATGCTCGTACGAATGGAAAGTGGGATATACTTCCCCTCAAACTTTTTTAAAAACTGTGATATGGTCATAGTCGACATGTCTGCCTCGGTGGTAGCTGACTCCCACCCTTGCAACACACCCCCAACTAGTTTATAGCTAGCCAACCTCTGTTTCTGAACATATATTGACTCTACCAGACACGATTTCCTCCCAATATCCCCCCTCTATTGCTAAGAAATGGTAGAATCTTCTAATCCTGTGAACTCGGGAGGATTGCCTTTACTAAAGTAACCCCTAGCCTTCTCCCAAGTCAAAGTCATGTGTGGAGCAGGTGTAGCCATGGGTGGTGGAGGTGGTGGATGATCTTTCTTAATTTCATTTATAGTAGCATCTAGGGTCTCTGAAATAATGGTGATCAAGTAAGTCAATGCAAGTACTGGTTCCTTCCTCTATGGTTGATGGCCTCTGGCTCAGTAGCAACGACTTATCAACATTGTTCTCCTCCTCCTCCTCTCCCTGTGTTCTCCATTGAAAATGAGAAAACAAAACCATATAAGTAATCATGTGAGAATAAGAATACGTAATTCTGAACAATTAAGTTCTAAAGTAATCAAAGCACGCAGCGTAAAAAAAATGACGGACACTTAAGATCGTACGACATTACAACCTAGAATGATTTTAAACCAACTCTCACACCTTATGGAATCCATAAGTAGATTGATTAGTTCTAAATACAAATAATACGAGATTAAAACAATTAATATCATTCTAAGAATGAAATGAGATAAAATAAATAAGAATAATGCTGAAATAATATAATGACAAGTAAATGAAACATCTCTGACACCATCGAACCATAATGTGCTAAAACCCCAACCATTGGAATAATATAATTCATAATAAACCAATATCCAACTCTGAATATAAATAAATCGCATACAATCTCTGACTTAACTAATAAAGAGTAACATATAAAGATGCTCGAATAACATAATGGAAATAAATATTGTGATGAAATGAGCTACACGCTCGACATATACATCCTAAGAAAGATGAATGGGACTGAATGATGAAATAGTTCTTTAATGAATAATGCTCAAGTTTGAGGCAATGGACGCGGCCTAGGAACTGCAAAAATAGTTTTGTTGAGAGGATTAAACCTAGTAAGTATACAATGTATAAAAATATCATTATATTTAGGCCATGATAATAAAAATATATCTTCCTTTGATATTAATTTGATTTTAAGTTATCCTAACCCAAATGACTTATATTGTCATGCGATTCTAATCCCAATCCTGAATGATATCCATATTATATAATTCCATCTTATACTTAAAGTAAGTATTACTTTAACAATTTCCAAGTTATAACTCCATATATACACTGGTATTATGATCACAATGTATAAGAAAATGGGAATAACACAATTCCACAACCCTGTGAGTATGCCCAAATCACATCTAAATCATATAGATCTATGAGCTGCATGAATCCAAAGTGAAATAGCCTATCCATATGCCTATGAGTATCACTCATGCCACTACTAATTATAGTTATAGGATATCCCAACCTTATAGCGTCAAAACGATATTCGAGGGAAATGACTATGCAATCACACTAAACGTACAACCCCATACCCTAAGCTGTATGATAGGATATGACCCCATTGTACCAACTCAAGAGATGAGTGCCTTAACATATGGTATTGGCGTAATACGACCTAGGTAAAACCCATGCGCTCACCAGGATACCATGCACGGTTACGTCATACGCAATCCCATCAAATCTCTGCTAGTAGGTTATGCACGAGCACACACACAACCCCCCCAATATGGTTCACATGATCCAAGTAAAATCAGTAACAACCATACTCAATGGGTCATAAATATAATCTCTTTTAAGTCATATTATTCCACATATTTAACATTAATCGATTATATAAAATTTATCCTAAACCCAAGGTTCCTAAAAATAGGTATCATCCCTTAAAGCTACTGATTATAAATTCATCTTAATTTATCTCAAGGTGCCTAAGTTTCAATCAATTTAAAACCCAAGAAAAATTCCCCTAAACGACCCACACTAGGCCAACCTACAGTCATGGATCAATCCCGACCTGGGTCAGATCGATCCGATGGGCCCGGTGTTGGGTTCTCCCTATTGTTTTCATCCATGGCAACAATAACAAGCCTCTATTCATTAATAATAACCCATCTTACCAATGTATAATCAACATATAAATGTAAGAAACAAGTTTATATAATCTTTAGAGTGATTATAACACATTTAAAGGATTAATCTCAAAGATTATTAAACTAACCCTAACTTCATCTTCTTCATATGGATATATTAAATTAGCCTACAATTTCTAGTCATTTACCTAATGAACATAGGGCTATTAAAGATTACACCTTCTATAATTCATGTCTAATGTTTCCTAATACATATTTCAAGGGTTCATAGGCTATTTTTTTCATTTAATGGCAAATATCATATGTCCATTAATAGCATACATTGGGTTCTTAATTTAATTAACTCTAATTCCAAAATTAAGTTTAATAGTTAAAGATACCAGATTATATAATTATATTTATCATAACATAAAAAATTATGTGTGCATATATATATATATATACACACACACACACACACACACTAGGGTATGCCCGTGCCTGAAGACACGACGATATTCGGGAAAGCTAACATAATCACAACAAAATAACGATCGAACCGATTTAATTTTAATATAAATAAGTTAAATCTTTTAAAAAGTTGAGAAAAATTTACTTTACTTTATTATTGGACTACTTATTTGTTTAAGGTAAAAAAATACTTCAACAACAATATAAATATTCAAGCATAAATCTTCTATAAACTACATAACCTATTCAATGCCAGAAATAACTAACACAACTTGGAAAAACATAAAGCATTAAGAATTACACTAACCTTGTGAGTCATATATGATATGAAACAAATCATATGAACACAAACACAAAAGGAGAACAATAGGACCATTTGGTATAGTGTCTTATAATTTCAAAACAGAATCACAACTGAAGTAGAAGAAGCAAGATTGGAGCATAATAAATTTCATAAGTCCATCATGTCATCATCCCATAATAAATTTCACAAAGCCTCCATGTCACCATTTTTAAAAGAACCATTGTGAAAGTGATGGTCTATAAAAAAAGAGAGGAAAGTAAGTACGATATGATAAAACAGAGAACAAAGTGTTTATAATTCAATAAGTGAAACACCAAGAAAAATATCCAAGAAAAACCCTTAGTAAAAAAACAAACAGATATGTATCCATACTGGGACATAGTAGTGCTGTAAGAGTATTAGTGCTGATACAAAGTGAGTGTTGACAATAAGAGTATCCGTACCCAGCTGAATAATTTATTAGTGGCTGACTTAAGTATAACATACTTTGATTAGTAATTACATTCTGAAATGGTAGAAAATAATTCATTAGTGTCCGACTTAACTATAACATACTTTGATTAGTAATTACATTCTGAAATGGCAGAAAAATCATGATTGTGAAGATGCATGTTGTGTTTAAAATTGAAAATGAAAAAGAAACTGCATGGAACAAAATATGTGTATGCATATATAGCAAATTGATACTCATTTATTTTTCAAGAGAAAACACAGTGTAATGCTTTTAGTGTGCTGCTTGCAAAACAAAAAAAAAACAATGTAAAATTGTCTACTTCTACCTACAAACAACAATAAATTTGATTGGAAATTGACTAAGAGGGGTCTTAAAACTATATACGGAGCTGATTTCTTTAGGTGAACCAAACATAGGGGCACTGAAGTAATATTTGAATTCATCATTTGTCAGATCTTCATGTCCAGTAGAATAAAGCAAGTACATACTTAATAAATTAAATCAAAAGCATAAATTATTGGATTAAGCATAAAAAATCTAAACATCAAAATAGTTTACGATGTACTTCTCGCTTTTAAGCATCCCTGGTTAAGTGCATACAAAAATGAAACTCTCAGGATTGGATTAAGTGCATAAACAAATGAAGAGTCTAACTGAACTCTAGTCTGTAATACTACAATTTAAACACCATTTTTTATTTAAACAAATGAAATTTAGACAAACGAAATTTGAATAGATGAAATTTACACAAATGAAATTTTCCCACTGATCGGTGGGATATCACACACGCTAGACTTAACATTGTTTGGGATCCTCTTTATAAAGTAGGAAGAGTTCTTGTTCTGCACTTTGATCATATGTTCATCGACTTCCTTAGTGCTCATTTTGCCCTTAAACATGGCTGAAGTAGTCAAGTAACTATCACGGCGTGGGTCGGTTGTGTAAATCATGTTCTTTGAGTCCCACATTTTTTAGTGAACTCTGGGATAGTGAGGGAGATGTATTGCTGGGACCCGCGAGAGGTGAGGGAAGAAAAACCCACCATAAAGTGAGGACATGGGAATGGAATTAGGTTTATAGCTAACTTTCATAAGTCAGAGTTTAGCTGGCCCGGGAATATAAGACAACATGTTACCCCACTCATAATGGTAGAAGATTAAATGTCTTACGTCACAAAAACTTAGAGTTATTAGGTTCAAGGTCCGAAAACGAATGTTATGAAGTTCTTCATTATCATGGACCATGCATTCATCGACATTCTCCACCAACTGGTGCACCCAGAGAGTGGAATTGTACAGTTCTAAAGCAGTGTCGAAGACTTTTGATGAAGGGAAAATAGAGAAAGTTAACCTCACTTGTACCTCCTGTTTATTAATGCGATTAGAAATTGAAATCATCTTAAAAAATAATTTAGTGGATACCTTAGTTTATGTTGGCCAAAGGAAATATCGTTCATTCATTAACAAATGAATGGCACTTGCTAAAACTCATACCCATACAATGAAGCCTGCAAAAACATCACAATATGAAATAGAGATGTAATAAAACAGAGTGAGAGTTCATGATTTTGAATTTTAGTCTTTTAAATAGAAGGGTTAGATCTTCAAAACAAAAAAATTACGTTTCAATAACGTCATTTTTTAACTGCAATTTAATACACTGAAAACTAAAACATCAATGATCAATTAGAAATAAAGAAGATAATACAAACAATTTACCTTATAATGCTTTCTCAGAACATTAATGAAGTCGATCCAACACCAACTTCAAATCTACTTGCATTATTCTCATCTTTTTCTTAAATCCCCAAATATGGGAAAGTCCCTCCCACCAATCATTTAGTTTCACATCATAAGGGAGACATATCAGTGCTTTCTTGAATTAACTACATATTTTTCTCAAGTTACGTAATTGTAACTACATATTTGTGCATTGAAGAAAAAATAAAGTTAACATCAAGAGTTGCATAAGTAGTCCTTAGAGATGTATCTCACCAAAGAACATAGTTCTGCACCATAAACTCAACGGACTCTGCACCATAAAATATATAGTTAAAACAAGACTAAAAACACACAATCAAATAGGTTTTAAATAAGCAATGGTATAAACAGACATAAGCATGTATAATTTAAGAAAAAGTAAGAGTATTGAAATAAACCGATATTGAAATAAAATTTAAGAAAAAGATAAAATTTTATCTTTTGGTGGAATTTAAAATTAAGAGTTTGAAACATCAAGTCTAAAAACAATGAACATGTTTGAAATATAAATTCGACATAATTTTAGAGAAAGAAAATACAACTGTGATACCCCGCTTATTAAAATAAGAGGTGGCCAACCCGATACTCCAATAATTTCAGTAATCATAGATGGTCCATTCTTAGCTTCCACGTAAAGTTGTAAGTATACGAGATAACCACCAATTATTTTAGAAAATGGATTGTCAAAATTTAATTTGTATGTATTTAAACAATCCAATTGATAAGAAGGTGGATATAAGTAAAGACATGTACCTGATCAACAATCGTATACAATAAAAAATAACCGAATAAGCTGTCGGTTAACAGATCCATACAATTAGGTTACACCGAGTATTAAAGTACAAAGTCACATAATATAATACAAGTACAAAACTTGGGCAACACGCCCACTGGGATAGATTAGTCGATACGGGCATCCTTGCGGCGGAGCACCTAGGCGAATATAAGATTCAAGCAAAACAAAGAAATAAAAATGGGTCAGGGCTGGGTTTAATATGATTACCAAGTGAATAAAGTGCATGACAGTTATGGACAATTTAATTACCAAGAATGAGCTTATTTCGTTCACTATAAATAATGATAAGGAATATAACCTTTCTATCTAAAAGCATAACCTAACGCAATAATAATGACAATGATCATAATTCATTTTTGCAGGAGAATATAGATAAAATATTACTTAATGAGATTCCATTTCCTTTTTTTACACAATTTCATTTCACCATTCCTTTTTCTCATTAGGAAACATATTTAAGCAATTTACTTCATAAAGTGTCGTATTATCAATAAAATTCAACTTTAATAAGCATAGTTATATTTCACAGCATACAAGGATTCTAAGACCATCCTTTCGGGTTTCCCCAATGGATGCGCCCCTAAATAGCTATCATCTTCCAGGGCCTATTACCAAGACAACCTGGGCATCCTACATCGCGTGACATCGGGAAGAGGCCATATACCTTCGACAGTGAGTCATAACCACACCTGGAATTACCTCATTTCAAACAATAATCACCAAATATATAATAACCGGTCCAATGGCCGAGGACTATATTCACCCTGCATTCACTAGCCAGGAACCTTCACCTCATGCGCGTAACTTCCCCTAAGATAGCATTTAGAGAGGTGTGTATAAAAAATTTATCATTCACAAGTTATTTCCATTTTCAAATATACATTAAGTCTTTAACCGGAGCCATAAGACTTTAATGTCATCATTATAAACTTCAACGTTTAATAAACCCCCAAATTAGTCTCCGAGAAATAATGACGTTACTATGAGCCACCATGTATAGTATACCTCAAACACGTCTCTAAATTTCCCCAATTATATGCTCCTACTCTTCCCTAGTCTCAAACTAGTTCGTTCAAGAAAGAACCACCCTAATGTCTATTTCATAAACCCTGAGATAAGCCCAAGTATCTCCTTTCTAATCTAGAGTGGTTACATACCTAAGGTATGTCTCAAATACACTTTGTTTTATCCTAAGATAAAGTTCCTAGGTCCTAAAACTATAAGAAAAGATTTACAAAATAAGATAGAAAAATATCTAAAAACAGCAAGAATTCCGAATCGATTCACCTTGGCCGAATCGATTCGGTCTTGAAAGTGAATCGATTCGGATAGGCCGAATCGATTCGGTTAAGAGGACCTAACATTCTGCATACTGCCGAATCGATTCAGGTAGGCCGAATCGATTTGCTCATCCCAGACCTATAGCCTACCCTTTAGCAAATCGATTCGCTAGGGGAAAATCGATTCGCCTGGGCCAGAATTCCCAGTTTCGGTTATGGAGTTTAATACTCCAACTTTTCCCAAACTCATTTCTACCCACACCAACCATCATTAATCCAACCAAAACAATCATAAATACATCCTAACTACTATCTTCCACACAATAACTATCTAAAATCAATGCTTAAGGGTTCAAACACTACAATTTCCCTAAAACCCATGTTTGTTCAATTATTCCCAATACACAACCATCACTACAATTTATTCACCTTAAGCCATATTTTAGCAAGTAAGAAACTTTCCTTAAGCTGAAATCTCGGATTTCCTTACAGTAGATGCTAGATCAAACCCAATTTCTTCAATTCTCCTTCTTTCTCTTATTTTTCTCCACAATTCTCTTCTTTTATCTTTCTCTCTAGGTTTAGGAAGTATACATTTAGTAAATAAGAGGGGTTGCAAGACTTAATCGTGCCCTTAGCATTAATTCCCATCTTTAAATATTAATACACCAATAAAATGTCTCGCAACTAAATAATTAAGTCATAACCTGTCAAAAGTGCTCAAAACCCAAAAATACAATATAACACTTATTTTGACTATCACGACTATTTCGAGACTGACCGCGCCCTCTAAATTGGCATCCATAATAATATAAATCATTTCAAGTTAAAACTTCATTTAAACCATAAATGACGTTTAAAGCACAACGACACCATAAATCGTAACATAATGTTATTTTCATTCACGTGACAGTAAATACGCAAAAATCTAGTAAATATTATCTTTTAATTCACTTAGAATAATATTTACCCCATTATCCAGTATTTTATATAATTACGTCTCATGGCAAATTAATATAAAATTAATTACTCATAAGTAAGGGTTATTACATACTCCCCCCCTTATAAGGAAATTTTGCCCTCAAAATTTTGGCGTACCTTGCAAAAAGAGATGTGGATACTTTTCTGGCATATCGTCCTCACGCTCCCACATTGACTCTTCAGCATTGTGATGCCCCCATTGGACCCGAACAAAGGGTACCACTCGAGATCTTAGCCTATGCTCCCCGTGATCTAAGATTGTAACTGGTTGTTCCTCGTATGAAATATCGGGTTGCAATTCGATATCATCTAAAGGAATGTGCTAGTGAGCTCCTTCACACCTCTTATACTTTTTCAGGGATGAAACATGAAACACATCATGAATCTGTTGTAAATGCTCTGGTAAGGCAAGTTTATAAGCTATTGGTCCTACCTCAGCAATAATGGGAAAAGGACCTACGTAGCGCGGCGCAAGTTTTACTTTCTTCCCAAATCGCTTTATACCCTTCATCGGTGAAACTCATACCAACACTTGATCTCCAACCTCTAAATCCACATGCCTTCTATTCGCATCAGCATAACTCTTCTGACGATCTTGAGCGATTTAGATGCGATTACGAATAAGTTTAATCTTCGAAGAAGTATCTTGGATCATTTCAGGTCCAAGAAATTTATCATCCCCTACTTCCAACCAACAAGTAGGTGATCTACATGGTCGGACATATAACACTTCATAATTATTATAAGAAAATTAGACCACGGGAAGGTATTGTTCCTAACCTCTTTTGAAATCAAGCACACACATTCTGAGCATATCCTCTAACATTTGGTTGACTCTTTCCGTATGCCCATCCGTTTGAGGGTGATAGGAGGTACTCAACTTCAATTCGATTCCCATAGCTCCTTGGAAACTTCGCCAAAAATAGGAAACAAAAATTTTGTCTCGATCGGAGACTATATTAATGGGCACCCCATGGAGTCTAACAATCTCCATAATAAATATCCTGGCATAATGAGCAGTATTATAATCTGTACGTATCGGTAAGAAATGTGCCGACTTGGTTAAACGATCGATAATCACCCAAATGAAATCATGACCTCTTTGTGATGTTGGCAACCCCGTGATGAAATCCATCGAGATGCTTTCCCACTTCCATACCGGTATTTCCAAGGGTTGTAGCAATCCCTTCGATCGCTGATGATCTACTTTCACCAACTAATAAGTAGTACATTGGGAGACAAATTCAGAGATATCCTGTTTCATACCCACCCACCAATATTGACAGCGCATGTCTTGGTACATTTTTGTCTCCACCAGGATGTACTAAAAATTTGGACCCGTGAGATTCTATCATTACTGCTCGTCTCAAATCCCTTTCATCTGGGACAACAAATTTCCCGTGGAAATGTAACCCACCCTTAGAACTTATGGAGTAGGATTCCTCTCCCTCAGTTAACAATTGGTGCATACGGTCCTGACAACCTTTGTCTCTTCCTTAAGCTCCAACAACCCTTGCAACTATCGTAGGCATAACGGTTAGCACCAACATAAACGCCCTTGCAACTGCATCCTCTTGGCTATGTTCTTTCCATTTAGCCTTCCATACCAGTGCTAAGTCCCCCTCGAGTTTCCGACTCAACACATCCGTCACTACATTAGCCATACTCGGGTGATAATGAATATCAACCTGGTAGTCCTTCATAAACTCTAACCACCGGTGCTGTCACATATTTAAATCCTTCTGCAAAAACAAATATTGCAATGACTTGTGGTTCGTGAAAAGACTAAACTTATCTCTCAGGAGGTAACGTCTCCATATCATTAAGGCAAAAACCACTGCAGCAAGTTCCAAATCATGAATTGGATAATTCTTCTCGTGGGGCTTTAGCTTGCGAGAAGCATAAGCAATAGCCTGATGCTCTTGCTGTAGCACACCTACCAAACCTTACAGAGATGCATCCAAAAAGACCAAATATTCTAACCCCGACCTCAGTAATGTAAGTACTGGAGCAGAAGTCAACCTATCTTCAGCTCATCAAAAGCTAGTTAATAAGAATTATCCCAAATAAACCTCACTCCCTTTGGAGTTAAATTTATCAGAGGGCTAGAAATTTTAGAAAAAACCTTGATAAATCTGCGATAATAGCCAGCCAAACCCATAAAACTGTTAATCTATATAGGTGTCATGGACTTAACCCATTCCCTCGTCGCAATAACTTTACTCGAATATATCGAAATACCCTGAGCTATCACAATGTGACCCAAAAACTGCACTTCCTATAGCCCAAAGCCACACTTCTCAAACTTGGCATATAATTAATGATCCCTCAACGTCTGCAAGACCAACCGTAAATGCGCAGCATGATTGACTTCTGTTTGAGAATACACTAGGATGTCGTCAATAAACACGATAACAAATTGGTCCAGAAAGTCTCGAAACACTCTATTTATAAGGTCCATAAACATTGCAGGAGCATTGGTTAACCCGAAAGGCATAACCAGAAATTCATAGGACCCATATCTAGTTAGGAACGTAGTTTTGGACACATCTTGTTCTCGTATCCACAGCTGGTGATACCCCATCCTCAAATATATTTTAAAGAAGTACGACGCTCCCCTAAGTTGATAAAACAAATCACCAATCCGAGGTAGTGGGTATTTGTTTCTGATAGTAACTTTATTCAACTCCCGGTAATCAACACATAAACGGAGAGAACCATCTCTTTTCTTCACAAATAATACAGGAGCACCCCACGGGGCAGAACTTTAGAAAGGGGATTCTGAGCCCTTAAAAGAATCAATGTGCTCCTCTCAAGTTGAATGGTTTAACAAAGTGAAGCGGGGATCATGAGCACCTTGTATCCTCTAGATTAGTACTAGGAGTTAAATGGGTCATTCGTGCGGACCGTGAGGACGATCTGGACCTGGGATGGAATGTTGGAATTGGGATTCAGAGCCCTTTTAGGATTCATTAAGCTTTGCTCAAGTTAAAAGTTTTAGAAGAGTCAAGCAGAGCTCAAGAGCTTTAGGTGACCTCTTGATCAGTACTCGGAGGGTGACCTAGTGTCTATGGTGAAAGGATGAGTGATAGGGACCTAATGAGGTGCTTAGGGGGTCCTAGGATGGGGTGTCTGCAAAGGCCCTCGAGGACCTAAGGAGTGATGAATTATTTAGTGGTTCGAGGTCAATTTTGAGGACCTAAAATTAGGATGAGCAATTCTGCGGTCAATGGTTGTAGCGATCGATTTTATGGGTCAAGGTATGTAGTTATATATTTTATGGGTTAAGGTTAATTTTGTGGACCTAAAGGTGTAGCGACCGATTTTGCGGGTCGAGGTCAATTAATAGGACCTTAAGTTGGGGAGACCGATTCTACGGGTCGAGGTCAATTATGAGGACTTTAAAGAGTGACAAATAATTTATTGGGTTTAGGTCAATTCTGTTGACCTTAAGTTGGGGCGAACGATTCTGTGGGTCAATGTTAATTCTGCGAACCTTAAGCGGGAGGACAAATTCTGGGGGTCTAGGTGAATTCTGTGGACCTTAAGAGGGATGCCCAGTTTCGCAGGTCTAGAGATATAATGACCGATTCTACATGTCGAGGTCAATTCTACTGACCTTAAGAGGGATGACCAATTCTGTGGGTCGAGGTCAATTTTGCGGACCTTAAGAGGGATGAAAAATTTTACGGGTCGAGGTTAATTCTGAGAACCTTAACAGGGATGATCAATTATGTGGGTCAAGGTCAATTCTACGAACCTTAAAAGGGAGGACCAATTCTGTGGATCGAGGTCAATTCTATGGACCTTAGTTGTAATTTTTGGGGTGTAACTCTGCTCGAGAAAGCGTAAAAGGTTTTGGTGCAGGGGCACCTTTGGTTCCACTGGAGAAGGAGTAGGGGTTCTGGTGCAGGCACACCGTTCGTTCTGCTGGGGAATATGTTGATGATAAAAGTGTATCATCGAACCAACTATGGATTTTGAGAGTTTATAAGGGGTTTAACACTCCAAAAGTTCTTGGGAAAAATACCATTTTGTGTTCTGTGGGAATTTTTTGTAATTTTTTAGAATTATTTGGGTAATTTTTGGATTTTTTTAACATTTTTTGGACAAACTTTGGAAGGGACTATCGATAGGCATGTCTGAGGAGGTGCCTATCGACATAGGGCATGGACTTTTGGGCTTCTCGGGGAAGAGGGAAGGCACTTCCAGCCAATATGGTTAGGAAGATTGGCATGCCCCTCAGCCTTCTATAAAAAGGGGGAGACCCCTCCTCATTTTTCACACTT
This sequence comes from Sambucus nigra, assembly GCA_949130495.1. Classification (NCBI taxonomy): domain Eukaryota; kingdom Viridiplantae; phylum Streptophyta; class Magnoliopsida; order Dipsacales; family Adoxaceae; genus Sambucus; species Sambucus nigra. The sequence goes on along the minus strand of OX422218.1, from coordinate 170,428,309 downwards.
CCAAGTAATTGGATCTTTTTCTTTATCTCTCTAAAAATTGTTCTCAATTTCTTCCTTCCTCAAGACTTTAAATGTCGGGTACTTCCAACAACATTAATAATGAGTGGGTGTTTATTCATGACTGGGTTGGTTTGGAGTGATAGGCTGCGATGCCACTTGCTTTGGGCATTCAGAATGTCTGCAAGGGTGAGGAACCTTAACGTCTATGTGAGTATTTTTCCTTTTATTTTCCAATCTTTTTTCTTCTTTTTTTTGTTCTTTTTCTAATGAAAGTTTTTTCTCAAATGTTTTGCAGACTGATATAGCTTATTCGAGCATCCTTTCCAAGGAAATGATCGGGTGGATTGACGTTTGGGACCATCTTCCTGAGGTGGTATGTTAGATGGTGTCATCTACCAGGTTTAGTCTTTTGGTAGGTGCAATGCACGAGACATCGCGCTCTTCTGTGGTGTTGTGTGGACTTGGTGTAAGGTGGTAGGATACGAACGATACGTTGCATCTGGGCATTATGGAGATGACTGTTACTCCTATGGATGTCCAGCAGTTGACGTGGTTGGATTCTGTTGGGCATCAGATTGTGGTGGATCGTACTTCACGGGTAATAAAGGAGGCAGTGTGAGATGCTTTGGGGGACATTGGTAGAATTGTGTAGGTTGATTCTATCCATATTTTTGTACTAAAAAAGATGTTACATAAAAGGAAGATTGATGTGATAGTTGGTCGAAAGGCGAGACAAGTAGCCCATTTATTTATTTTGCTATTGCTGGGAGGATTTGTGGTGGCGACGAATGGCGATGTCATTTATCTCTAGTTTTTACTATATCTAAGGATTATTTTGAACGTTCATCTGTACTATTAGGGGAGCTTTACTCCTATAAGGACATGTTTTATAAATGTCTGGGGTAGAATCTAGGATTTTCTTAAGTATCCTCGATCACACGTAATATGTCATATACCGCTATAGTTGGCTTGTCTCAGCACGATCTTCATTCGAAGCCTCAATCTGAATTCTACGTTACTAATTCCCATCATCATCAACATCGTGCGTCATTTCCTGTTTCACAAGTCATGGGTTCGTGATAGTGTTCATGATTCTATTACTTCAGGTCATATGTTGTCAGAAACTGACTGCAATAAATTGGTAACCGGATCGATTCGGTCTTGGAGAAATCGATCCAATCTGGAAAACTAGACTGATCCATTTTTTGAAGTAATCAAACTGATCTGATGGCTTGAAATCATTTCTTATATTTGCATTCTACCTCACTTATCAATTTTTTTATAGAAAATGAGCCGATCTAGAATATTGGACCGATCCGATCATCCTTTTTGGATCGATCCGCCGGTTCAGAAAAATCAGGCACACAATTTCTGTTTCAGTTCCTATAAATTCCATGAACGGGAACGACTTGCTTTAAGACTTTGAAGGGAAATTTTGTCAGACCTAAGTTATTAAGTCTTGACCATTTGTTAAGACAAAATACCCTTTTTGATTCACAAACAAGTTTCAATCCTTTATATGAATCCTTTAAACCCTAAAGGAGATTGATTTACGCTTTTGGAGTAACCTTGTGGAGAAGCCGTCTCTTTTCCATTGCTGACCTTCTGGAGATCTTGCGGGATCTTCCAACTGACAACATCATAACCGACATCTACGGGTATTACGTTTGTCACTTCTTGTATTTTCATTGTAATCCGTGTAAACCAAACCTTACAAATTATAGTGACAATAAAAGGGTTTTTCCCCTTTGGGGGATTTTTCCTCAATTGGTTGTTTGTGATTGAGTGTTCCTGCGTGATTAATATTATCTCCAATCACATCTAGATGCATGTTTAGGATTGAATTAAAAGCTGGGTTTAATGAAATAAATTTCTTTGTTTGAACATAAGGCGCACTCTCATATTAGTATCAGATCTTCTTACACATCTTTACCGTGTAATTTTCCACACAAATTTTCTGAATATCAATTGTTTAAAAAAAATTGATTTCTTGAAAAAGCATTTGTTCAAATGGAAAAATCGTTTAGTAAAATTCCAGTTTTTGACGGGTCTAATTATGCATACTAGAAAGTCTGTATGAAATCTGCTCTTAAAGCCATTGATGAACGTGAGTGGTTTCTTGTTGAAAATGGGTGGTCACCTCCCACCATCACTGTTGATAATGTGACAAATTTAAAACATGTGGCCCAATGGACTGAGGATGAACATAAATGTTCCATGTATAATTCTAAGGGTCTAAGTGCCATTTTTGGATCCGTCTCTCCTGACGAGTTCTGACGCATAATGACGTGCACCACGTCTAAAGCAGCATGGGATGCTCTCTAACTTACCCATGAAGGCACTAGTGCTGTCAAAGAATCAAAGTTGCAAAATCTAACTACTCAATTTAAAATAATCACCATGCTTGAATCTGAATGCTTTGATGAATATTATGCTCGTTTGGCTGACATTGTTAAAAATAGTTTTAACCTTGGTGAACACATTCCTGATATTAGAGTGATTAAAAAGATTTTGAGAACTTTTCCCAAATGTTTCATCCCCAAAGTCACTGTGCTAAACTCTTTAAACACTTTAAAATATCTGAAATTAGAAGAGTTGGTAGGAGACCTCCAAACATGTTAAATTGACATGTTCCCTCACACGATAAAATCTAAAAATAAAAGGATTGCACTTCAAGCCCAAGATAGGAAGAATGAGGGATTGACAAGAAATAGAGTAGAGTCATCTAGAAAAAGGGATAAAGAAACATCAGATTCAGAGTGTGACATTGACTTAGATGATTTGGCTTTGTTTGCAAACAATTTTAAGAAAATTCTCAAATTCAAGAAAAACGGAAATTTCAAAGATAAAAAGAATTTTGAGAAAAATAAGTTTGAAAAGAAAAATGAAAGAGATAATAAAGACCTTCCTAAGAAAGATGGTGAATGAGTGTGATAGTAAGGGTCATAGAGATTTTGAGTGTGCTACTAGGTTGAACAGACTTTCCAAAGAAAATGATAAAGTTGTTCTTAACGCTACCCTTAGTGACGACAGTGAGGTCGAGTCGGTGGACTCTGGAGATGAGTCACCGCATTAATGTAACTTTACCGCATTTATGGATAGTCATGTGAGTACCTCTAGTTCTCCTTAAGATGATGAGAATGCTACTTCGCAGGGACACCTCGAGAGTGAGAACAGAGTGGGTGAGGGAGGGGATTGCACAAGTGAAAGCGAGACTGACCTTCGACGCGCCTACGCCGAGTTGTATACCGAGTCATTTAAAACCAAAAAGCATAACAAAGCATTAGTTCTTAGGATCACCGCTTTAGAGGAAGATTTAGGAGAAGTAAGAAAGAAAGAGAGAGTCCTTCGCCTGCACTGCCTTAAGAGAGAGAGAGTCTGCCTATGTTGAGAGAGAGACTAGTTGTGTTAAGAAAGAGAGTAAGTTTAGAGAGAAAGTGAGACTATTTAGAGAGAGAGTTGTTTTGAGAAATAGAAAAGGGACTTGAGTAAACAATTGGCTAGTCTTATGAGTGATCTCCATTCCTCCCTGGAGTCTTAGAAGATTCTTGAAACCCTTGTAGCCCAGCTTAGTCATGATCTTGAGAGAGCACGGGAGGTCAAGGTTCATATCGAGGACAGATCTGGAAAGATAGGAAAGATGCTCCTTATTCCCGATTTAGGTTTTGGTGAAAGGAAGGGAATAGTTTTTTATGGTGCTTCCACGTCCCAAATAGAACTTAAACTAGTTTCTGAGTTTACAAGGACTCCATATGGCCATCCTAAAAAACCATGAAGAAGAGTTCAACCAAGAAGAGGAAACCAAGGTCGGCCTAAGACTGTGTACTTTTGCACCTACTACAAAAGAAAGGGCCACCTCAGGAGTTTTGCTATAGTTTGGGTAGTGCATAACGTTCTTTTTCTCTGCCACGTGCCACTACCGATTACTCTAGTCTTCAAGATCAAGTTGAGTTTTTAGTCTCCACTTATTATAATCTTATGGAAGAGTTCTAACGTATTTTCATAACATCTGTGAATACTTCCAAAATCTCGACTAGAACCAACATTGATAAGGGAAAATATAAGGTTACCTCCTCTTGGGTACCTAAGCATGAAGTAAGTGCCCTTATTGCCCATGTTGTTCTTAAAGCTCATAATGCTTCTCAGTGGTATTTTGATAGTGGATGCTCGAGACACATGCAGGTAATGTGTCATTTTTTACCTCCTTAGAGGCTAGGAAGGAAGGTAAAGGCACCTTTGGAGACGGGAGAAAGTCTAGCATGGTAGGACGAGGTGGTGTGGAGATACCATGATTTCCTAAGCTGGAGAATGTTTTGTACATCAAAGGTTTGGGAGAAAACCTTCTCAGCATTATCCAGCTGTGCGACGCTAACTTTGTAATAAAGTTTGACCGGGATACGTGTAATGTGTATGATCAAATTGATAAAATTCTAGGTCAAGGGGTAAGGACTAATGATGATTGCTATGGGACCATTCCCAAGTCCTCACTTGTCTGCAACAACGCCACGAGCACTCCTATGGATATGTGACATCAATGTCTAGGTCACGTTAATTGTAAAGATTTGGAAAGATTAGCTAAAAAGGACCTAGTACGTGGCTTGCCAATGCTTGGAAAGCTGACTTCCACGGTTTGTGGACCCTATCAGTTGGGAAAATAAGTCCGTTGTCCCCACAGGAAGTTGAATTCCATTACCACTTCCCGAGTGCTTGAGTTGATACACATGGATCTCGTGGGTCCCACTCGTACTGAGAGTTTAGGTGGTAAGAGGTATATCCTCGTGATGGTAGATGATTTCTCGCAATACTCTATTGTAGGTTTTTTTAGAGAGAAATTTAATGTTGTGGAATTTCTTATGACCAAGTGCCGTGTCCTACAGAATCAACATGGTGTCTTTATCAATAGAATACGGAGTGACAACGACATTGAGTTTAAGGAATCAAAAGTTGATCTTTACTATACTAGCCTTGGGATTAAACATGAATTTTTTGCCGTAAAGACTCCTAAAAAATGGAGTTGTTGAGAGGAATAATCGGACGATTCAGGAGATGGCTAGATCTATGCTTTTATGTCGTAATGTTGCTAGGAAATTTGGTCAGCGTTGGTGTCTACCGCATGCCACACGGTGATTAGGGTTTACCTCCGTCCACACACACTTAAGACTCTTTATGAATTCTGGACTGGAAAGAATCCCAACCTTGCTTTTTTTGTGTTTTTGGGAGTAAATGTTACATCCTATGGGACAGAGAGAAATTAGGAAAGTTTGACTCCCGAAGTGTAGAGGGAATATTTTGAGGATATTCATTCACAAGTAGAGCATATCGAGTTTTTAACCTGAAGAACTCTAAGGTGATGAAGTCAATAAACATCACTGTACAAGATGACGAACCATCGACATCTGTTGATTTCACCCATTTGTGTGAGGATGACCCACTCCCTATTGACAATCCCATTGTGTCTCCCACACCTAGGGTGGACCCTACTCCCATTTTAGGGGACACTCCTGCCTGGGTTCGGAAGAGTTATGATCCTACTTCTATTCTAGGAGATCCCACCCTAGGGGTCAAGACTCGTGCTCAACTAGAGCATGTTGTTAGCCATGTCTGCTACACATACAAAGTCAATCCCAAGAACTTTAAATAAGCACTCAAAGATGAACACTGGCTATCTGCTATCCATGATGAGTTGCTTCAATTTCAAAAGAATGATGTCTAAGAATTAGTACCCCAACCTAGTCAGAAAAATGTGATAGGTACCAAGTGGATCTTCAAGAACAAGATGTATGAGACTGGTACTATTATAAAAAATAAGGCTAGGTTGGTCGCTTAAGGCTACACACAGATAGAGGGTGTAGACTTTAATGAGACATTTTCTCCTGTTGTGAGGCTTGAGTCTGTCCGTTTACTGATCACCATCACATGTCATCTATGCTTCAAGTTATATCAGATGTATGTCAAGAGTGCCTTTATGAATGGCATTCTATAGGAGGAGGTTTACGTGGAATAACCTAAAGGGTTTGAAGACCCTAAGCACCCCGATCACGTCTACTATCGGAGGAAATCCCTGTATGGTTTGAAGTATGAACCCCGTGCTTGGTACTAGAGGCTTACTTCCTATCTCTTAGCCTGTGGCTTCAAGAGAGGGGGAGTTGATATGATGTTATTCATCAGGAAAGATAATGGTGCTATTTTAGTTACCCAGGTCTATGTGGATGACATAGTCTTTAGGTCCACGTGCTCCCAGCATGCTAACCACTTTGAGGAGGAGATGAAGATTGAGTTTCAGATGAGCATGGTAGGTGAGCTTACCTTCTTCATTGGTCTCCAGGTTCGTCAGCTAAAGGATGGTATGTTCATCTCCAAATCCAAGTATGCTAAATACCTAGTGAAGAAATTTGGTTTAGACTCTGCTAAGCACGCACGTACCCCGATGAGTACACCAACAAAGCTTAGCAAGGATACTTCAGGAAAGGACGTAGAGAAAACCTTATGTCGGATTATGATAGGTAGTGAAATCTACTTGACTGCCAGTCATCCCGATATTGCCTTTAGTGTCAGAGTCTGTGTGCAATATCAGGCATCCCCAAAAGAGTCACACTTACTCACTCTTAAACGTATTATCAAATACGTGAGTGGGAATCTTTCCTCTGGAATTTGGTATTCCTTTGATACCGATGACCGATTGTCCACCTATTTGGATGCCGACTGGGCTGGGGATGCAGATGGATGTAGGAGAACTTATGGTGGGTGTTTCTTCTTTGGTTCTGCTCTTGTCTTTTGGTTGAGAAAGAAGAAAAATTCCATCTCTTTGTCCACTACGGAGACTGAGTACATAGCTACTTGTAGTTATTGCACGCAACTTCAGTGGATTAAGAAAATGCTGAAGTACTATGGGCTTTCACAAGACACCATGACCATTTCCTGTGATAACACGAGCGCAATACACATATCTCGTAATCTAGTCCAACATTCACGCACAAATCACATTAGGATACGTGAGCACTTCATCCATGAGTTAGGTGAGGAGAAGGTCGTATCCCTGAGTTATGTGTTTACCGACCTCCAGTTAGCCAATATTCTGACGAAGCCTTTAGACGCCCTTAGATACGAGAGTCTTTAGGTATTGACATAGTTGAGTGAGGGGGTCGGTCCATGTCTAGGATAGGATGCATTATCATGTTCATATCATATGATTCCTACTCCTAGTTTTTATCATCTGTATCATTTTTTTTCTTTCCTTTTCCTATTTTTTGAAAAATCCAAAAAGATTTTCTGTTTCTTTTGTTAAAATTGAAAAAGACAAAAAGATTTTCTTTTTTAAAAAAAATTGGAAAAACACAAAAAGATTTTTTTTTGTTTACACCATTTTTGGATGAGCATTTAAGATAACCATAATCACATCTTCCACTACCATATTCCACGTGATTGTTTGATAGTGATTTGAGATGCTACATCATTTCATCCATGTGCTCTCCATTGTTTGGAGTCATTGAGATGCTATTAGTGATATCTTTCTACATGTTTGGCTCCTTATCTCCTTTATTGCACACATGCACGACTTTATTTGATCATTGTACTTGTCTATCACATGTTGGCTAGAGTGTTTTCATCTCAATTATGTCTATACCACAAACCATATGCGATAAAACTGGACAAAATATGAGTGCATGTAAAAACCGTTTGATGAGGATGTGTGTTTTTATGTGAAAAACGGGGAAGGGCTGCGAAAGGTTCTCATTTGACCTTTGTGAATACTATGCCACCGTTAAATTGGACCTAACAAAGTGAGGTATTATCCGAGGTCCAAAGAGGTTTAAAAGAGCTCGAAAAAATTTAAAGGCAAGAAAAAGAAATTCATGCCAAAAAGGGGACATTAGGTTTGTTCACCAATTATCCAAAGTTTGAGAATTTACATCACCTCAAAAAGAAACAAATATATGAGGGAGTTTAGTTGGAGAAATTTAACAGGTTTTCACATTCGTGAAAGTCTTGAAAAAAAAGTTACATAGTTTTGGATGTTATTGGTGTGGAAATCACTTTGATATTTTATTTGCTGATTTGATTGAGCCAATTTCTTATAATTCCACCTTTTTAGACCTAAGGACGATGTTGAGATCATTCGGTAGGAGTATCCGAAATTCATCGTGCACATATGTTATGTTTGTATGCATTGATTTTCCTATCGAATTTGATCACACCCCTACATTTTCGCTTCCATCGACTTGGTTGTTTTTGTGTTCTTTCATGATGTAATTCTTGGTTGATGTAATGTGATAGGGATCAATGTGGCGTTGATGTTCTTGAAGGATATCGAGCTGGGAGACTTCTCCAGGATGTACTGGTGAAAGAAGAAGAACCGATGTTCTAACTAATCCCTAGCTTTAAAAGATGTACGAAAGGTGATTAATGACCTGAGGAGTTACCAAGTTAGATTTGTTTGGGTTTGTTTTTATTTTTGAGTTATTGGAATCTTTATTTCTAGGGTTGATATTGACTCTTTGCTAGGGATATAGGTGGCCTTCTACCCATGAAGCCTTCCTTCGAGAGCCATAGGGGTTACGGGAGTGCACGCGCAAATGAGACAGCTACTGGAGCATGAGTTTAGGTACGTCTGGTACCTTAGGGAAAGGGTGGTGAGGAAGATTGTGGAGGAGGAGGTGGAGGTCGCACCATCGATACCCCCGGGGTACATGAGATGGGTGAGAGAGATGACGGACGAGGCCAGAGAAGCAATGATGCAAGCCTTATACGTTCTATATTGATACGCCAGCGGGTTATGACAACCTGGATTTTGTGACCAGTTGATTTATGACCTCATGCATTTACGACATGGAGAATATGCCTCCACCTACCACGAAATTAGGGTGAGGTACGAGCGCATCGGCGACATTGTCCCACCACTGGAGACGATGCGGCTCAAACGGTAGAGGAGGCTCCGATTATTCAGGTGACTCCTACTTCCTATAACTTCCGGTTGAGTAGTGGGACGGTGTTGAGGGTGACCCACCACCCTATGAGTCGTTAGTTGAGTTGACGGGTATTACTGATAATGAGGTTTGACCTGAGGTATACTTTTCTTCTTTCTCTTTTATTTCATGTTCCCGCTTTATTTTGCTTTTTTACTAACTTTCTCAACTTTTTTTATGTTTTCTTCCTTGCAGATTATACTGGTGTCTACCATTTGGTTGAGGGATATTAAGGACTGGATGGCATCGATATCAGCCTATGTGAAGAAGTCGATTACTTCTTATATGGTGTCGTTGATGATGCTAAGATTTAGCACAACCAAATAAGAGTTGATGAGCTCAAACAATAACAAGAATGGCAGCAATAGGGTTATATATGTGTATGTGCATAGAAGGGGATGAGTATAAGAAGAATGAAGACAATGATGTGTAGTGGTTCAGCCAATCAGGCCTACATCCACTGTGAGTGTGTGATTCACTAAATATGGGCCCTAATGGCCTTTGATACAATGCTCATAAGCTCACTCTCTCTACTGTGTACAAATAGAATTACTGCTATGGTTATAATTATCAATCCCTTTACAAGGTTGAAGGTGATAAGTATATATAGGGCTTGGGGGGAATAGTGTACCACCCAAGCATGCATGGTTCATGTGAAGGATGATCTAGCCAATCCACTGCTGACTCCTGGATGTCCCACTTGAAATTAAAGATGACATAATATTCCCTCACGTGAGGGGATGATATTATTATAGCTGTCTAGTCCATGTGTTATATGAGTCCCACACGCACTGTTCCACGCATCTCCCAAGTCACGCGCTATGATGATGTCACCCTGAGCCTAGGATGCCAAGTTGAGGCTAATGTTGATACTGACATTGGGCTCGATTGGATGTGGACCTCGTACTATCGTCCCCTCACAGGGTTGTCTGGTCCATGATGAGGGGTCGGCCCCTTATAAGGTCCTCTGGTCCATGATGAGGGGTCGGCCCCTTATAGGGCCGTCTGGCATATACTATAGGGTTGACCCATGATGTGAGGTCGTCCCCTTGTAGGGTCGTCTGGCCTATGCTGGAAGGTCGGCCCATAATGAGGGGTCGACCCCTTATAGGGTCATTTTGACTATACTGGAGGGTCGTCCTGGACGTGGTCCCTCATCTGAGGTGAGGGCACCCTCGTCCTGGACGAGGGTGTATATTGGTATATCAATCACCCCTAGCCCGTAGCCATCGATGTTTGTTGATATGGATGAGGGGTAATGTTGCCTTAGGAATGTTAAGTGGGTGGTCAGGCTGCTGAGTGACATCTCTCGTTTGATTGATGTCTTGTCAGGTGTGAATCATCATGTGTTCCCCAGGTGTGGCGGCTGCACACTATGCTTGGGGCTTGGTGCCCTAATGATGCATCTCCTCGTGGGTTGTGCACCGCCCTGATTTATGGGCCCACCAATAACAAAGTATTTAAACTATTTTTAAATAATTATTTCTTCTTCTTCTTCCCACTTGAGCTTTCTCTCTCTAATTTCTTTAACATCTCCAATTGACATTTCTGCTATTGTCCACCTTTCTTCTTGTGTTCCAAGCTTGGCTATCTCACTCTTCTTCCTCAGGTAACCTTTATGCCCTAATTCCCTCTTTATCTTCCATTTTCGTTTGCTTTCTTGCTTTGGGTTTCTTTTCCAATTTTCTTGGTTGTTTATACTTTTTCGGCTTGTGAACCCGCCCTTCTGTGGCAGTTATAGGGATGAACATTAGGTTTTAGTCTTCTTAGGATTATTCCTCCACCATTTCGTGGTGATTTAGTGCCTCTTTGCGATACTTCTTATGTTTTTCGGTTGTTTCCCGGTGTTCTTCTCCGGTGGAACTTCTTTCACTTATTCTTGGGTATTCATCGACAAAACCCTTTTATTTCTTTGGTTTTAATCCAAAAGTCAACTTGGTCAAACTGTAAACTTATTTGTGGTAGTTTGAACAAATTGCTTATGTGTAGGGTCTTCCCCTTAATCCTCAAAAGACTTTATGGTTTAGCTGAGGAATTTCCCACCTTGTGGGAAAAATTCTTTACAGAGATTAGGCGAATAGAAGAAGAGGATGAGCAAAGACGAGGGGCCGACCCTAATTGGGTACGACCCATCTTCCCCATTCCTTTAGCCACAATAATTCCATCTGATTCCTATGGTTCTTCTTGTCGTCCAGTCGAGAGTCAGACTTACGAGGGATAGATGAATGCGAGAGCATCGTCACCGACGGGTGATGGGCCTTCTGGGAGGAAAGAGACATCCACACTTAGCCCAAGCTAACAAGCCGATGGGATAGATCATTCTACATCCGTCCCTGTGATAGCCATGTCCCCTCTTGCTTTCTAGATGGCATTTCTAGGTGGCCCGCTGATAGGCGATAAGGCCGAGAGATCTGAGGATGAGAGGGTTAAGGACGATAGTGAAAATACAGATGATGATCAATTTGACACTTCTAGTGCCTCGGGTTACATCTCGTCTGTTAGGGATCGTAACCTCATGCTGTGGAGACACATATTTGGTGTACAGTCCAATATAACTATGAGGGTCCCTAATACAGAAGCGAGGGTCTTTCATGGGAATGAGGGGGAAGTTGTTATTTATGAGTAGATGCTCAGGGTATATGTTAGGTTCCCTCTTCACTCTGCAGTAGTTGACATACTTTCTACCCTTGGGGTTACTCCTCAACTTCCTCCTAACTCTTGGAAGACCATCCTCGGCTACATCTCCCTCTAGAAGAACACTTTCATCGATGAGCCCTCGTCTAATTTATTCATAGCATGCTAAAATATCACTTCCTCGTCCAACTAGCCTGGGTATTTTCATCTAGGGGTAAGGAAGTCCGATAAAAAACTTATTCACGTGGCATAAACTTTCAACCATGATTGGAAGAAGAGGTTTTTATTCATCTATGGGGATTGGGAATTCTGGGTTGGGGTAGAGCCTTTAGAAGATAGTCTGAGGGTTCTAAGGTGGGAAAACCCTTTAATAAAAGCACGGTCATACCCCGAACTCAGCCTAGATGAGAGGGACATTGTTGATTATCTGAGGGAACAAGGGAGAGAGGGTGAACTTACCAAATTTGAAGACTTGATGACCCCTCATTTCCTCAAAGAAGTTGGTCTGAGGGTCGGCCCCATGACAAAATTATGTGAATTTATATTTGCTTCATTTTATTTTTCTCAAGTGTATCCTCGTTGCTACTGCTTGTTTCTAATGCATTGTCTCTTTTTCAGGTCGGCCTACAAATGTCTCTTATTAACTTTGGGAGATGACTGCCCCCAACTTGATGTCTGGCCTGGGAAAGAAGAAAGGCAAAGAGCCTCAGTAGCCTCCGAGGAAGACAAAGGATGTGGGGCCGACGTCGACGCAGGTGGAGTCGATTGCTGACAGTCGCAAAAGGAAGGAGCCTGAAGTCCCTGGGGGCTCTCGGCCTAAATCACAGACAAGGGCGAGGGTAGAGGTACCTTAGGCACACACTGAGGGGACTAGCTCCTCTTACATCATGGGTGGCTACTGGTCTTAAAATTTGACTTTCTTGAAAGCTGAACCCTCCTCCCTTATAGCTAACTTGAGGGCGGCCAAGGGCTCAATGTTTTTTGCACCCTCAGCCGCAGATTGTGAATTTATATCAAGGATGCCCCCGACCAAAGTTTACGACTACAGTCTGCATACACAGGCTTAGGTATTTCTTTCAACTTATTTTTTGATTCACCATTTTATCAAATGTTACCTCGTCCCTTTACTATGTGCTTATCTTTGTGCAGTTTGTCTGCGCCTTCACCTCTGCCACGAAGTGGATGGAAACAAACCATCAAAATTTCCATGAGGCCAAGAGAGATATTCAGCATGAGGTTGACTTAAAAATCGAGCTGGAGACTTCCACGGCTGAGCTTGAGAGTGCAAGGACCGAGCATGCAAGGGTCATGGATGATCTGGTAAAACAACATGAGGCCGACATGAAGGTAAAGGATAACCTCATCAAAGAGAGGGAAAAGGCCTTGATCAATCAGGTGGTTCAATTCTAGGCTGAACTCACTGAGACAGTGATAAAGGCCTAGGTCGATGCTTTGGAGGCTTACAAGCTCTCTGATGAATTCTAAGGTTTCGGCCTTGAGTACCTGGAGAGAGGGATTATGATAGCCTGTGGGTGGGTCATCTTAAAATTTGCTGATGTCGTGTCATCTATTAGTCCCTCTCTTGAAGCAGTGGAGATGGAAGACCCCCTTATAGCTGAGGCTCTGGTCCATGTAGAGTCTCAAGTGCACATCGAAGGTACCGACACATCTGAGGATCGCCCTATTTTGGTTATTGAAGAGACTCCTATGGTTGATGTTGAAGCCCTGCCTTCTGATGTTGCTCAATAGGGTGGTCATCCGTGGCCCATACCCTCAGCGTGTAAAGTTTTTGTATTTCATTTTATTTTGAAAAAATATTGTAACACTTACTTTTATGGTGGAATTGCTCTTATAATGGAATTCCTCTCTTCCTGCCTTCTATATTTTCCTATTTTATGATTTGTCTTGGCTATGATATGTGTTAACCATCTTGTAAGTCCTCCCTCGTCTTTCTTGAGAGTGAATGGAGGGTCGTCCCTACCATTCACCCTCATCATAGACGAGGGTGGTTTCCACCAAACTAATGATGTTTTAAAATATAAGTCCCCCCTCGTCTTTCTTGAGAGTGGATGGAGGTTCATCCTTACGATTCACCCTCATCATAGCCGAGGGTGGTTTCCACCAAATTAATGATGTTTCAAAATACAAGTCCCCCCTCATCTTTCTTGAGAGTGAATGGAGGGTCGTCCCTACCATTCACCCTCATCATAGCCGAGGGTGGTTTCCACTAAATTAATGATGTTTTAAATTTCAAGTCCCCCCTCGTCTTTTTTTAGAGTGAATGTAGGGTCATCCCTACCATTAACCCTCATCATAGCCGAGGGTGGTTTCCACCAAATTAATGATGTTTTAAATTTCAAGTCCCCCCTCGTCTTTCTTGAGAGTGAATGGAGGGTTGTCCCTACCATTCACCCTCATCATAGCCGAGGTTGGTTTCCACCAAATTAATGATGTTTAAAAATACAAGTCCCCCCTTATCTTTCTTGAGAGTGAATGGAGGTCCGTCCCTACCCTTCATCCTCATTATAGTCGAGGGTGGTTTGGCAAGAATTACCTCAACATATCTGAATTGACAAACACAAGATGAAGAGACAATATAATATTCTCATTAACATTCAAAGTGTTCTATTGGAGCAACACATTCATTACAACTGTGGTCCGATAGGACATTACATTAGTGATAGTATTTCTTCAAATGATCTGCATGCCAAGGGTTTGAAAAGGGTTCCCCTTCAAGGTTCTCTAGTCTATAGGTTCCAGGGACAACTTCATCAATGACCCTATATGGACCATGCCAATTTGGGTGGAGCTTGTTAGGTTTCTTCCATGTCTTTTTGAGGACTAGGTCCCCCACAACGATTGGCCTTTGCTTCACCCTCTGGATGTAAAACCTGGCAATCCTCTACTGATAGGCTGCTTGCCTTATCTCAGCGTCTTCTCTTCTTTCCTCGATCAAGTCTAGGTCAAGTATCCTTTCTTTCATATTTCTCTACGGGTCATACATTTTGACTCTGTGTGTGGGAAACCCAATCTCATTGGGGATGACGGCTTCTGAGCCATACGCCAGCATAAACGAGGTTTCCCCAGTAGGAGTTTTGGCCGTCATCCTGTAGGCCCACAGTACAACGTATAATTCCTCAACCCATCTTCATTTTGCCTCCTCGAGTTTTTTCTTGATCCCGTCTAGGATTGTTCTATTTGTAACTTCAGTTTTCCCATTAGCTTGAGGTCGGCCTGGGGTAGAGAAGAATTGTTTGACATCCACCCTTTCGCAGTATTTCTCTAGAGATGCATTCTTGAATTGAGTCCCGTTATCTAAGATGAGGGTGTTGGGGAGACCATATCTACATATAATATTTTTCAAGATAAACTGGAAGGTCTTATGCTCGGTAATCATGACCATCTACTCTGCTTCCACCCATTTTGAGAAATAGTCAATTCCTATGATCAAGTATCGATAGTTATTGACGGCCCTAGGTAAGGGTCCTACTAAATCGATTCACAATACTGCTAATGGCCTTGGGGACGTGATGGAGGTGAGAGGCTGATAGGGCTGGTGTGGTGTGGTGGCTAACCTTTGACATTTATCACACTTCTTTACATAAGCAGTAGCATCCTTCCCCATAGTCGACCACCAATATCCCTGGGTGACTATCCTCTTTGCTAATGACCTGCCCCTAATATGGATTGAACAAAACCCCTCGTGCACATCTTGCAAGATGTGTGGGACTTTAGACGGGTGAACACATCTGAGCAAGGGGAGCAGGAATCCTTTTTTTACAAGGTGTCTTCGACGACAGTGAATTTCGTTGCTCTATATCTCAACTTCTTCGTTTCTTATTTTTCTTTTGGCATCTCTCCCCCTTTAATGTATCTGATTAGGGGGACAATACACGAAGCTTCCCTGTTGATATTTAAGCAAAAGCCAAGTGTTTCCTCTGCATCTTCAATCGTTGGTCAAGGTAAGATTTCCACTAGGACTATCCTCCTGATATTTGTCCTAGTGGCTAAGGCCAGCCTAGCAAGTGCATCGGCTCGGCCATTATCAAGCCTAGGTATCCTCTTCAACTTCACTTCTCCAAAGCTCTTCAATAGTGCCTTCACTCTTTCAAGGTATTTGGCCATTCTCCCATCCTTAGCCTCGTATGCTCCTAGTATTTGATTCACCACAAGTCTAGAATCACAATGGTGCAAGATCTGGCCAACACTAAGAGACCTTTTTAAGGGGAGGCCTGCTATCAGGGCTTCATATTCAGACTCGTTGTTGCAGGCTTTAAAGTTGAACATGAGGGCGTACTCAATGTCTATGCTATCGGGTGATGATACAATTAATCCAACCCCACTTCCTCTCTCGCAAGAGGACCCGTCAACGAAGAGTTTCCACACAGCCTGTTCCTCTGAGAAATTTCCCTCAGTGAGGGATCCCTGTCTAAAGATATATCTTCCCTCCTCATTTTTGGCAACTTTTTCTCTAGCGATGCTTGTCTCAGCCTTATCTGTGGATGGGTCAATAATTCTACCTTTTCGAGTATCTGTCTTCTCGAGGCTCTCATCTTCAACCTCATCATCTTCCCAAGTAAATTTAACCATGAAATATGCTAATGCTTTCCCCTTAATGGCCACCCTAGGTTGATATACAATGTCAAACTCTCCCAGCTCTATGGCCCAAGCTATTAGCCTCCTCGATTTTTTTGGCTTGTGTAAGACCTGCCTTAGAGGAAAGTCATTGAGGATGACCATTGTATGGGACCATAAGTATGGCTTCATCTTTCTTGATGCATGGGTCAAGACATAGGCTAACTTCTCCATCCTTTGGTATCTTTGCTCTTCCCCCTGGAGTGCCTTACTGTTGAAATACACAGGCTTCTGTACCCCATCTTCTTCTCTCACAATAGCTGTGCTGATGGCTGATTCTGAGATGGCTAGGTACACATGCAATTGTTCGCCCTACACTGGTCATGACAACAGCAAGGGAGACCCTAGGTACGACTTTAGTTCTTCGAAAGCCTGGTCACACTCTTCATTCCATTCAAAGGCCTTTCTGAGAATTTTGAAGAACGGTAAACATTTGTCTGTGGCTCAAATACGAACCTATTCAAAGTAACCACTCACCCTGTGAGCCTCTGAACGTCTTTAATTGTCCTGGGGATCTTCATTTCTAAGAGGTCCTTTATCTTCTCAGGATTGGCCTCAATGCGTCTTTAATTGATGATGAAGCCCAATAACTTCCCTACTCTGACCCCAAAGACACATTTGGCCGGGTTGAGCTTCATTTGCTACTTGTCCATCGTGTTAAACGTCCTTTCGAGGTCGGACACATGATCCTCGGCTTTTAAACTCTTGGTCAACATGTCATCTACATAGACCTCCGTGGACTTCTCAATTTGGTCTTCGAACATTTTGTTCACAAGGCACTGATACGTTGCCCCCACATTTTTTAGGCCAAAGGGCATGACCCTATAATAGTATGTCCCCTTGTCGGTAATGAAAGCCATTTTTTCAGAGTCCTCAGGTTGCATGAAGATCTGGTTGTAACTTGAATAGGCATATCCATGAATCTCATTAGCTCATGGCCTGCGGTACCGTCTACCATCTGATCAATGTGAGGGAGAGGGAAGTTATCTTTGGGATAATGTTTATTGAGGTCGGTGAAGTCTACACACATCATCTGTTTCCCATTGGCTTTGGGGACTATGACTACGTTGGACATCCATTCGAGATAGATAACCTCCCTGATAAACTCAGCATCTTCTAGCTTCTTGACCTCATCCCTTATGACTTCATATTTTTCTCGAGAATAAATTATCCTCTTCTGCTTTACCAGCTTTGTGCCCTCTACCACATTGAGCTTATGGCCCATAATTTTGGGGTCGATCCCCGGCATATCTGCATGACTCCACGCAAAGACATTTTTTTCTTCTCCTTAAAAGCTTGATGAGGTCTTCTTTTATGCCTGTCTTCCAAGCTTTGCCAACTTGGATGGTTTTTTCGACTCGCCCTCATTGAGGATGATGGATTCTACCTCTTCTATGGCTTCACCTTTCTTTAATTTTATCTCATCCCTAGGGTCGAGGGTGTCAATATTGTAAGTAGTCGTTGCCTTCTTCTGTGCCTCTCTTTCTTCAGAAGAGTCAAATTAACATTCCCGTGCTATCGTATGGTCTCCCTGAACTTAACCTACCCCATAAGGGGTCGAGAATTTTATCATCTGATGGACCGTGGGGGGCACGACCTCAAACTCCTTGAGGGACACTCGCCCCAGTATAATGTTGTAGGCTGAGAAGACATGTTCATCCATCACAAAAAATTTAACCTTGTTGGTAAGCCTTCTCGGCCACTCATCCCCCATCCTAACATCGGCCTCATAAACTCCTAGAGGATGAACTTTTCCCCACTGAAACCAATCAACGGGTGATGGTATGTAACGAGCCTAGCACGGCTGAGACCTAAGGCTTTAAAGCATATCCAAAACATCACATCTGCAGAATTTCCCCATCCACCAAGATCCTCGGCACCTCACATTCGTGTACCCTGGTAGTGATGACAAGAGGTTCATCATGCGGGGCTAAGAGGCCCTTGAAGTCCATTCTTGAGAAACCCACTATCAGAGTATCCGTATCAACTTTCTTCCTCTTTTCTTACTTTGCTTCAATAGAGGTCGAGTGTACGGCTTTCGTTACTTCCTTAGCTTCAGTTACACTGGCCTTCCTGTCTGCGACTTCTGTTCCTCCTCCTGCCAGGCCCCCAAATATCATTCCAACACCGAACGAGATCATATTAAGCCTTTTCACGGGGTCGTGGTCGTCTCTTGGTGGGAGGTCAGGATCATCGTCATCCTCTGAGGGGTCAACTCTTTTATTGGGTTAATCTTCTCTGCATACCTCGCCCCTCTTCTTACTTGGGTCATCCCTATAGCCCCTCTTAAAGGCACCCTTGTCAACTTATTTCCTTAACTTCCCTTCTTTTAACATTTTTTTCAATTTTATCTTTCAGAGCAAAACACTTGTCCATCACATGGCCATGGTCTTGGTGAAATTCACACCACGAGTTTTTGTTCCTCTTGTGAGGGGTTGCCCTCAATTTCTCAGGCCACTTCAAGGATCGGTCACTCTTTATCTCATTCAGAATGTGTTTGTAGCTGACCGTCAGAGGGGTGTAATTTGTGAATTTGTCATCTGATAGCCTCTTCTTCCCCTCTTTATTTTTTTTCTCGTACTTACCCCCACTAGTGCCTCCTTTTTCATCTTCCTATTTTATGGCCATCGCCTCTTCGACGTTCATCACCTTTCTCGCTATTGCCGGCAATTCAGCCATCGCCATCGGGGGGTCTTCGACAAGTTTCCAAAATATCTTCCCCTTCTGGAGTCCTATAATGAGGGCTGTCATGGCTATACTCTCCTCGTAATCTTCAACCTCTAACTTTTCTTTGTTAAATCTTGATATGTAGTCTCTTACGCTCTCATTCTTCCCCTGCTTAACATAAAGCAAGTGTGTGGTCTTCCTCTGTGGCCTCACTCCAAAGAAAAAGTTATGGATAAACCGATTTGCTAACTGCTTAAAATTTTCTATGGAGTTCTTTGGAAGAGACATATACCAGACATGTGCGAACCCCGTTAGAGTGCCAGAAAAGGCACAACACCTCATCTCATCTGAGATAGAGTATATGTCTATCGCTGATTGGTACATCTCAATATGATGGACAAGGTTGGTACTCCCATCATACCTTGGGGTGACCACATGTGGTTTAAACTTGGATGGCATTAGGATGTTAACTATCTTCGCCACAAAGGGTGAGCCTATATATCGCCAATTTTATCCTTCAACCTTTGGATCGAGTCGTTTCAAGGCCTTGTAGGGTCGGCTTGGCCAATGTTATCCCCTGCCGCCTCTTTTAGGTGAACAGAGGGTTCTACTATGGTAGGTCTATGTCCATTGTGTACCTCTCCCTAACCGTCGTCTCGTCCGTGGGATCAGCCCCCATGGGGTCGGCCATCTACTACCTCCCTTTTGGACCTCACAATACTTCTTGATCAGGACAATTTTTCCCGGAGATCATTTACTGGGCCCAGCCTCTCAAAGGCCGACCCCCTGCTCAGATGATCAAAAGTTGAGCCTCTCGAGCGATTGTCAAGATTTTACCCCTACACTTCCCTTTGCTTTCCTGAATAGGTTGTACAGTATTGTTGGAGACCTTATACGGCTCCCAATAATCGATCGGGGCCTCTTCCACCTCCACATCATCATATATGTCTTCTCGGCAAGGATTTCCTTGCCTCCCCAGGCGTAGATGTCGGGGGTCAGCAACATCCCTCCACCATTATGGAGGTGGAAAGTCTTTGCGTGGTGCCTCGTGTGGTCCCCTGGCCTCATGCTGCCCTAGAGCTGCTGCCGGAGTAATCATTTCGGGTGAGACTCAGGATGGTCTCAGTATGTTTTGGCTAAGAGTTGTAAAGTGCTCCAACATAATCCACTGGCTTGCTGCTAAAGACTTCAGGGTGGTCGTCACATCAGCCATCTCAGACTGAGGTGGTGTATGACTAGAACTAGGTCCTACTCCACTATCCGGTGGAGGTGGTGGTGGTGGCATCTCCGGTGCCATATGTTTGAGCTGTGATGATCAAAAGATCTTGAGAACCTTAATGGACCTCTTTCAATGGTGAAATAACTCCACACGATGGGGGGGAACTTGTTTAGCACCAGAGTTTCCTGTGAGGTCAAGATGTATAAAGGAAGAGATATCTTCTCTTTCCCACAGACGGCACCAAACTAATGATGCTAAGATTCAGCACCACCAGATAAGAGGTGATGCGCAAAAACAGTAACAACAATGGCAGCAATAGAGGTATATATGTGTATGTGCATAGAAGGGGATGAGTATAAGAGGAATGAAGACAATGATGTATAGTGGTTCAGCCAATCAGGCCTACATCCACTGTGAGTGTGTGATCCATTAAATATGGGCACTAATGGCCTTGGATACAATACTCATAAGCTCACTCTCTCTCTACTGTGTACAGGCAGAGTTTTTTCTAGGGTTATAATTATCGATCCCTTTACAAGGTTGAAGGTGACAATTAAATATAGGGATTGGGGGGAGTAGTATACCCCCAAGCATGCATGGTGCATGTGAAGGACGATCTAGCTAATCCCCCGCTGAAACCTGGATGTGCCACTTGAAATTAGTGATGACATAATATTCCCTCACATGAGGGGATGATATTGTTATAATGATCTATTCCATGTGCTATATAAGTCCCACGCGCACTCTTTCACGTGTCTCCCATGTCACGCGCTATGATGATGTCACCCTCGGCCTAGGATGCCAGGTCGAGGCTAAAGTTGATGCTGGCATTGGGCCCGACTGGATTTGGACCTCATACTGTTGCACCCTCACAGGGTCGTCTGGTCCATGATGAGGGGTCGGCCCCTTATAGGGTCATCTGGTCCATGATGAGGGGTCGGCCCCTTATAGGGTCGTCTAGCCTATGCTAGAGGGTCGGTCCATGATGTGGGGTCGGCCCCTTATAGGGTCGTCTGGCCTATGCTGGAGGGTCGTCCTTTTCTGATAAGAGTTACAGCTCTAGGAGAAGAAGGTCTACCGCTCATTGCAGGGGAAAGTGCGTGTGCCGCGGGGGTAGATGGTTGATTTTAAGAGGGTTTTTAGGGGGATCAAGCAATGTCCCATTGAATATTTTTTTATTTTTCTTTCTTACAAGGGATGTAATATATATATATATATATATATATATTTTTTAGCATAATGTATTTATGTTTTTTAGTATTTATCTTGATTTAATGACTTAATCTACATGCACTTTACTTTTCTGCTGAGATTTCTCATTTTTTTTTTGCAAAGACAGAGATAAATATGGGTTTGAGGAAAAATGTTTATTTTGTGAAAAGAGGAGTAATAAAAACAAATAATCCGCAGATGAATTCTTTTTCAATGTAAGAACTTTTTGGAAATTGATTTTGTGTAAAAAGAAGAAAAATGAATTTTTCTAAAAAAATGGGGGTTGTGGATCAACATACCCCTTGTCCTGCCTATCGGCATAAGGTTCAAGTCAAATCCCTCCTTTGGCATTGATTGCACTTTCTGCATACTTGGAGTACAAAAAGGGCAGAGGAAGTAATGAGGTTCTGAAGGGTTCATCTTTTATGAGGATTTTTAGGTATAAAAAGGGGTTTGAGGGTTATGTTCTTCACCACCATCCACATTCTCTATGTTGTAGATTTATTTACTTTTTCAAATGGATCTCTCAATGTCTGAGGTATTTTCTTCCTACCTCGAGGGCCTAAAGGTAATGTGCCTCTATATTATTGGCTATGATACTTTTAGTTTACGTTCGGTCTCCTTGTGGCATAACCATGCCATCGAATGGAATCTCTGGAGGTGGGGATACAATTTTGGTACCCCGAAGATCATATATTTAGGTTCGTCTTAGACAAGGTGTGCCCCACCTATAAGGAATTTTCAGTGATGCTGGGTATTAGACCCAGTGTAGTGGAAATTATGCCTGACTTATCCCTTTCTACTAGGGTGTCTTTGGTAGAGTTACTTCATATATCTTTTTCAATAGCTCGACTATTAGTCCACAGAGGAAATATCATCCTCCAATGATAAAATCGGTGTGCCAGAGGTATTTTTTTATCCTGGTTTTATCCGAGCTGTTGCCTTGGGCTTGAATACTAGGATGTTATTGGTTATGGGTGACCTAATTGTCGATCCTCATATCACGACGATAGTGGCATGGATGTCATACCACTGTATTCCTGTGGCAGTGGTGTTGGCAAAGACCTTGTATGGACTGGATGCTTAGAAGTAGTATCGTTCGGACTTTTTGTAGGGAAGCCTAGTGATGCCGTTCACGTGGCTCTCCGAGAGATTTCGCCCGGCGGCCCCTATTGAATCCCCTGTTAAGTGTCCCTAATTTCTTTACTAGGCCCTTCTTTAGTTTCATCCCTTCAATAGAAAATTGAATTAATCGGTTCATGCATTATGGGGATCGGTGTCTTTGTCGGTCTATGCCATGGTGGGGAGACTTGCAGATCATTTTGCAATTTGTGAAATACAGGTATGTGTGGCTAGTTGGCCTTCATCAGACTTACTTTTATTTTCCTTAGCGGCTTCTGCGCCAAGTGGGTGGGAACAAATAGTTCCTCCTCATATGACCAATTCCTTTTCAGTGGAGGACTTGACAGAGTCTTTAAAGATGATATTTGAGCCTTTATGGCAATGTCATCGATCGTTTATCCATTCGGCATAATCTGTTAATGGCGCTTTATATGTGTCTGGGGATTATATAAAATGGTTATGGAAGTGGGTGGTTGGGAAGATTTTTAAGGAGGATACTGGGCAAAGGTGGCTCATTTGCTTTTGATACAATTGAGGAAGGTATTATGGTTTTGTTAAAGCTGGTCAAGGCATACCATTGCATGGAGTGCATCTGTAACTCCAATCAGGAGTAGAAGACTAGGGGACCTCCGAGAGCAGGCAACGATGATGAGGTAGGACCATTTGGCAGTTGAGGGTTGTATTTTGTGAAGCTAGGGTTTTTGTGTTTGGAGAATTTGTGTTGGTTTAGGTGTTTGGAATGTTTCTACATTTTTCTGTATGAAATGGTTTATTTATTAAGGATTGGTAGGTTTATTCGTAGGTTTAGAAGGGGAGTGGTCTGTTTGATTCCCATTACTGATATTTCATGTAACGATTATGTTCCTTGATTTGAAATAAAAATGACTTTGATAATATTTTTTCTTATTTTTGATGAATTTTGTATTTCAACTGTATATACCAATCAGTAAGTCATACATAATCATTTTGTTCATGTGAATAATGAGATGGACCACCATTCTTGGGGGTTAGAAAAGAATTGAATTTTTTGAAAGAGAAAAGGATCGTGCCCATGTATGTCGTATGGGATGCCTACATACCTCTGTGGGTTGAGCTTCATTTTTAAAAGAGTGGTTTGAGAGGATTAGGTCCCACGTAGTTTTGGGTAGGGGAATTAAAGAAATTTATTTTTAGAATAAAGAGGATGAAAAGAGTTATAGCGTGCAAATAGTTAGGATTAAGGGTAGAATTTCTTGAGAAGTTCCATATTGACCGGATGGGTCATATTTTCTCCATCGAGATCTATGATCATAGTGGCACCACCTGACTATATTTTGTTTACGATGTAGGGTCCACTCCAATTAGGTTTGAACTTCCCTCAGGGGTGCCATATGGTATCTATAATTTCTTTGAGGGCAATGTCTCCTTCTCGGACACCGTGGTCCTTGACTTTCATGTTGAATGATCACTCTATCCGATAATGTCCCCTATTTGTGGTATAAATCTTCGAGTCTCTTTTCATCTTAGAGTGATAGTTTGTTATAACAGCTTTGATGGCAATCCTCCTCGCTGACCCTACTTTTGTTAATGACACGTACAAAAGGTACATATAGTTTAATAGGGAGAACCGCCTCCATGTCGTATACTAGAGAGTAAGGGTTAGTCGTAGTGTGTATTCTGATAGAAGTGCGATAGCCCCAGAGGGCATACAGGATACATTCAGTCCAGTCTCTGTAGATTTCGATCATCTTGCTAATGATGGTTATGAGACTCTTATTGGCAGCTTCGACAATGCTAATGGTTTGGGTTGTTAAGGAGAAGACTCGTGTCTTTGAATTCCATACTCGTCGACTAATTTCGTGACCTCAATTTTGAAGTGGAGTCCATTGTCTGATACCAACTCATGGGAAACCTCATATTAGCATATGATAGTATTTCCAATAACCTTGGCCATTTAATTTGCATTCAGCACTACGTATGACTCGACTTTGACCTAATTTTTGAAGTAGTCAATGGTGACCAGGATGAACTCATGCCCATTTGAAGCTTAGGGAGGCAAGTGTTGGAGGTCAAGAAACTGTTAGCATTTAAGGCTCCTTCAAATATAGGCAATGCAGTCTTAAAAATTGGCGGTCTAATAATACCCTTGATGATGATTTTCTTTGCAAGCATGTGCTCATTCTTGTGGGTCCCGTATTTCTTCCTGTGGAATTTATGCATAATTCTTTCAATATTAGCCCCTGCTATGCAATGCAAATGGGTTCCATTAAAGTTTCTTATAAAAAAATTTCTCTCGTATATGATGTATTGGGCAACCAGTTTGCGAAGGGTCGCACGATCTTTCTTATCTACATCTTTGGATACCTACCATGTTTGAGAATGAGTAAAATATCATAGTACCATAACCGGACATATCAGAGTCTTCGTTTATGACGATCTTAATGTGTCAATGGTGTGTGGGGGTAGCTTTTATCTAAATCAAGAAAGGGTCAATTATCATTCCCTTGGCCATATCGACCATGGAGACCAGGGTTACTAAGTCGTCAGATAGGTTGTTCTTCGAGCGAGGAAGGTAATGGAAGGTGACAACTTCAAACTAGGAGACAATCTCTTCTAGGTGGGCGTGGAAGGGCAAGATCTTCTCATTTTTTACTTTCCATTTTTTAAGAATTTATTGAACAATGAAGGCAAAGTCACAATAGACATTTTGTTACCTGATTCCTTTCTTGAGGGCGATCTTGAGCCCTACGGTGTATGGCTCATATTCAGTCATGTTATTGGTGCATGTGAAGTCTAGCTAGATGGCAATGGGAGTGTGAGAGTCATAAGGGGAGATCAGGAGTATCCCAATTCCAGACCTTTTCTTATTGTAAGCTACATCGAAGAATATCTTCCATTTGAGATCCTCCTAAGAGATGCAAAAAATGTCTTTGTCATGGAATTTGAAGGACCAAACCTCGATCCTCCTATGGTATGATTGATAAGGTAGTCGGAGGTAGACCTCCCCTTTATGGGTTTCTATCTAACGTACATAATGTCGAACTTCGCTAGCAACATCAACCAATGGGTCATTCGACTTGACGGAGCTGGGTTTTTTAGAAGGTACTTATAGGATCCATACAAGGATTACTTTAATGGAAAAATCAAGCATGTAGTGTTGTAGCTTCTGCATGACCCAGACTAGGGTGACACATGCCTTCTCCAAGGTAGTGATTTGACCTAATACTCGGCCAAATTTCGACTAGTATAGTAGATGAATCTTTCCTTGTAAGAATCTTTAATGTATTGGGCTAGTAAACCTCGGTTGCGGTATCAGTGACAGTCAAGTATAAGAGAATGGGGAGACCTAGTTGTTGAGGCATAAGCAGCGGGGGTCGGGAAAGTTATCGTTTGATTTAGTCAAAAGATTTTTTGCACTCCTCGTTCCAAACTTTGGTTGATTTCTTTCAAAAGAGTTTGAAAATGGGTTTGTTGATAGAGGTCAGTTGGTTGATGAACTAACTGATGTATTGTAGTTTACCCAAGAATTCTCGTACTTCTTTTTCCATCCGGGGAGGTGGCATTTTGAGTATGTCTTTTAGTTTGGCAAGGTATGCTTTAATTCATTTATCATTGACCATGAACCCAAGGAGTTTCTCTTTAGTGACGTCTAAAATAAACTTTTGTAGGTTGAGTGGAATCTGATATTGTCATAGTCGTTCGAAATTTTTTTGAAGGGAAGGAATGTGACCTTCCAGAGTCTTGGTCTTGAAGACCATGTTGCCAACATAGACCTCGACGTCTTTGTGAATGAGTCATGCAGGATGGTTATGGTATCCCTTTAGCAGGTAGCCCCAACATTTTTTAGCCCAAATGGCACAACGGTGTAGTAGAAAGTTCCCTAGGGGGTGATGAAGGTAGTTTTTTCTTGGTGGTCAGTGTGCATTTTGATCTAGATATAACCAAAAAATCTATCGACAAAGGAGATGAGACCGTGGCTGGTCATATTTTCCACGATCATGTTGATGTTTGGCATTGGGTAATTATCTTTCGAGGATTCCTTATTCAGATCTCGATAGTTAACGCACATGTAGACCTTTCTTCCCGACTTCAGCACGAGTACGTTGTTTGCAATCCGTATATCATAATCGACCATGTGAATGAAACCCATGTTTGTCTATTTGACTAAATTTTCTTTGACCTTGAGGGACCATTTCATTCGAAGTTTCCTCAATTTTCGCTCGATTAGTTTGCATTTTATGAATGTCAGGATCTCGTGCTGAGATACCTCTGGGTCAATGCCGGCACGTCATCATAGGACCATGTGAAGATGTCTGGGAACTCTTTTAGCAGCTCTTTAAATTTCTCCCACTTATGCTTGTTAAGGGTGGACCATATCTTAATCTCACGTTGATGGATACTGTAATCGAGATAAATAACAACAGTCATGTCATCATTAGTTTAAAGGAAATTATATTCTTTATAATTTTCCTTATTGAGATCAGTTAAGAATTGTTTATTTACAAAATCATGATAAACAAAAGTTTTATTAGATACAATGAAATTAATGTAAGGAACAATTGGATACTCAAAATCTTTATTTATTTCACTATCAAGGAACATTGAGAACCTCGTCAAAAGAGGCCTCAGTTACATTGACATCAGAAAAGGGAGAAATAGAAACAAGCTGGATAGGATAAATAACAGGGTTTGGTTGGTCTTTAGTAGGTGGGACTGGGATGGAATGCCAATTTAGGAGAGGTACATCCGCAGTTGTGATCTTGATGGATGGGTCTGACCGCACAACATCTAAGCAGACCATGAAGAGATTCAGCTTCAGTGTCTACACGTCAAAGGATTACTTGGAGTCATTACCCTTTGAGTTTTCAATGATTGACATGGTTTCCTTGGTCATAGAGCTCACCTTATGCTTCCATTCTTCATTTCAATAGGGTAAATTTTTTCCTACAGATTCACCATTCGATATTTCAAAGTCAACACCCCAACCGGTGGCGATGATGTCCTCTTTCCAAGAGTGGTCAATGCTATAAATCCCCGGATCGGATTCATGGGTTACCCATAGTCCACCAGGTCTGATCCGAGCATGGGGTGTGAAGTGAAATAAAATAACTTATATAATATTACTAATCTAGTTTTATTTTAATTAACATTTCACTTACCTAGCGATTCCGATTTCATATCAAACTACGTCAGGGACCCATGGGGAGCACCTCGGAGTCCAAGCATATAGATCCACTAATGTAAAACAAAAGAGAGTACTTACATATACAATGCTTTCAAAATATGAAACCGCACACAACCTGCTATAACTAAATGAGGGAGTGAGTAGAATGCTCATTGGGAAATATACAAATGCGGTATAGAATCGAACAGTAGAAAGAAGACTCTAGCACACCATTCCTATGTGCATAATCAACTACCTTATATATATATATATATATATACTAGCAGAATGCCCGTGCTTGAAGGCACGTCGAAAATTTTCCAAGGATCAAAATGTGTAAACAATTGAAGTCGATTTTTATTACAACACAAATGTGATTTTTTTTATAAAATTTGGATAAAATTTCCCGTATTTATAGCATTATCCACCCTGTTAATAAATTAAAAAGATCTACAGTACTAATAGTCCATCTTAGACATCGGATAAACATCATAACGATCACAGTTATATACCATTATGAAACTTCACAACAGTACAAAAAATTTGTTTACAACACAAAAGTATAAATATTTTTAAAAATTTTGGACAGAGTTCCCTTTGTTTATAGGACTGTCCACCCTGTTAAAAAAATAATCCAAGAAAAAATACTACCACAATTTAGATGAAGAAGATGTCAATTGAATCTTTAAGATCTCATATAGATCACCCTCTTATCTGCTATTAAGTAACCTGCTTGCAGCTGCTGATCGGTATGGTTGCAGCTTCGATGTCACGGTACATGTTGATCAGTATGGTTTCAACTTCGATCTCACTGCACCTACTTGAAGCTATTGATCGGTATGGTTGAAAGAGCCTCTGGTTGCACTGTGAGGCTAAACTGTGTGAGGATGCCGCCATCAACAAAATTGCAATAACATTAGATGATGAATAAAACGTAATGTGAGGCTCAAATGTGACAAAGTCTCATTTAAATTGGCCATCATAATTGTTAATTCACAATAAAAAAATTGACAAACCCAGCACTTGACTATTTAATAATATTTGATGATGAGTTGCTTAAGTGAGAACATTGGACCAATATAACATCAAAAGAATGGTACATATATAGCGGTGTAGAAATACCTTGGGGATCTTCTACGAGCTAATCAAGAGAACTTCTATTTCCCAATCTGCACAAATTTTAAAACACAAAAATGATTAAGATGACAATAATTGATTGGTGTTATTATTAACAATAAATGATTAACAATAAAAGATTGGTGTTATTATCATTTTGTAGTCCAATTGTTCACTCTCTCAAGATGATAAAGTAATCTTTGATTGTTCCTAAAAACAACATTCAACAGAGCTTTTGTGTCATTGGTGTATGGAACTAAATCTTACATATAGATCAAATATGCAAAAAAAAAAGGCTTCACATTCCATACACCAATGACACAAACACACGATGCAAACCAAGAGATAAAATCATTAATGTTTATCTGGACTGCTATTCCCGTTCATTTCAGTTCAATCTGGACAGTTTATCTGGACTGCCAGTACTAATATCGACATCCCTCCCCAGAACCAACCCCACAGTCCTGCAGCCAATTCATCATGTCGCACCTCGCAGGACCATTTTCCCCGACCGATGCCCGATCGTATCCCTCATATATTTTTTTAAGAAGAAATAAAATCATTACCTACATTATTAGAGCAGAGCATCAACAATATACCCATGTTCTTTACCTACCGGTATCACGTTAAGTGTGTACAGTTGGAAAACTTTTAACTATTGTGTACAACAACGTTTAGTTGAAGTTTATTTGTACTCAATTTAGAAGTATACATAAGTTTTTCAGGATAACGAATAGTCCTTTAGATAAAATTGAACCCAAATAATCATTTGGTTGCTCATTCAGAAGGATGAAATGCTATATAAGGAACTTATTTATGGATACTATACAACATTGTAATACATGGAAGGGGATGCTTGATTAATTAGGAACTCATATATAGTTTTATAGATTCAATCAAGCAATGCATTGTATTTCGAGTATGTTAATATAAAATTTGAATTAATGAACTAATTAATCATTAGACAATAATATCTTTATTGATGTCCAATTAAAGACATCAAAGTGAGGTACCCAAAGGGAGAGAGAAAGAACAGTTCTGTCCGAATCAGTTTTGTCCGAATGAGGAAGCAGTTCTTCCCGAATCACACATTCCCGAATGAGAAAGATCATTTTTGTCCGATGCATGGGCTAACAGTTAAAAAAAAATACACTACTTCTAAAGTCAGTAAGAAAACAAAGTACAAAATGGATGAATGCCAACTTGAATGGATGAAAATTAGCAGATCAGTATACAAAATTAGTAGATGAGTATACAAA
Organism: Sambucus nigra; assembly: GCA_949130495.1. Taxonomy (NCBI): domain Eukaryota; kingdom Viridiplantae; phylum Streptophyta; class Magnoliopsida; order Dipsacales; family Adoxaceae; genus Sambucus; species Sambucus nigra. The sequence continues at coordinate 170,398,339 of OX422218.1, read as the reverse complement.
ATAACCAATGTTTGTTTTCAATAGAAAATTTTTCACCTTAAATGACAGATTAATTTAACATGTACTAAGCACTTGTGATAATAGGAGGGGTGAAAACACTAGCACTGTATTACATTCCAAACATAAGACACAATCCAAACATAAGACACAATGGGAGGTGAACCTTACCGTTTAAAACACATCAAGAACCCGAACTCGACTTTTGAATGTACACCTGTTTCTGCGATGACAACATAGTTGGCACAAACTAATTACTAAATGTTATACCTGTACAATACAGAATCTGGTAACTTTTATAATATTATGATATACACTATTATGAATCATATGAATTGCAGTGCTGTCTCCATACCTTCTTGTCTTATGGATTATATGAATTGCAGCGCTGGCTGCGTATCTTCTTGTTGTATGAACATATGAACATATGAATGAACCCAATATAATGTTTCTAAACTATGGATTAGAGAATTTCAAACAAAAATAGTACAATGGTGTTTTAACCAAACAAAAATACTTTGTAATCCTCACACAGTAACGATATAGGTCTCAAACAAAAATAGTACATTCAATGAGTTATCCAATAGTGGATACATATTAAAGATTATATTATAAGTGTTAGCTCACCGCTTATGTAAAATAGAGTAGCAGTGGTATTTTAACCAAAGTAGTACATGTTGGAACATTTCAACCAAAGTAGTTTGATGACAATAATAATGCCAAATAGTGAGCAAAAAAATATATAACAAATGTCATAATATTAGAAGGCAAGAGAAAATGCAGATTTTTCACAATACGCATTCATGAATACAAAACATTATCAACTTTCTTTTTTTATGAGGCCAGGTAAAATATATGACATCTTCTAAAACCAATATTAGAAAAGTAAACCACGCGCACACTAAAAATAGAGAAAGATAAAACAGATGATAGGTTGTACCTCAAGTATCTTGAACCCAAAAAACAATAAATAAAGTCCAAATTAGGTAAATATATACAGTCCAAATAGATAAGAGGGTATATGCCTGTTTGAAATAGGTATATACTCCTTCCTACGTGATTGATTTGAAAAAAACGCATTTGAGGATGGAAAGGAATTAGTTGAGGATAATTTAGAGGATACAAAACCATATTTGTTAGTGAAGTTTTCAATATGCATGGAAGAGGGAAGTAAAGACATTTTGTATGAGGAATCGATGCAGTTTCTGGATGCCCTGAATATTTTTAACACGAGGAAAGAGCTATTCCTGAAATTCATCAAGACACAAACTTTGATGTGGCACATTACTTTCATAGTCTTTGGGCATTTAACCCAAACACAGGATTGACAACATCTGTCTCCTTCCCCTTGTGTGGCTCAATATCCAAAGGAGTTATAGAGGCAAGCAGTAGTAAAAGCAAGGAGATGACTGGGTCTACCGAAACTATGGATGAGAATTCCTTCACATTAATAGAAGAATGCAGGAGAGATGACATTTCAAAACTAGTATTATCAAAGACTAAGTATTTCGAGAAGCCTTTTTATCTAGTTTGCCTCTAGTCTTGAAGAACAATGGTGGAAATAAACGGGTGACTAAGCGATTTAAAATTTTATACAAAAAATTAAACATGCCATTAGAGAGAGCGGAAAAGAGAGGCATGAATTATAATGGACTCCGTTCTTCACGAAGTCCCATATGGCCGTAGTTTCTCTAAGGAAGCGAAAGAGTGGATTGTTGATTTCCAGAAGCCATCTGTGGTGGAGATATAGAGTAAATACAACCCAAGAAGTATTTGTGGAAGTGCTCAGTTATGAAGCATGAGAAGAGAAACATCGTGCAATGAATCACTGGATAGATATTGCCATTTGTTTGAGCGTAGTTTCAACAAAGAAAGAAAAAGCCACATTCCTGAGAGATTGAAGTTGAAAATAGAGGAGACACCTTCACCTGATCGAAGTAATCCAAAATCTTTGGTAAGGATTTTTTAATTGCCTGGTCTCAAGTCTTACTCTGATCTTGATAGTGAGGACACTCCGAGTTCTTTAGGGATGCCAGCTAGGATTGTTATTGACTCATATTTACTTCAGGCCTTTTGGTGGCTCCTGAAAACGAAATTCAGTTAGACATCTCTGCCAAAAGTGTAAAAATGATATCCTATTCTATTTTGTTAAAGAAAGAGTAAAAATGTTAAATATGTTTTGACCAAACAGAATGTTATCGAGTCATTTATCACCAAGTCCCACGTGAATTCATGACCAATTATAAAATTTATAAAATGAGCTCTCAATCTAATTGATGGGTATTAGAACATGAAGTTAAACATGAGCATATTTAATCTTCTCGTAGGCTGTGAACGTGTGGTTAAATAAAATGAAACGAATAGACTGTGTATAAAATAGTCCAATAACAAAACATTAGTAAAATACTGAATACCGTTTCAACAATTAACAAAATAGAGACATCATTCTTGACCAAGAACAGTTTATCACTAAAACTCTACAATTAATGTATGGTGAAGAAAAACTAACATTTGAGTCTTTATCTAGTTTAGAACTTGTATCAAACAACTAATATTCACAATCCAAATCTCATAAACAATGTGAAGATCATTTCATGCATGACCCATCCTTTGACTGGTACTGAGAAATTAACTTCCCAATCCGTATGTTGAAGTAAGGGATGGAATGTGGTTAAGCACCCCCTTTCCTTCCCAAACCTGTCTGAGAAATTAACTTCTTGTGTGTCTCTCTCTCACAGTGGAATGAAAAAACATAGGAATAGTTGATGCCAGAAATTCTCTTCTCATTAAGAAAAAAATTCAGTTTCTCTTGCTATCTCCAAATAATATGAATTCTAAGGTAGTGTTATACATAAAAAAAGTCGAAGAAAGGGAAATGAGTTGCAAGAATAACAATCATGTTCAAATGTAATAGCAAAATAGCCAAAAATCAAAATTTGAAAAACAAATATCTAAAACGACCAAGAGACATATTGAGTATCTGAGATAGGGGAGGCTCGAAAGAGACGGCCGAGAGAGACTTAAAAAACAAAGAGTATCCATAGAACCCTAAGCCACACATAAAAATAAATTATAGTGTAAAACTGAACACAAACAAAATTGAACCCCCTAAAAAATGAAGTTCAAACACCAACGTGGACAACGCAGGGCCGAGTTCTGATATAACAGCCCTAAATTCAAATTCTTAAACAACAGACCTAATTCACATATAATTGAGCGAAATAGAGATAATTTAATCGTTGCACAGAACAAAGGTAAATTAACATTTAACATATAATATAACAAACATATAAATTAACATATAATAGGACAAACATATAATCCCAAATTCACATCTAATACCGCAAGTAACAACTCATGCAACCGCTCTGAATTCACATATAATAGGACAAAAACATAAATTAATCGATGAACTAAAACATACTATATTCAAAATAATTATTAAAATATACAAACTAAATTCAAGAACAATTACGATTAAATAGGAACCATGTAAACATTAGAGATGAAATCAAAATAAGAAATGGCTAACCAAAATTGCAAAAATATAATCAAGGTATTCATCAGTTGTAAATCCAAAACTTGTGCTGTAAATGAAAGGTCTAAAATCAGTAGGAATCTGAAAACCCTAAAAATCTGAAAACCCTAAAAATCAAAAGTTTAAACTCACCCTAAATTCCAACATTTTATAAACCTGTGAATAAGAGAGAATGGAGAGAAATATTCAAACGCAAGAAAAATATAATCAAATTGAGTAAGAAAATAAAAGGGAAAAAGAGATACATACCCTGGGGGTTCTCTGAGGTGTTCAGTCATAGAGGTGTTCAATAGATCTTGCTTGGGTATGTGCTTAATGAAACAAACATAAATAAGACATTAGAGAAAAAACCATTTGAAATCAAAATCCAAATGGGAAATCAAAAACCCTAAATGTGAAATCACAAATCGCGAGAAATCAAAACCCAAAAATGGGAAATCAAAACACAAATGTGGCATTAAATTAAATACCATTCGGAGTTGGACACAATGCTGACTTGGTGATAAGAAGAGGTATGTGTGATGTGGTAGGTATCTTGAAAAGTGAGCCTGCGACATTAAGATATGAAGCTTCCTTGACGCTTCCTCAGTATCTTTCTAGACTGATCAAAGAGAAAAGGGAGTTTGAAGTAGGTGAGAGGAGACATTCTTATGGCCAAGTTGTTGAGAAGCAATAAATGAAACTGTGGCCCTTTTCCTTTTTTTTTGATAAATTTCAAAATTAACCCTTGTATTTGAATTAAAGTAAAATTTCCAAGTGTAAAATGAGGAGGAAAATAAATTTTAATGGGATAAAATTGTAATTGCAGTTAGAGTAGAAAATGAAGTGTGGTGAGGTATATAACATTATTATGTATATGTTGATCTCACCCTTCATTTCTTGCCTAGGTGGCTCCATCCTCACCTCTACTTAAGTTATCATCTTATTGAATAGTAAAAACCTTTTACTCCTTATTATATAGATATATATACGATACACATACTTATGCCTAAAATTGTCTTACTTTCGAATACATTATTTATCCAGATTAATTCACCTAAATCTTTTAAAAGACTTCCTTTTTTATCATTTTGACATTCATCCCTTTATTTAACACATGGTTAAATATTTGAAACAACTCCACTTGAATTGACCGAAATTACCCTATTCATTTTAACCAATCCACATTAATATTTTCATTGAAAATCACAGCTTTCAACACATGCGAATACCATTTTAGAAAATATTTATTTGGTCTCTGAAAACCTTTTACAACACACCCTTATATTAATTATGGAATGAACCACGTAGCTGCTTGACCACCCATTGACCCACTTACTTTACTTTTTTTCTTACGTTATGGACATTAATCAATTACACATTTACTTGTCCATTTTAACCTTTACTAGAATATTTATTAGTTCATTCAAGTTAGGTTGTCTTAACATGTTTTCACCACACAACCCATTTTTTGACATGTTCCTTATTCCTTTATCTTTGTCTTGGAATCTTTAAATAACTGTGTAATTTAATGGGTTCCACACTACCGACGACACCACCATATGCTCTGGCTAGTGTTTCGAGTCTTTTACCAACGGGGCTCCGAGCCCTCCTTAATTCTCTCGATATCATTCGAGTTCCTTTTTAATATTTTTTAATATTTTTCAAATGTCCACATTAGTCCAGTTTTCCTTTTACCCGCCCGAAGCCAAAAGTAGAGGTTTCACCCCAACTTGTGTTACACTTTGAAAAATCATCATTTTATGACCTTTACATTTTAACTTTGATTTTATTACTAAAATCATGTTCATTTGGACTATCATGTGTAAAATCCTATCCAACATTTCTATTTAATAAAAATATTTCACTTTATGTAAAATTACCATTACCCTTTTGTTTCCAAATGCACTTTTTACTCCATTTGACAAGTGTTAATTTTTTCAAATACCATTAAGTTACCCACACTAACTTCTTAAGTATTTTTAACACCTTAACACCTTTTTAACCCTTTGGAGTAATATTCTTCTCAGTTGGGAACATCTTTATTTCAATACTTTTATTTCCAAGAGTCAACATATAAGACTACTTCATAAGAAAAACACCATTTTCTTTATTAACACGTGCAATCTTACAGCCTTAATTCACGTCTATTATCAAAATACCACAAGTTTATATGCATGAGAAAATGGATTTTAAATCATAAAATCCTTTCAAATAAGTTAAACATACATTTTTTCTAGAAATTCTCAATACTTGGAAAATATGCTTTTCAAGTCATAAAGACATTTTTAATTTCTTCAAGCTCAACAAATGTCCATTTTCATGAAATCTCGATTTTCAAGAGAATTTGGAACTTTATTTCACAAACACTATAGCAAGTGTTCAACACCAAATTTCTAGAAAATACACCATTTGCATAAAATGCCAATTTTAACATTTTAAAACTTTGAAATATATATTCATCCTTTATTTCCAACAAAATAACATTTTTACCAACATATTTATCCGACAAAATGTTTAATAATAATCTAGAAACCATCATTTATTCATGTGCATTCTACTTATGTAATCTAACCACGAGTCTACTAGTAATGCAAATAAAGTCTTAAACATTAAGGATAGATCTTCCCACCTCAAAGACTTCAAATGGTGGTAAAGAAGTTGGTGTAGGTGGATCAACTCCCACTTCCATAGGTGGTGTCGAGGGGTTACCAATTGCATCATCCATGTGTGCTCCATTTATGCTTCTAATAAAGGCCCTAAGAAAACTCTATTCAAACTCCATGGAAGCTTCCCCCTCAATCTTTAAGAACCCCCAACAAAGCTCCACAAATTCATAGCTCCACTCAATACTGGTGGAAATGTGTGTTGTAGGCTTGAATGTGGTGGTTTATTGTAGTGAAATTGTGGTGGGAAGGTGGAGAGAAACTAACAATGGTGTAATACTACTCCACCATCTCTCTCCCTCTTCCATCTTCTTTTCTTTTCCAAATGCCCCAGATGAGCCAAACAAACCCTTATAAAAGCCCTCCAAAGCCTAAAATTTCCATTTTCCCCAAATGGGCTTATCAGAGCTCGATAACTCATCAAATCAAGGGTACAGAACGTGACAACGCATAAGGACAATCTGATACAAAAAATTTCAAAATGTGTCATTTGAATGACATTGAGCCCCGTTCGAATGATAAGGGCATCTCGTTAGATCCTTGGATTCTAACGACATTCAAACGACCATTGAAAGTGATACAATAGGGTCTCGTTAGAAGATGGTTCAATCCCCTTCTTCTAATGAGACCTAAATCTTGTTCGAATGATCATATTTCTGTTCAACCCCTCCAAATTCCAATTTTACCAAAAATTTTAACAATTATCATCAAGCCCCACTTCAGCATAATTTATACATAATTTAAATGAAATATTAGGGTGGGGTACTTCAAACTTCCCTTCTTGGGGAATTTTGTCCCCAAAATTCTTGATCCGTACATTCTTTAGATTCGAGGGGTTTACTAACTCTCATTCGAGGTCATAGAACCCTCTAAGATAAAATGATGAAAGTCTTTAATACTTGAATAACATTACACACCGTCACACGAGGTTTGTCACTAGATGTTCACCATCTCTCTAACTATGAGCATCACATAACCGACTTTCAATCTCCCCTCACTTGATGATTATGTTCAAATAAGTCCTAGGACCAACTTTGCAAGTACCCTATAGTAAAATGGTGCCTCAACGGGAAAACTTCTTTAATGACCAACACTCACCCAAAAGTGAATCATAATACAACAAATCATTATGTTCAACATCGAGAACTATTTCCAAGCTTTGGACTACACATCCTGCGCCTAGAAATTTTTTAGGTTATCCCGACTATACAATTTGCATGAACTTGCCATTATCTACACAATGCTAATTTCTCACTCCGAGAAGTAATACACCTACCAAATCATCATTGTGCGTTCGACTGACACCTTTCACTGCATCACTCTGATGACCCTATCACTACCCTAGGTTTCACACCTTAGTGAATTCACTTGAGCCTAACACTAATCCACTCCCCGTGGTAAACAAACACCATGTTCTAAGTTTTTCTTCGATTTCTAACACTATACAGTATCCTCAAGCCATCATCCATGTCTTTACAACCAAATCCACTAACTGCCATGTCGGCTAGTCGAAAGGTCAATAATCCTAAGGAAGATAATACTACAAGCAAATCATGTGGCCAAAAGCGCAACCACCCATACATAGAACTTTATGATATATCAAGAATACCTCAGATTGGGTGCACCCAGTTACTGAGATGCATTGAACATACCTGGTCCAGTGTGCTTTACCAGGACTAACCGTGTCGTACCATGACATGGTACGAATCCAAGTTACCACATATATGATAATATCGATCCTCGATTACTAAAACTAACATGGACACACGAGAGAATAAGGAACAAGCAACCATCCTGAGGAATCCCTCCTATATGCATCCAACTATGATTCACGAAAGTGAACCTATGCAATATGATTGAAGTCATATCACTCATCCCCAATGTTCTCACTAGGTACTAATCATATCCACATACCTTGGCTTGGGTCATGAGCCATGATGAATCGAATCACAACCATTCATTCTTGTAATACAAAAGCATCATACGAACCTGTAGTTCTCTAAGAAGTCAATGCTCGACTTCCTTCCTTGGGAATGAGGCCCTACTCCTCGCATCCTAAGCACATATGAACTACTCGAATTGGAGAATGCCTAACTCCCTTGTTCACACTGACCTACTCCACTTACCAGTGACAATGTCACCAACCTACTACACCTAGGTCACCATCTTCCTTATCATATCATGATCAACATCCCAAATTACCATAGGCATTACTCAGTTCAAGATAGGCTTTCACCTTTTCGTGTATTTTGACAACATGAGATTGCCACCAAGCTTACTTCCAGGTTCTACCCAAATTGAATTTACATGTCACTGGCCTCCATTGGAATTCTAAGGCTAGTATGTATCACACAAGGCTATATTTCAAATCCATACCGACTTGGTAGGATGTTCCAAGAGCTAATCCTAGGACACCGTCAACACACGTCCAGATTCTAATCATGCTTTGATATTTCCTTACCTCGGTTGACAATTCAAGTCTCTGCATGGCTTCATCAACCTAAGTCTCAAATACATTTCCTACTATTCCTCAAAATCAAGTGTCACATTGCCACTACTATTGATTCCATGACACCTTGGCATCACGACCATAATGACACAAGCTTTCGACTTACCTTAGGGATTGCACCACCTATCTGTGTCAATTTGGGAAGTCTCACTCGACACATATACTATACAAATCTTCTAAACCTTAACCAGCAATTTGAGATCATCACCTAACCCCCAACAAAATCATCTCCACAATGGAATTAACTGGTCTCTTAAGGTCACCGAACACATTCTATGTAAAAGTCCCCAAATTTGACCAGATTTCATCATCTATACCTTTACCATTATAGGTGCGCTCTACAAACCTATTAATACCCACATCGTGATTACTTGGTGCTCACAAAGATACTAGTCTATGACTTCCACATATGGAGTAACTTAATCATAGAATACCTTAGGAGGTAAAAAAATGTCAATTTATATCCCCAATGACGCCACACACAATTAGTCCTATGGACACCCAAGGATGACCTTAAACTACATTCACACTAGGATTACCTCACATCTAGCCATTACCTCGATGGCTAAATGAGCCTTGACACTTAGATAACATTCTTATCTCTGTACCAAACAACTATGACCATAAGACGCATACCAAACCATAACCAATACTACTGCAAATTCTAGTAGGGTACACGACATCAGCTACAACCTATAAACCTCTAGCTCTGCATCATTGAAATCGCTAAAGATCCTATTCTTTAAAATCACATCATAATTTCTAACACGTTGACATAGAAAACTACATAGAGTTCACTCCCAAGTCTCCTCAACCATCATCATATGTAATATACTTTTCGCAATTTGACTATAACTCTCATCATACCACAATAAGTACAACTTTCCATCAAGAATGACCAAGACACTTATAATAATATTCTCTTAGAACCTAAGACCGGGTACACATCCCGAGTGTTGACCAACATGGTTCATCAATCCCACTAAATCATCAATTGCCGTACGGTGTGATACCATCCTAAGGATCGAATTCGGCTATCCACATCATTAGTACGAACTACCCGAAGTTCCTATTATAGAATTTAACGTATTTATATCACCAATCATCAGTGTCTAGGTATGACGCACTAGCTACCTAATCTTCAAGGTTGACTTTACACGAGGCATGTTTCAAATTCAATAGATTCCATTCATGATTATCTACACTTCAGTTGGCTTCTCATATCACTATGGATTGACACCTAAGTACCTCACACTAAATCATGCGATGTCATCACTACTGGCTTGCACAGACACTCGCAACTAACTAGCATAAATCAAAAGAACAGAAGTGATTAATGATGACTAACTTAGTCACCTATCTCGTGGAGATGAATTAACTCTTTGTGCTAACCTCCTTGACCTCACCATCGAGGGCACGAACAAAACCGCCATAAAGACTACCATGATAGGCCCAAACCAACACTGATGTCGAAAGATCCATTACTGACGTCACAATGTCACTCCAGAAAGGAACCTTAAATCTAGATCTTTGATACCATTTGTAACGCCTGCGGTAATCCTGAAATTTCTTCTCTCACCCACGGGGTAGGGAAAAAGGGTGGAGAAACAGTCTCTTACCCTCTTACTCCTTATGAGTCCTTCGGTCATCGTCGGTGAGGGGGGAATGTAAATAGATGGATTTACTAGCCTATTTTGCACAAAGAAGGAAAAAGAACATGCCGTTTCCTTGAGAGAGCGGCATTAAAGACAAATTCATGCTTGCAAAACCATTAGTTCAAAGGTTCGGGGGATAATTTACCGAATGAGAATGTGTTAGACACTTATCCCTCCCTTTTGGTCTCTCATAGGCTTATGTTATTATTTTCCTTTAATTTTCCATAAAATATGTGTGAGTGTATATATAATGGAGATCGGAATCACCTAACTCATGCCATGGAAGAGATAAAGTGAGGTCATCCATAGGAATGTTACCAAAAATAATATTAAAAATGTGATTTATGCTTTTATCGTGATATTGATCGTTATAATGAAACAATAATATGCGTTGGATAAAATTATTCTAAGTATTACAAACATAATATGTATTAAAATAATGTAGAAATGGAGAATTTGGGAAAATTGGAATATTGGACTCGAGTCTCAAATTTTGACCCAAAATGCCTACGTAGCCTATAAAGGCATCAAAGTCCACGTAGTTCGCATGCGACATAAGGGCGGGGTTTATTCCATAGATTCGAACTTGATTTTATTATATGTGTGTAGAAAATGTGTTTTTAGTTTTGAAAAAGTGTGATGGTTCTCCCGTTGGAATTTATAGGTGTAACCCTCTTTTTTTAGTTTTTTAATTTTTATAGAAAATAAAGTATGTGAAATATAACTAATAAAAACGTGAGATGTTAATGTGTATGAACTAAAGTAAAAGCTAGAATAAGAATTTATGTAATTAATGCAAAAATAAGAAATTTAAAGAGAGAGAAGAATTTTGGACCTTCTTTGAAGAATTGAAGCTTGATCTTGATCTTAAATGAACTCCCTTGAGTGTTGAGAGGAATGTTGGAAGAGAGAGAATGAGATTTTTCCAAATTGGGTGTGAAAAGGATGGGAATTTAAGATGGAATGAAATTTCACATAGGGAAACTTTGCTGATTGCAAGCTAATGTTTCTAAAATCACTGATTCTGATGGATCTGAGATGTGCCTTGACAGTGAGGTCATGACCTCTATTTATAAAGTAAAGGGATGTTGATCGGTATGGTCCCAACCTCACTAATTGGAAGGTAACCCTAAACTGGACATTCCAATTGATAATCTCGTGCATATTTTTTCAAAAAAATGATCGTAGAACCCAATCCGTTGATCTAAATAGCGCACGGGGCATACCATTAGAAAGGTAATTTTGAGAAATTTAAGAATCCTTTGTTCTGTTCTGGGGTCTGGGGTTGACTTTAGGTCAAAAGTGGCTCAGAAGTGCTCGTCAGTCTTTTGGATTAGAGATCGTCAGACGAAAATAGATCGTTTGTCTGAACGATAAGTCAAAATCATGCACGGGAGGACCATTGGAAAGTTTATACGAGTTACTTCAACATTACAAAGATCTTCACTCGGTTCAAAAAGTTGACTTTGGTCCACCGAAGTCCAAAAGCGCTCGGTGACCTTTATGAGTAAAATGGGTCTTTTGTCTGTATCATAAGGCTGATTCGTGCATGGGGCGGATCGTTGGAAAGGATATTTAGTGCCCTTCAAAGATTCATTCAGTCTCATTGGAGATGAAGAGTTAACTTTGGTCAGACAGAGCCCGAGAGCGCCCGGTGGCCTCCGAATCAATTTTCGAGAGAAAATGGATCGTTCATCTGAATGGTTATCCAGTTTTGTGCATGAGGTGGACCGTTAGAAAGGGGTTTCATTGCCCTTCGTATATTTAAATATATTTTTCTCTAACGATGAAGATGATTTGTGTCAAATCGGGGTCCGGGAGCACCCGGTGGCCTCCAGATCGTTTTTTTATGATAAAATGGTCCATTCATCTGAAACTGTTATGCCAATTGCCGCACGGGGTTGACCGTGGGAAATGGGATTTAGATCCATTTAAAGATTTATTGATATTTTTATCTAACAATCGAGTTGATCGGACTTAAACGGGGCCCAAGAGCACCTGATGGCCTCCAAATTGATACTCAGTATAACCTAGGGTTCGTAGTGAAATGGGGAGGTGATTGGGACCTAAGGAGATACTTAGGGGGTTCTAGAATGTGGTGTCTATAGATCCCCTTGGCAGGTGAACTTGGAACAAGTGAAAGCCGTGGAATAGACACCACAATATGTTTTGGGAAGTGATCGATTCTGTGGACCTAAGGGATAAGGATGAGGTCAATTATGAGGACCTAAGGAAATACTGGGGATAGACGATTATACGGGCCAAGGTTAATTCTAAGGATATAAGGTGGGAGAGACCAATTTTTTGGGCCGAGGTCAATTCTAAGGACCTAAGATATGAGCGACCAATTCATACGGCCGAAGCCAGTTCTGAGGGGTTAAGGTAGGGAGCGACCGATTTTGTCGCCCGAGGTCAGTTTTGAGGACCTTAAGTTAAATAACCAATTCTAAGGGTCAAACCCAATTTTGAGGTCTTAAGTAGATATAACCAATTCTACGGGTCAAATCTAATTCTGAGGGCTTAGGTAAGGATAACCAATTCTGAAGGTTGAAGCCAATTCTAAGAGCTTAGGTAGGGATGGCCAATTCTGTCGGTCGAGGTCAATATTAAGGACCTTAAGTAGAAGCGACCAATTCTTCAAGTCAAAGCCAATTTTGAGGTCTTAAGTAGAGATGACCAATTATGCGGGTCGAAGCCAATTATGAGGGCTTAAGTAGAGGAGACATATTCTACATTCCAAAGCTAATTTTGAGGGCTTAAGTATAGGTGACAATTCTGTGGGTCGAAGCCAATTATGAGAGCGTAAGTATGGGTGACCAATTCTGTCGGCCATGGTCGATTCTGAGGACCTGAGTTGAGGTGACCAATTCTGAGGGTCAAAGCCAATTCTCAAGGCTTAAGTTGAGGGGACCAATTATGCGGGTCAAAACCAATTTAGAAGTCTTAGGTAGGGATGACTGATTAGTTGCAAATATTGTATATCTTGCGCCCGTTAATTATGCATGCACACACGCTTGCGACCGTTATTTCACGTATTTAAGCTCTTGTACTGTATAACCCTTGGTTTCCATATATATATGCTTTGCGAGGTTTATTTGAGTTTTTGTAGGGATTGGAATGCTAAACGGTGCAAGTACGCGTCATCTGGGAACGTTCAGTGCTTTACGCAACTTCAGGGGTAATTCTGTCATTCCTACATTCGAGCTTTGTGCCCGAACCTTTCACGGATGTTGTAGTTCTTCTTGCCAACTTCTCGTAGCCCCTGACGGTTTGTCAATTTGGTTCACGATGACCAAGTTATGGGCGTTTTCCCGAGCCCCGTTGTTGTGTATCAAAAGAGGGGAGAGTGCTGATGTTTGCAGGAGCGGTCGACCGGTCCAAGATAAGCGGTCGACCGGTGTTTTGCCTTTGCCTTCGAAATGAGACAGTGTGCCCTCTCCTTGGTGAGCAGTCGACCGGTCACTGACCAGCGGTCGACCGGTACTTCATTTTCTGCAAAACCCCCGCAGTTTTGGTTTGGCCTTACCACCCTTGTTTTGTGGTTTTCTTCCACTTAGTATATATTTGTGGTGGTTTATTCTTGTAAAGCATCTGATTACATTCGTGTGAAAAGAAATAGATAAAAGGGATTTTTGTTGGCTTCTCTCTCTCTCCTAGGGCTAGATAATTTGCTTGTCATTTTCATCATCAACTTCATTTATTGCAAGTAAATTTCCTCCTCTATTGTTTCTTGTTGATCTTTGTTACAGTGTGGTGCAATTAATGTTGTGTTTGTGCCTTGAATGCTTATTCTCATTATAGTTATTACACTTACTATTAGCTTAATGATGTGTTTTGATATGGTTGGTGTCATGAGTAGCTAATCTCCCTAGGTTGGGAGCATAAACCCACCTTGGAGAGTTTAATTCTTGGCTTGGTTCAATGATTAAATCCAATAAATGGGTGTGTGGGTTGAGATTGGAGTTTCATAGGATTTTATCCTCTCTTATCATGTAAGGGTTGTATTTTAAGACTTAACTCCAACATCAACGCATTTGTTCGATAATATATTGTTACCTTCATCTTATATTGTTGGGTTGACATCCTTCATGTAGGATTGTTGATATTGATATATTATTCCCATTTTATTGTGATTTAATCGGAAGAATCCGTTGAGTTATGCGCATCCGAGGTGGGAGAATGCTCCTTAACCTTTTGTTAAAGAATCGTTTCATAATCCTGTTTATAAATCTCGCTTGTTCTGTTTCTATTTTGTGAAGTGTTCCATTTGTCTTGGTTCGCTTTGGTTCGTTACAACACGTATAACCTAAATCATCTTTTCTTTTTATCTTTTATTCTTGTTTATTGATTTTTAACTGAAAGAATATCCTCGGTACTTCATATAACTCCCTGCGGAAATCGACCCCGGTCTTACCGGTCTTTTATTACTCTCGCGATTAGCGTACACTTGCGCTATACAATTTTCTGAGCGAGTCAAAGTTTTTGGCGCCGTTGCCGGGGACTTATTAGTAACGACTATATTGATTTAGTTCTTTGTCGATAAACCTTTTGCATTTAATTGTTTGAGCTAGTGTTGTTTGTGAAGGATAGGTCTTCTGTCCTAATGAGCAACGCTTCGAACCAAGGGATCGCCGGGGACTACAGACCACTATTTTCTTCTGAAGGCTCAAATAATCTCTTCAATAACCCTGGGGAATCGTCTCAACATCGGTACTCGCTTAATACGGCACCATCCCAGACAGACTTGCCATCCATATCACAATACCCGAGTGCACCCCCCTCGGTACGATCTTTTGATCCCCATATGGAGTATAATTATGCGCCCCCGCGGGCTGCTGCCCCTGTGCGCCAATCATTTGGCGATTACCTCCGACCGGAGACAGTCTCCGTGCCCGGATGCATCACATTCCCGTTTAACCACGGAGCTTTCCACTTTCGGAATGGTATGATTAATCTTTTGCCTTCCTTTCACGGGATGGAAAATGAAAACCCTTATCGCCACATAAGAGACTTTGAAGAGGTGTGCAACACTTTTTCCGATCAAAATTGCACACCCGATCTTGTGCGGCTTAAGTTATTTTCATTTTCCATTAAAGACAAAGCGAAAGATTGGTTGATTACCCTTCCCCCCAACTCTGTGGGGAATTGGCAGCAGCTGCAGGACCTCTTTTTAAAGGAATTCTTTCCCATACATAAGACAAACGCGCTCATGAAACAAATTCAAAACTTTCAACAATATGATCATGAGACGTTTGACAAATGTTGGGAACGCTTTAAATCTTTAAAGCGGTCTTGCCCGTATCACAATTTTGATCAGATGCGATTAATTTCAATCTTTCACGGAGGGCTTAATCCTTTGACCAAACAATTGGTCGAAACAATGTGTCAAGGTAGTCTTGTAGACTTGAGTAGTGAGGAGGTAGAGGCCCATTTCGAGTTTGTCTCAAAGACATCTCGGGGATGGGACACATCGAACCCTTACGACCGAACTGTTCGCGATAACCCGGTCCCTCGTGGGCAAACCAGTGGTTTGAGTATCCTACAGGAAAATCAAGATACTCAAGCCAAGTATGACCAGTTATGTCGTAGAATTGACGCAATGCAACTCACACAACAACCCCCACCCATGGAAACCATCAAAAAGGTTTCTGTTGTGGAGGAAGTTGTGTGCGTTATTTGTGACAACATTGGCCACCAAACGAGGGAGTGTCCATCACTCCCTAGCATTAAAGGCCAGTTGCAAGAGCAAGCCAATGTTATAGGGGCATATCGGAAGCAATACTCCAATGCCCCGTTCGATCCCAATAACCCTCCCTACAATCCTAGTTGGAGGACAACCCATCCTCTGATGAGTTGGAAGGACCATAACTCCAATTCTCAAATAGCCCCAACTCCGAACTTTCAAGGCCCGTGTCAGCCCCCCCAATTTCAACAACCGCCCCCATATCAATCACAACAACACCCGCCCGCGGGACCACCCGCTTCGTATTTACCGCCTCAGAGGCGCCATAATGAGGAACAATATGCGACTGTTCAAAAAGTGTCACAACTTGAACAGTCTATCTCGCAAATGGTGCGCACTATGCAAGAGATGCAAATCTCTCTTGCTCAGTTGGTTCAGAATTCCCAAGGAGTCGCGAGACCCCTTCTCCCGGCACAACCTCAACCCAATCCCAAAATCCAAATGGGTAATGAGGGCTCCACCTCAAGTACGTCGCACACTGAGCATGCTAAGGGTATTGCCACCCTTAGGAGCGGCAAAATGGTCGACAACAAAGTTGTGCGACCATCGCCGGAGCCGCCCATTCATGCTAAATCCCAAGGCAAAGCCGTTGCTACTGAGGACGTGCCATTGCAGGGTCCCGCTAACATAGATGATGACATCCCCAAAGAGGGAGATGATCCTATTATTGTGAAAGGCCCAATTTGTCCCATTCCGGCACCTTTTCCTCAACGACTTAGGGTAAATCCCACAAAAGCCTCCGAAGAGGGGTTTCTCGAGTTGTTCAAGCAAGTGAACATGAACATCCCCCTCCTAAAGGCAATTGAACATGTGCCCAAGTACGCCAAGTTTATAAAAGACTTGTGTACGGTCAAAAGGAGACAAAGTGTGCGCTCAAAGGCATACATGGCCGCCCAAGCTAGTGCTATCATAACCAATGAACTAGCCCCAAAATTCAAAGACCCGGGTTGCCCCACCATTTCATGTGTGATTGGGGAGACTAGAATTGAACGCGCCCTCCTCGATTTAGGAGCAAGTGTAAACTTGCTTCCTTATTCGGTATATCTCGAGTTAAAGCTCGGTGATATTAAATCAACTCCTGTCACGTTACAACTAGCCGACCGTTCGACTAGGATACCTAGAGGAGTTGTAGAGGACGTGATTGTCCAAGTTGATTCTTTCTACTACCCTGTAGATTTTATCATATTGGACACTCAACCCGTGCCTAATGGGACTGCACAAATCCCTATCATTCTTGGACGCCCATTTCTCGCCACCGTGAATGCGAACATCAATTGCAGAAATGGGGTGATGAAACTCTCATTTGGGAACATGACGGTTGAGGTCAATGTGTTCAACCTCCTCAAGCAACCCCAATTTAGCAATGAGAGTGAGGATGCGGTTGAGTCTGTGGCTTGTATCGACACACTTGTGCAAGATTGTTTTGACCTCTCCCATTTTCAAGATCCATTAGAGGCAATTCTTGCTAACTCCCTGGAAAGCGGTTTGCTCCTTAATGATAAGGGCTGTGAAGATGCCCTTTATGCAAACTGTTTTTCACTGAATGGGGAGTTAGTGGACATGTGTGATTCCCTCGAGCACATTGAGGAGGTGAATGAAGGGTTGGATGGTAACAACATAGATGGTGACGGTGGAAGTGACCTCACGCATAATGAAAGCGACGGGGTTAGCGAAGACTCGATGTGGATATCCCACTTTGAGAAACTACCCCCACGCGACTCTTTTCCTTTCCCGTCGAGTGTTTCAATGCCTAGCCTCGAGCTCAAAACCTTGCCAAAGGAGCTCAAGTATGCTTTCCTAGGTGGTGAGAACACTTTTCCGGTGATTATAGCGGCGAACCTTGATAATTGTCAAGAGGAGGCCTTACTTGGGGTGTTGAGAGAACACAAGAGTGCTATAGGATGGTGCATTTCCGACTTAAAAGGGATCAATCCCTCCATTTGCACTCATAGCATCTATTTAGAGGAAGATGCCAAACCCACCCGTCAAATGCAAAGACGGTTGAACCCGATTATGAGTAAGGTGGTGATGGCGGAGGTAATCAAATTGTTGGATGTGGGGATAATCTACCCCATTTCCGATAGCGAGTGGGTGAGCCCGACACAAGTTGTGCCAAAGAAGTCGGGTGTCACTGTTGTCGAGAGTGCGGAGGGTGACCTTTTACCCTCACGCATTCCTACCGGCTACCGCGTGTGCATTGATTATAGAAAGCTTAACGCGGTCACAAGGAAAGACCACTTTCCATTACCCTTTCTTGACCAAATCCTAGAACGGGTAGCCGGACATATGTATTACTGTTTTCTTGATGGATACTCGGGGTACAATCAAATCGAAATAGCCCCCGAGCATCAAGAGAAGACCACGTTCACTTGCCTGTACGGCACTTTTGCCTTTCGGAGAATGTCTTTGCAATGCACCGGCAACATTTCAACGGTGCATGCTGAGCATATTCAGTGACATGGTGGAACATTGTAGAAGTCTTCATGGACGACTTCAGTGTCTTTGGTAATACATATGATGATTGCCTAGCCAATCTGAAAAGAGTGCTAGCGAGGTGTATTGAGAATAACCTTATTCTCAATTGGGAGAAGTTTCACTTCATGGTGACACGAGGGATAGTTTTGGGCCATATCGTCTCCAACGACGGTATTCAAGTTGACAAAGCTAAAACCGAAGTTATAGCCAACCTTCCCGCTCCGAAAAACCTCAAGGATGTAAGGTCCTTTCTTGGTCACGCCGGTTTCTACCGACATTTTATTCAGGATTTTAGCTCGATCGCACGCCCCATGTGCGCTCTTCTTGCTAAAGATGCTCCGTTTCTGTGGAGTAATTCATGCCAGGAATCTTTCGATAAATTGAAATCGATGTTGACCACCGCCCCTATAATGCAAGCGCCCGATTGGACCCTTCCATTCGAGCTTATGTGCGACGCGAGTGATTATGCCGTGGGGGCGGTACTTGGTCAGAGGAGGGATAAAAAACCACACGTGATTTCTTATGTTAGTCGCACGCTAGACAGTGCACAGATGAACTACTCCACCACGGAGAAAGAGCTACTAGCAATAGTTTTCGCGTTGGACAAATTCCGGGCGTACTTGGTTGGATCTCCCATTGTGTGTTTCACCGACCATGCCGCACTTAAGTACCTTCTTTCTAAGAAGGATGCGAAAAGTAGGCTCATTCGTTGGGTTCTCCTCCTTCAAGAATTTGACCTCTCTATCAAAGACAAAAAAGGGGTGGAGAATGTAGTTGCGGATCACTTATCCCGACTTACATTTGATCATGATCATATCGACCCCATCCCAATCCAAGAGTGCTTCCCGGATGAGCAACTCATGGCCGTTTCTACGTTGCCATGGTTTGCTGATATCGCTAATCTCCTTGTCACCGAGGCCTACCCACCGCACTTTTCAGCTAAGGACAAGGAGAGACTTTCTATGGTGGCCCGGCCATTTTTCATAGATGATCCATACATGTACAAGCTATGTCCGGACCAAATCATACGCAAGTGTATCCCAAATGATGAGATAGCAAGTGTCTTGTTGTTTTGTCACGAAGGTGCATGTGGGGGACACTTTTCTTCCCAAAAGACCGCTCTCAAAGTTTTACAATGCGGTTTCTATTGGCCAACGATCTTTAAAGATGCGCATGCCTTATGTAAAATTTGCGCCCGTTGCCAATCTATTGGGAAGATAACAAAAAGGAACATGATGCCCCTTGCCCCTATTCTCGTAATCGAAATTTTCGATTGTTGGGGAATAGACTTCATGGGTCCGTTCCCAAAGTCCAATCATTTTGAGTACATTTTAGTCGCAGTCGACTATGTATCAAAATGGGTTGAAGCCGTGCCTACAAGGAACAATACCGCCAAGGTGGTGTTGAAATTCCTCAAAGAGAACATCTTGGCTCGCTTCGGCACACCCAAAGCACTCATAAGCGACCAAGGCGTCCACTTTTGTAACGATATATTCCGCCGCTTGATGTCGCAATATGGGGTAACCCATAAGGTTGCCACCGCCTATCGCCCGCAAACCAATGGCCAAGCAGAATTGGCAAACAGGGAGATAAAGGGCATTCTTGAGAAGACTGTGGATCCTTTAACTAAGGATTGGTCGTATAGGTTAACCGACGCGCTATGGGCGTATCGGACGGCCTATAAGACACACCTCGGAATGTCCCCGTACCGTGTGGTTTATGGGAAAGCTTGTCACTTGCCGGTTGAGCTTGAGCACCGGGCATATTGGGCTGTAAAAAAGCTCAATTTTGACATTAACGAAGGGGGTGACCTTCGTAAGTTCCAACTCAACGAACTTGAGGAGTTGCGGAACGATCAATACGAGAATTCTCGTATCTTCAAGGCTAAAACCAAGGCCTTTCATGATAGAAGGATAGTGCGCAAGCACTTGGAGGTGGGCCACAAAGTCCTACTCTATGACTCTCGCCTCCACCTTTTTCCCGGGAAATTGCAATCCCGGTGGAACAGACCGTTCGTGGTGCAAAAGATACACGATCACGGTGCCGTCGACATTTTAAACCCAAGAACCGGAACCATTTCTAAGGTGAATGGGCAGAGGCTCAAGCCTTTCTTGGAGGGGTTCAATCCCGAGCTTGCTGAAATACCTCTTGAGGATCCACCTCTTTCGGGCCCCTCGGAGGGTGTCACGACGTAGGTTTCGGATTGTCCCTACTTTTTTGGATTGCCTCGTTTCATATTGATTCCGAGGCAAACGTGCTTATGCACATTCGGTTATATATCTATCACCCCGAGAGCGTCCCGTAGTCGTGTTGAGAGAATTGTTGATTTAGTTGAGCTTTTAGCAGAATGTGAGGTGGATTGAAAAACAGAGTCGCGGTCGACCGGTCAAGTACCAGCGGTCGACCGCTGAAACCAAACCAAGCCCACTGCCTCCACTCCAAAGGTTTTTTGTAAAGTGCGGTCGACCGGTCAAAGACCAGCGGTCGACCGGTTGTTTTTTATCGAGCATACTGTCTCAAGTGCCAGGCTTAAATATAAAGCGCGGTCGACCGGTCCCAGACCAGCGGTCGACTGCACGCCTCAGTTATTTTGCCCTAGCCGTTTCATTTCCCCCTCATTTCTCTTATACTCTCTCAACTTCTCCCATTCTCTCTTCACCCGAAATTCTCAAAATTAAGCCCTAAGTCCATTTTTCTCTCCCATTCCACTTCCATTACCCTCCTCCATCATTCAAGGTATGAATCCCACTACTATTTTCATATTGCATTTACTGATTGTGGGTATTCTTGGGTATATTTCGTGATTTTGGGTTGATTTTTGTTGGGGTTTTTGGGAATAATTTTTGATTTGTTTTTGATGCTCTCATTGTTCCACTCACTTTCTCACTCACACACATATTTTCCATTGATTGTGTTGATTGTGTTGCTGAATTGAATGTTGTAGCTTGTATTTGTTGTTGCCCCAAATTGTGCCCTCACCCTATTTTTGCTACCTTGCAAACTGCTTTCTCGTTAAAATCCCATTCATGGCAAAATGTTAATGTTTATTCTTGAGATTGCCATGAATGGGGGATCTTGGTTAGTACAAAATTGCTCCATACCCCTGTTTTCCGGTTTTGCAGGCTAAGTGTTTGTTCAAATGCCTCAATGAACACATTTTCATCTTTTGGACATTTTCTTGCTTGCAAATTCAGTCCTTACCATTGCAAATTTAGTTTCAACTACACTGTTGTACTAATTTCTGTTTTGCAAGTATAATGGGTGACGTTGACAAATACAAGCTGTCTCGATGCGTGCCTCCTAAAGGCATCGATGGGTTCCGTTGTGCCCAAGAAAAGGAGTGGTTTGAGGCATTCTTTTCAACTTCAAAACGCCCGCTTGCAATCAATTTGGCGTGGAAAATGGATGACCTTCCCCATCCAGTCTTGTCCATTCTTAAGCGGTATAATTGGGACTCGTTGGTGGGAAGTCCATTCACGATAAATGAAGAACTGGTGCGCATTTTCTATGCCTCTTTGATCAAATGCAAGGGAGAAAAGGGTGTCTTCGAGGCTTTTGTACGTGGAGTTCGGATCACGTTTAGGCGGAAGGACTTGGCCCGCTGGATGGGCAATGTGGCTGACCCGTTCCCATTTGTGAGCCTCTCTGAAGAGGCGACCTTTGATTTGGACACACTTATAGAGTTTCTTGCCCCGGGAGAGGTTTGGACCAAGAAGATGTTCCGGTCGGCCGCGATGGCAGATTTACCAAGGCTGTTGCACTATGTCAACGTGCATTGTTTGATGGTCACCAACAATAGATCCGAGGTGCGCCATAAGCATGCTGTTTTCCTCTACACACTTCTGAAGCAATCGGGAGACATTAATCTCCCGCAATACTTTTTGAATCAAATGTATTTGGCATCTAAGGAAAAGGCATGGAACGTCTCCCTTCCATTGCCCGGTATAGTGACACAAATTTGCATTCAAGCCAAGTGCCCCGAGCTCCCTTCGGATAGGAAAGTGGACCCCAAACCCATCCTAACTAGAGATAACATCAAGAGGTGCTTGCAGCACTACTGGGGTGAGCCGGCAGTTCAGAAGAGGCTGAGAGTGGTCGTTGTGGATGTTGACGAGGAGACAGAGCTGAGGAGGGCAGAGCAGGGCTCAGGCCAGCACACTGAGGTGCCTACCGCACTTACCGACGCCCGCTTTGCGGCGTTCGAGGCACGGCACGAGCGCATATGGGAAGAGACCCAGTTACTGCTGGCGACTTTGGAGTCCCGGTTTGACCAGTATGGGGTTGAACAGATCCAGGACCGGACCAAGCGGCGACACGAGTTTCATATGGTCCAGTCCATGATGCGTGATCTCTATATCCAGCAGCATGGCCCTGAGGCGCCGCTTCCGCCGCATTTTCAGAGTCCGTACGACCCAGCTAATCCGGGTTCATCCAGTGGTGCGGGTTTCTAGTCTAGTGTATGGGGCATATTGGGTGGTTTTTTCTGATGGCTGATGACTTGTTTCATTTTTGGGGGCGACTATGCGAACTATGTATTCTCTGTTTTTTTTACATTGATTAAGATGCTTGTACTGAATTCTATGATATTAGTAATGATAATTTAGTTGTTGTTGAATTATTAGATTTTGATGTGTATACATTTTTTCAAATCCTATGTCCACCATCAATTATCTAGTATCTGCATTTCAACCCCTCTAAACTATTGAGACTCATGGCATGTTTCTTTCTAACTTAATCATTGTGGTACATATTTTTCTTTTTCTTATGTTGGTATAGGGCGCACGTTGATAACCTCGGACTTAACTCTAAATTGGGGTGATTTATTCTACTTCCTCTTTTTCTCATAATGTCTTTTAATTACATTGAGGACAATGTGCGATTCAAGTTAGGGGGTGTGTTTAGGCATCTCAATTTCTTTTTCATCCCTCGTGTGTCACACATATAAATAAAAAGAATTAAAAAATTAAAAATTAAAATTAATTAAAAAATTAAAAAAAAAATAATAATAATAATAAAAAAAAATTCTTTATTTCTTTTCCCTCTTTTGGGCATTTTGCCCTATTTTCCCATGATAAACTTAATAATTGCCTTATCCGATTGCTAATTCAATAATGCATTTTCTATTTCTTTCATGTTATTAAACTCTAGTCCTTATATTATTCAACATTGGGGATAAATGCATGAATTAAACCTTGAAACCCATGAGCACTTGAGCATATTTTCTAAATCATTCGGTAGGACAATTATAGCTTGGTATCTCGTTGTTGCTTTGTGTACACTAAAAACCTAGCGAGTTTCGTGCTTTTCTTCGTTTCAGAGTGTTTATACATTACTCTCTTTCTTGAATAACGTATTTTGTTGGCGATCTCATTTTCTTTTCATTGATCGCATATTAATTGATGTATCACATGAGCATGATTTTCAACGGTGTTGTGTCTCGAGAATCACATGAAACTTTAGGAAAGGATCTTAGGCTCTCTTTGTTGTTAACCCATATGACCTTAACCTTGCCCTTATACATGTCCCTAGTCAACCCCGTTGAACCTAATTATGACCTTTTTTTTCGTCCCAATTCCCTAACCAACTCCACATTGGAGTTTTACACCATACACATTACCTTTCTTACCTATGTTTTGGAATGATATTTGGGATTGAATGATGTTGTGTAGTGTGGGTGCAAGAAAAGAAAAAGAGTGATAAAAGAAAAGAGAAGAAAAAAATAGAAAGTTGAAAACAAAAGAAAAAGAAAAAGAAGAAAAGAAAAGAAAGAGAAATTTGTATATTATGTTCATAGTAACTCAATAATCCTTGTTACTCTCACGATTGATATATTTAAGGCATGTTTGGATATCGTGTTCCAATTTTGAAATTGCCCGCCATTTTCCATTATCCCAAGTATCTTCACTTCCGAACAGTTTTTGTATCCGTAAATACTTCCTTTCATTTCATTTCCCATAACCCCAAAACCACATTACAACCCAATAAAGTCCTATTTGATCCTAGGGTGACGTGATTCAACGGTCGAACATTAGCGATAATCTATTTATGTGCATTTCACATTGATTAATATGCGATATCCTTTCATGAGATTGTATTTTTTTCACTTTTATATTGCGTTCTCCTTCTTTGACATGTGCGCGGCTTAGTTTCCTTTTACAATTAC
Organism: Sambucus nigra; assembly: GCA_949130495.1. Classification (NCBI taxonomy): domain Eukaryota; kingdom Viridiplantae; phylum Streptophyta; class Magnoliopsida; order Dipsacales; family Adoxaceae; genus Sambucus; species Sambucus nigra. The sequence continues at coordinate 170,373,614 of OX422218.1, read as the reverse complement.
TCTTTATGCCCGCATGTCCCGTGTGTTACAACCAATTCCGAGTGTTTCTATTTGTTGAGTGTGATATCCGGAGAGGATTGAGTGGAAGCATGATTTAATGGTTATTCGGGTTGTAGGCGTTTTTACCGAATCAAATCTCTTTACATATGCATGCGCACCACTCACATTTGAGGTTTCAATTCCATGTAGTTATTCTTCTAATGTTCATAGTTTTGGATTATTGGGCAGAACCTCTCCTTTGCTTTGTTAATAATATGTTGAAATATCTAATTATTGTTGAGTTTGGCATATTGGGTGGTTTGGCCATGCATGTTTTGAGGAAATTCGATGTTTGTGGGTATCATCCCTGAAAACTCTCACGAGACAGCACTCGTCCGCTAGGGTAACCTAGCGGTTTAACGGCTTGTTGCATTCGCTAAATGCAACCGTGCGCCCGCGAAAGTGGCACTTTTTATGTGTTTATATTGTTGCTATACCACCGCACTTTTGTGGCGGGTTTTGTTTTGTTTCATAGCCAGGGACTAGCAATGTGTAAGTTAGGGGGTGTGATTAGTCGCAAATATTGTATATCTTGCGCCCGTTAATTATGCATGCACACACGCTTGCGACCGTTATTTCACGTATTTAAGCTCTTGTACTGTATAACCCTTGGTTTCCATATATATATGCTTTGCGAGGTTTATTTGAGTTTTTGTAGGGATTGGAATGCTAAACGGTGCAAGTGCGCGTCATCTGGGAACGTTCAGTGCTTTACGCAACTTCAGGGGTAATTCTGTCATTCCTACATTCGAGATTTGTGCCCGAACCTTTCACGGATGTTGTAGTTCTTCTTACCAACTTCGCGTAGCCCCTGACGGTTTGTCAATTTGGTTCACGATGACCAAGTTATGGGCATTTTCCCGAGCCCCGTTGTTGTGTATCAAAAGAGGGGAGAGTGCTGATGTTTGCAGGAGCGGTCGACCGGTCCAAGATAAGCGGTCGACCGGTGTTTTGCCTTTGCCTTCGAAATGAGACAGTGTGCCCTCTCCTTGGTGAGCAGTCGACCGGTCACTGACCAGCGGTCGACCGGTACTTCATTTTCTGCAAAACCCCCGCAGTTTTGGTTTGGCCTTACCACCCTTGTTTTGTGGTTTTCTTCCACTTAGTATATATTTGTGGTGGTTTATTCTTGTAAAGCATCTGATTACATTCGTGTGAAAAGAAATAGATAAAAGGGATTTTTGTTGGCTTCTCTCTCTCTCCTAGGGCTAGATAATTTGCTTGTCATTTTCATCATCAACTTCATTTATTGCAAGTAAATTTCCTCCTCTATTGTTTCTTGTTGATCTTTGTTACAGTGTGGTGCAATTAATGTTGTGTTTGTGCCTTGAATGCTTATTCTCATTATAGTTATTACACTTACTATTAGCTTAATGATGTGTTTTGATATGGTTGGTGTCATGAGTAGCTAATCTCCCTAGGTTGGGAGCATAAACCCACCTTGGAGAGTTTAATTCTTGGCTTGGTTCAATGATTAAATCCAATAAATGGGTGTGTGGGTTGAGATTGGAGTTGCATAGGATTTTATCCTCTCTTATCATGTAAGGGTTGTATTTTAAGACTTAACTCCAACATCAACGCATTTGTTCGATAATATATTGTTACCTTCATCTTATATTGTTGGGTTGACATCCTTCATGTAGGATTGTTGATATTGATATATTATTCCCATTTTATTGTGATTTAATCGGAAGAATCCGTTGAGTTATGCGCATCCGAGGTGGGAGAATGCTCCTTAACCTTTTGTTAAAGAATCGTTTCATAATCCTGTTTATAAATCTCGCTTGTCCTGTTTCTATTTTGTGAAGTGTTCCATTTGTCTTGGTTCGCTTTGGTTCGTTACAACACGTATAACCTAAATCATCTTTTCTTTTTATCTTTTATTCTTGTTTATTGATTTTTAACTGAAAGAATATCCTCGGTACTTCATATAACTCCCTGCGGAAATCGACCCCAGTCTTACCGGTCTTTTATTACTCTCGCGATTAGCGTACACTTGCGCTATACAATTTTCTGAGCGAGTCAATGACCAATTCTGAGGTACGAAGATAATTCTAAGGGCTTAGGTAGGGATGACCAATTCTGAGGGTTGAAAACAATTCCTAGGGCTTAAGTTGAAGCAACCAATTCTGCGGGTCGAGGTCAATTTTGAGTACCTTGAGTTGTAGTTTTCTTGGAGAAATTCTAAGACTCCATTAGGGAAATTATCTTTTGGTTCCGCTGGGAATTTTGGGGGATTATTTTATTTTGAGTTTTAGGTTCCCCTGGGGAGGAGGAATTATTTCGAGGATTGGATTGTTAGGAATTTTTTGATTTTTGTGGTGTCCTTTGGAGATGTTGTTGGGGAGATATCCAATTGATTTTGGTAATTCCTCTTGGTATGAAGTGTTCCTTTATGGAAGTAAGTGTGGTAAAAATGTTTTTCTTTGTGAAAAAGGTTCTAAAATTCATTTGGTATTTTTAGGAATGTTTTCGTGATTTTTGGGATATTCTAGCATTTTTTGGGAATTTTTATACAAAATTTCAGTGAGGGTGCCGATCGACATGGTGTGAGAGGTGCTAAACGGCATTGGCACAGTATTTTTGGGTATCTTAAGCAGGTGAAGGGATAGTTTCGATTGGTATGTGGCTGGGAGTAGATTGTGAGGGGGTCTAGATAGAGGTGGACAGGAAATGACGAGTGACGCCGGCAGCGGTGGAGGCGGTGTTAGGTGGTGTTGAGAGGATAGTCTTTGGGTACTCTATTCGTTTATCTCTTTTTTGAGGGAGTTATTATTGAGTCTATAGATCGATGAGACGGAGGGCGGCAGGTGCGGCAGATGACCCGTCTGTTTATTCTACTTTTGTTGTGAGGTTTTTTGATGGCGACGTCATCCACTTGTGGTTTTTTCCATTTCTAAGGGTGTTTTCGAACATCCCTCTTTTTTATTTGGGGATACTAACTCTTAGAACACTTTATTCATCCTTGGGTGCATTCAGTCGGTGCTGTCGGCACAACTTTACTGGAACCATGTATCTTTGGGAGGTATTCTTTCCTTTTTGAATTTTTCCTTTATGCATTCACATTTTCCTTTCTGCATTTGCATTTTACTTTATGCATTTTCTTATTTTGATTGATGACCCTTATCCTTTGCATACTTGGTTTTATGAGGTGATTGGGCTTAACACCTAACTGATAACTTTGAAGGACGAGTATGTTGGGGACTTCTGCCAAATGCACCGATGACAAAAGTCCAATGTGATAGTCGAGACTGTTTTTGTCTTTAATGGTTGTACGTTAGGTCTTGAATGGCCTGACGATAAATCGGGTAAATTTTCTTTCTACTTTGAGACCATTTTTCCTTGATGATATTTTTAGATATTGATCTTTTTGTTGACATTTTCAGGTGACCTTCTATCACTAGGGGACGACCATCAAGCACATGGGGGTGATAGGGGAGAATTCGCAGCTGTGGTGTTTGCTGGCGCATGAGTTCTGCTACTCCTAGTATCTTGGGGAGAGAGTAGTCTGATAGGTGGTGGATGATGATGTGATGGTTCCACCTCTAAGGCCCCCAATGTACATGAGGTGACAGCAGGAGATGTCAGATGATGTGAGGGTATCGACGATGATCGTCGAGCCTTATTTGTCATATATCGACACAGTGGCGACATATGATTTCTTGGATTTTTGTTGAGCTAGTTGATGTCGCCCAGCATATATGACGTTATGCCTCTTCC